>RCIC01000003.1:8337500-8375000 GCA_018883505.1 Ceratosolen fusciceps | reverse complement strand
CTCTCTCTCTCTCTCCCGCTCTATTTTCCAAAACAAAGCGACCGGGAGGAAAAAGTCGGCGGGACTGGCTCCACGGGTGTAGTAGAGCTCTTACGCGGCTAGAGATTTATTTATGCCCACGTGATTTAGGTTTAATAAAATGCCAAAGAAAATGGACGATAAAGAGACGGGCGGAGATATAAAGATTTCATCAGCGCCTGGCTGTCATAATAAACCCACTTTCGTCTGGGGCTTTGCGCCCTTCCCACGTTTTTACGTTGAGCTTTATAACCGACAGGGAAAAACCCGCACCTCTTATAAACATTTTCCCCGCCGATGTGGTGGTGAGCTCGAGGGTCGGGGCACGAGAGTCGAGTAGGCCCCATCGGAACTCGTAGTTCGTTAATTGTCCGAAACGACGCGGAGGAATGGGGCTCGCGACATAAAAGCCCCTCCCGCCCCTCCAATAACCCGCGCGTAATGAAGAAATCAAGAAGAGGGAGCGACATAACCCGCCTACAATAACTCATTTCACAATGGCCGGCCTGCATTGTGTTTTTAAAAGAAAAAAGGGGGAAAACAAAAAACAAAAACAAAAACAAAACAGAAAAAATACTCTTTGGAGGTGGAAGTTCCTGAGGTGGGGGGGGGTATGTAGGTGGAGGCCTTTGTACCTGTAAAACAAAAGCTTCCTGCCGTTTAATCGCTCTAATGCGTCGTCCTGCTGCCGAAAGTTTATCGCCGTCGCTCTCTCTCTCTCTCTCTCTCCTCTCTCTCTCTCTCTCTCTCTCTCTCTCTCTCTCTCTCTCTCTCTCGCCCTATATCGACAAAGAGCCCGACCCTCCTCCCTCTACCGTGACTTTTTACCACGGATCTTCCATGCCTGCCCCCCCTCCCGCCCGGCGTCATTTATCCCCGGGCTCGGTGTATCCCCGAGCGGAGCCGCGAGCGGCACTGATTCACGGCGCGCGTATCGCGCGACTCCCGACGCGATAAAATATATATACCCCGTTATTTTATGCGCTTTATTATCTGCCGCGGTGACGGGACGACGGGGACGGTTGAGGGAGGAGGGAGGAGGGAGGGGAGAGGGGGAGGGCTGGGTAGAACGGACGCAGCACCGTCACTATACGGGAAAAGGCAGAGCGAGGCTCTTACCCCTCGTCGCCCTGCACCTTACGTATTATATTATTAATTTAAGGATACTCCCCCTCACACCCCATCCCACTCGCCGCCGCTCATCAACTCCATCGGCTCTCAGCCATTCAGCCGCAGTCCTTAATTCTAATGCACCGGCTCTTTAATTTATCAAGCCCGTCGGAGGAGGGCCGATTAACAGCTCCTTCCAGTCCTCCACTCGAGAGCGAGCCTCTTTCGAAAAACCTGCGACTTCCGCGTCATTAACCCCAAGGAATTCATATAATTCCTTCTCTCTACCTCCCCTCTTCCCCCCCAATAACCCCCGCCATCCCCGCAACCACCACGTCACGCAGCGAGCGATCTCAGCCGCCAAAGCGCGTTTTCGCGTCGGATCTTTATGCCCCCTCGATCTCATCGGCGATAAACAAGTCACCCGGTCTCGCGCGCTTTATCACCTGATAAATTCGGCATTTTTCAAGATCTGCCCTACATAGCCGACCGAGCGACTCCTCTAAAGCCCACGCGTCATTTATCCTTTTCCAGCAATAATTATTTCCCTATCGATTCGGCCTCACGGGGCTATAACGGCGGGGAACGCGTAGGCTCGGCATACTTCCAAGCCGCAACCGCCGCCGCCGCCTCCTCCTCGATCCCCTTCCTGCCCCATTCGCCATCGAGGGCCGGGGAGTCTCGTTAAGGCACTCGCAGCGCTGAGCTCGCGATGCATAAAAATAAATGGAATCGCGTGAAAATGAGCGTTTCTCTCGTCGGCGAAGGGCAGACAGACGCTTTTAAATTGCCAATGCCGAGGGAATATTGGATGCCGCGATTCCGGTCTGCCGGCTGCCTAGTCGACCCCGTAGCCCGCGGTCCACCATCCCGAGCCTGTCTCCTCGTCTATATCCGTTCGTCCATTCGTTCGCGTGTCCGTGTGCGAGAGAAAGATAGAGAAGCCGAGCGGACCAGCCTCGGCACCCCCACCCCCACCCCCCGCAGCAACGGCGACTCGAGCTACGAGAAACCGCAACCACGATAATAAAAGTAGGAGAGAAAGGTTATTGTGGGGCGGGGGGGGGGGCGAGGAGGACAAGGAGGACGAGGAGGAGCGCAAGAGTATAGTAGTAAATCATCGGTCGCGGATCGTTCGACAAAGAGTCTTTATCGCGTGGCGATAGCCATAAATCAACGAACCTCCCCCGGCCTGCTCGAGCTCCTCCACGCGAGTCGAAGTCAGACGCCGGAATCCCGGATTCGCACGAGGCCCGAGGAGTCCGTGCGCTCGTACCCACACAGCCAAGCCTCGCCGCCTGTCTCATTCATACGGGGATGAGGATTATTCGCCGCGGGAATTCCTCCTCCTTCGCTGCGCCTTCCCGTCGAGGGGACGATAAATATCGAATAATTCGCGCCTGCGTATACGCGCTCTCTCACCCCAACCCCCCAACCCCCTTCAAGACCATCGGTTTATTTTTCCCGAGCCGCCCCACCGACCCAACCACCCACCCGACCACCCACCTATCCTCCCGTACGCCTACTCGCGTCCCCCGCCCGTCCCGTGTCGAGCCTTATTTATTCATTCATTGTGTTATATAAGTGAACTATATTGGAATTTATGCCCGTCCGTGGATACAATCGCTTTTATACGTCGATTCCGCTCTCTTTCGCCACTTTTCGCCTCTTTTCGCCTCTTTTCGCCTCTTTTGGTTGTTTTGTCGAGCGCACAGGCCGCCGTAGGTTTATAGAGGCCGGGACGGCCGCACCGTACGAATACGCGGTCGTATGCATTTTGAATAATTTGCCCGGCTGGCGGCTTTTTGAAGTTTTCCGATCCTCTCTGCCCTCGATTTATTTACACTTTGCGTTCTCGAATCTCGCCGCTCTCTGACCCCACCACAGCTCCGCTGCGACCCCACCACCGCGGACATCGACAACACGGCTCCGCGCCCCGGTACGACCGACCGTATCGTTAGTACCATTATTTCGTCATCGCGCTCTACGTAGACGGGCTCGGCGGTTATTTATCGCCTCCCGCCCCCCACCCCCACCCCCCATCACCCGCCCACCACCGCCGGCCCATCGCGCGCGAGTTGAGCAAGCCGCATTGCGCAGCGCGAGGACAATCTATCGTGGCTCGTCTGGTGCAGCGGCCCAGGAATCTCTCGCTCGCTCCAAAGATTCTTTCATCTATCATCGTGCTAGTCTTAATCCTCACCCCACCCCCCACCACCTTACGGGGTTATTTCGAAATAATTGGTAAGGAATGGATGCCGAGCTTGGCAGTACATTCTCCCAGGCAACGTTTACCCGAGACTTTGGTATACGTGTCCCCGGGCCAAGGCGTCCACCCCAAGGCCCGCCCCCTCCTCACGCTTCCTAAATAAGATTTCTGCGCCGAGGAGCAGGGAAATGATGTGGACGCGCGTCAACGTGGAGAAGTCGAACGGTTCCGATCCATCTTCGGAGATGCTTTTTCTCCCACTCCGAGAGCAGGTCTTTCTTTAATAGGTTTTTTTTTTTTTTTTAACCTCCGCCGAGCCACTCGAGATCGAACGGGCGTCCGCGTTTAACTTTTCGTTTTAGCGGCCAAAAAAAAATCCGAGTGAATATTTTCTTATTTTTCCGGGGGACGGGTCGTAGCGGGGCGGGGCGGGGCGGAGCGGAGGTTTTCCGTGGTGACAGGTGATGTGGCTGGAAGCGAGCGATCCGTGATCTTCTTATTTTCGTACGGCGCTGCGACTTTACGCGTTTAATTAAGAGCAACGACAAGACGAGCCGAGCGTCGGAGGGGACGGAGACACGATAGCATACGCTCTCGCGGGTGGAGCGGACGGTGATAATTTCTATTTTCGACACGGGGAGTAGTAGTCTGTCTTTTCAAATAAACGCGCTGCCGTCACCCCGTCCTCGGGGTCTCTCGGCTGTACCGCGTCTGTTCTAATTTGCCGAGATTGCCCTCGATCCCGGAAAAATCTGCCCCCGCGAGCCGTAAAATCCAGGGTTTAATATAGATCGGAGGGCAGGGCAAGTGGCGCTTCGCCTCTCCCGCGCCATAGTAGTAGATATAGTAGGATCGAGCCTCGATCCTATATTAATCACATACGCCAAGGCCAATAATTAATCAAGTCCACGTACGGGGGGAGTAGGTTATAGATTAATTATCCGCTTCCTAGCCCCTAACGACGCTCCTCCAGATCTACGTTTCACTTTCTGCGGCGGATTGATGGGGTGAGCGGGTGAGGGAGGGGAGGAGCCATTAGCAGCTAGATAAGTTCCGAGTAGGAAGTAAGAGTGACGGAAGCAAAAAAGCCACTCGTGTACGGGCGAGGGAAGTACAAATACAGGAAAGCCGGTGGTGGTATAATTGGGTGGGGTGGGGTGTGGAGGGGGGGGCGAGGCACTCGGCTGGAGCCCAGAAGCCACGTTAATTCCCCTTAAATCATTTATCTCCTTGTTCTTGCATGGCGTGCGCGTCTATCCGTCTTGAAGTGATCGCATGGGTCCCCCGACCGTTCCCGCTAAGACAAAAGGAAAAAACGTCGAGGGCTGCTCCGGGCGGAGGTGGAGGTGGAGGTGGAAGTGGAGGTGGTGGGGGCGCAAGGCGGTGATGCAGCGCGGTACTGCGATGAAGGGGTCGAGGGGGAGGGCAGGGGAGCAGAAGCGGGATGGAGAGAAGACGCCTGTCACTTCTATTACGCCGACTTAATTAATTTCTCGGTCGTTTTAACAAAAAGGAAAAGGCGTCGCGCATCCAGAGACGGGCGAGGCGGCGGTGGCGGGAGGGACACGTGGTGCGCACGTGCTCCCGCAGACGCGATCGACCTGAGAAGGCGGGAGAAAAAAAGTCGCAGACTCCGTGCTGAGGAGAAATCGATAAATCGTGCGCTGACGGTGACGGCGACGCTGACGGCCGAACCTCTCCCCCCCCCCTCCATCCCTCCCACGAAAATCGCCAATAGCTCTGCCCTCACGTACGTAGCGGAACGAGATTTACGAGGCACTAATCGTCCTTTTCAAATCCTTGCTCCATCTCGAGTGGCCGAGTAAAAGGATATAGATATCCTCCACCTCCTGCATCACCTCCATCCCCTCCTCCTTCGTTCTCTGCTTTCGTTCTCGATGAACATTTAACGCCGAAATCGCTCATGGCTAATAATAATCCCTAGACCCCTGGCTCCTCCCTCGTACCGCTCTCTCACCCTTCGATCGCCCTATATTTCGCTGATTTATTATCCTGTGATATTTATCCTCTCATTGATATTGACGATCCTTTGGTAATTATCGTGCGGAGCGTGCCTTCTTCCTTCATTCGGAAGCATCAAAGGGATCGATTTCGATGCCTCGGCCGTATTCCTATGACCAGAAAAACTCTTTTATTATTACTATTGTTATTATTATTATTATTATTATTATTGTTGTTATTATTATTATCATTATTATTACTATTATCCTCGACATTTTTCGACGTTAATTAATTCTCTTATTGTTCGCTCCTCGTAGTTTTACGAGACAGGCATCCCTTTATATTTGATAAAGAATAAGAAGGATTTCGCAAATTCAGTCCGGACATAACATTCACAATTATTGGAACTTCGTACTTCGTACAACGGCTGATAAATAATAGTGATAAAAGTTTCACAGCTCCTTTCCTTATTCCGATTCTCATGTAAATTAGCATTATTATGCCGCGCGTATTTCTACGAGGAATCCAAATAAACGTTTATCATCCTCCTCTTTATTATCATAATCGTTACTGTTATCGTGTTATAAGGAAGGCTGAGTAGGTGGAGGAGGGGGAGGTGGAGGAGGGCGAGAGGGTTCGAAACAACAAGTTCTCATCTCAACGCGTT
The DNA here is from genome assembly GCA_018883505.1 of Ceratosolen fusciceps. NCBI lineage: Eukaryota > Metazoa > Arthropoda > Insecta > Hymenoptera > Agaonidae > Ceratosolen > Ceratosolen fusciceps. Next base: position 8,369,034 of record RCIC01000003.1, on the reverse strand, counting down.
CACGTCCTTGGCGACCGAACTTTGCGCGTTCCGGCTGTATTTTAACAGGAAAGCAAATCGAACGAACGATCCGAATGTAATATCGGCGAGATAAGCCGATTCGTCGGCCGAGCGAATCCGCGCTGCGATTTCAATTTTTCCGAGTACTCGGTAAAGTCATGTGGGAATAAAAATCATGCCTGGCAGTCGGCACGAAGAAATGATGACCGCAATAATAATCTTTCTTTCTTTCTTCAACATTTATTATATATCTATTTTAATCGTTCTGATCCTCTCCTTCCTCTCCCCCCTCTCTCTCTCTCGCTTTTACTCTATCTGGCTCTGTACGTTTAGGTCTCCCTCTTTGCCGAGTCGCCCCTTTCCGTCAGATTTCTCCGGTAGAGGCGTAAAACGCACGAGTCGTATAAGCAATGACTCGAAACGACCGAACGTTACTTGCGAATCGTTTCGCAGCGGCTCTTTTTCCACGAGCTCCGCCGCCCTTCCGACCCCCTCGCTCCGCCCATCGACTTCCATCCCCGTCAGACTGCAAGAGAGGGCCTGGGCTCGGCTCCGAAAGAGTTCCCTCTGTCTGGGCGAAACGACTCGTGGAAAAACGAGCAGCGTGACATTACGCGTGTAAAAGAGATTCCCCCCTTTGATCCTCCGAATGAAACATTTTTCGCTTTCCATTCACCCCCCCCCCGTCTCCCTCTCCTCTCCACTCTCTCTCTCTTCCTCTCTCTCTCTCTCTCTCTATCTCTCTGCAGCCGTCCCCTCCTTTCTTCGTCACATTATACGTCTCGTGTCCTTTTTTTTTTTTTTTTTATTATTTCGTCAGTCTCCGTACGTATACGAGCATGGAAATGTGCTCTCGCGCGCGCTCGGGCATTTTCCCTTCGGAAAAATCTGACGTTTCCAGACCCTAAACACTACTACTCGGCCACAATAATACGAGCTCATAATAAGAGCTTTATGAGATACACTGTATTTGCTTAGGACGCTCCGCCGAGACAAGGGACAAGAAAACGAACGGCTAAACGCTTTTTCCTTTTTTTTTTATTAATAACCTACCTTCGACTCTCTGCGTTATTGCTACTACTGTTAATACGTTAATACGACGTTGTTGTCGGTAGGAGTCGATATTTTTACAAAATGCAAGTAAATTGTAAGGGTGGCTGTTGCAGGTGGAGGGAGGATCGATAACGTCGAGGGCCGGATTTCCTAGAGCCGGTCGTCGGTTATTGGGCTTATCGGGGACGTGGGGACGTAGGGACGCGTATTCGTTGCTACGCAGGCCGGTTTCGCGACGGGATCTCGGACGGGAGATGAGGGCCTTCGACAGGGACTCGCGCGCCCGGATACTCCAACTATCGAGCCCCGGATAATTTTAGAACGGCGCGGTGCAGACGTTTAAAATACACGCGGTTGGGGCGGCGACGGCGGTGTTCGGTCGGTCGGTCGGTCGGCTCTCTCGGTCCGCTCGGTGGATGGGCGCGTAGGAAACGTCGTATATCATTGAGTTGTGTTAAAGGCGGGCAGCAGCCGACAGCCGTCACGTGCGTCTCCGTCAGTCCCTTCGGCGCTGAAAAACTTGTTAACAAGGCCCGAGCGAAAAAAAGAAGTCGACGCGCGTGCCCCTTCCGAGCGAGGGACGGAAACGTCGTGGAGGCGGTGGTAGCGGTGGGGTGGGGGGAGTTGGGAGGGCGACGGAGGATCGAGTGCACCCATCTCCTCCTTACCGGGCCGACCTTTTACGAATGCGCGTGAAAGCACGTGCTCCTCGCGGCTCCTTTCCGGCGATCGCATCCGCTCGGATATTCGATGTCGAGGAAGCCGATGATTGGTTACGTGCACGGCCACGCGTCGTGTAGGGTCTCGGCGAGTTCTCGGCCAGATATTGAAATCCGTTTCCTCGGCTCTCGACGATATTTCTGCAGATCGAATATTACCTCTCCCGCCTTATTTATACTCGACCCGAGTCGGCGCAGCTGTGTCGAAGTAGAAAGTAGAGACAAAAGTTCAGTGTAGAGAGTGAGAGAGAGAGAGAGAGAGAGAGAGAGAGAGAGAGAGAGAGGCAGGCCGAGACTCTATTGGTTAACGAGGAAGTCTTTTATCGTCTTTGTAAAAAGGAAGTCATCTCTCTCTCTCTCTCTCTCTCTCTCTCTACTCTCTACTCTCTCTCTCTACTCTCTGTCAGTCGGACCGAGTCCGTAGTCGCCGCGTGAGGCACCAGCGGGATCTTTAAAATCTTGGAGTATTCCTCTTTCCTTTTGCCCTTTGTGCTGGACCGATGAAAGGAAAGAGAGTCATTGTAGGACACCGGCCAGCGAGGATGAGAAGGGATAGGAGGTGCGGGTGGGTGGCAGGGGGAGGGGGAGGGGGAGGGTGGGTGATTCATGGCCTCGGGTCAGATTGTGCGATAGCTTTTTTGCAAGTAAGAATCATGTCCCCGGCATCACCTCTGCCTCGTCGTTGACAGTTTTTAAAAGGTCAAATGGAACGTTTCAACCTTAATATTCGTCCTCGGAATCTTCCTCCTCGGATCGTATCCGAGCTCACAATGCCCCCGGGAATCCGTCGCCTTAGCTTCCTTGGACCTTCTATTTAAATGCTTCTATTCTTAGGATTTACAGCCGTGGGCATAATCGAATTAAACGCGCCTAAATGATTTCTTACTTATTATTTATCAATGACACCGTGTCCTTGTTGTCGTCGTCGTCCTCGTCCTTTTATTGTTCCTATTGTTGTTGTTGTGTTGTTGTTGTTGTTGTTGCTGTTGCTGTTGTGCTGTTGTTGTTGTTGTACTTGTTGGACCGAGACACCCCGTCGATTATTAATACCATGATAATTAATAAGTTCTCTTTTTCTAATTTCTCCATGGGTTCGCTTAGATGAGACAAGAAAAAGAAAAAGAAGAAGAAGAAGTAGAAGACGAAGAAGAAGAAGCGTTAACTATTCGGCGGCAGGTTTTCAAAGCGACCGAGTCGTTTGCTTCTTTCTCCAGGAAGCGGAGAATCGAGCTAATAAATAACGAGGCTCGATCCTCTGGTTTCATTTATGAAATTAGATTATTTATCAAAATTAGACGGTTAGCTCGGATCTACGCACATTCTACAGGAATGAATGTCCTGGATATTTCGGTTAAGCATCTGCGTATTGAATCGGTCCTCCGGGACGAGCTTTCCTAGGCCGGCGACCGGAGACCGGCTTCGTCCCTTACCCCCGCCCCTCTTATAATCCGGTCGCCGTCATTAATCACCTGGCCACGCCACGCAATCGGCTTGATCAAACATCAAATAGGCATGACAAGGCCATAGGTGCCGCGGCACCGTCCCCCAACTCGCCAATTTGTAATTCGATCCTCGATCCCGTGCGCGCTAATCGAGAGCTTTCGACCGGCAAAAAGTACCATTCGTCGATCGATCGGGAAGCGGCAAGCGGCAAGCTCGGCGGGAGGGAGGGGTGTGTCGTCGAGGCGAGAATGCCATACCGGAGGGGTGTGTCGTGCTCTTAAAGGGGCCTCGACGTCCTTCGTCTCTGGTCCGTCACGTCTCGGGGACAAGACTTTGGCGCTATCGAGCTTATCGGCCCCGAGGATCGCCGCGCAACTATTGACGCCCCTGAAAGGGGAAGAAGTGTCGGGAGGGAGAGTACTCGGGGCCCATTAGCAGCAGTCCGACAATTAAGTCTGAGCGCTTCCGAGTCCTTTAACGCGCACCCTCTCGGGCAGCTCTCGCCTCCCGCCGACTGTGAGCATCGGCACTCGAGCGACGGCTTCGGCTGCTCGCTGCTCGACCAGACGGGTTGCGTTGTACGGTGGTGGCAGCCTGGGCAGCAGGGGAGGGCGGGGGGCCCTGTGCACGGCCGTTTGATACGCGCTCACGCATCGGAGCTGCGCGTGGAGTTTCAGCTTTCTCAAAAGGCTTTTAACGCGATAGGTTTGTTGTCCGTCCGGAGCTTTGTCGAGAGCTTCTTCGCCCGTACAGCGACAGAGGGTGCTAGACAGAGAGAGAGAGAGAGAGAGAGAGAGAGAGAGACTGCGTGTGAGATACGGTCGCTCATTCCGATAGAATAAGCCGCGTTTTCACAGCCTGCACCGAGAAACGTAACACCCGGGCGCTTTTGCACTCGGCGCCGAACCCACCAACGAATATTATTAATGATAATCATGATGATGATAATAATAATAATAATAATAATAACAGTAACAAGAATAATGATGATGATGATGATGATGATGATGATGATAAAAGGCATAGCGGAATATGGAGCTTTGTCATGATACGCCGGCTAAAGCGGAACGGATTTTACCTACCGATCGTGCGCTCCTCTCATGTTTGTTCGACCTTTTATTGGTTATCAAAAGGCGTGTACAATGAAAGAGTAGACGCGTTACGAAATTTCCAGGCACTTTAGACATCCGCCCGCCCCCCTCCCCCCGGCCCGCGCAATCGACGCTTCTTCGTAGCATAAATAGGATACCGCGTGGTAGGATTGATTGGATCGATCGGGGTGAGATTGCCGGATCGTATTTTACATAATGCGTGTGAATAAGACGCGGGAGAGGGGGGGAGGGGGTTTCATTGGTTCGACGACACGTCGGTCGCAATGGAAAACGTAATAGGAGCTCCGGGCTTAGAGATTCATTGGCTCGTTCCAGCGTTGCGGCATTTCACAGGTCGAGCGAGAAGAAGGCCGACCGGCCGACTACAAAATTCGCAGGAACCGCAGCGGGCGACGGCGCATTGAATGGCTTCCCGCAGGTACGCTGCGGGGGAAGGCTTACAAGGGACGCGTTTCGATTGGATGTAACACCGAATTCGTTACTTTTTTTCGCGCCAGTCTCGCGAGTCTCCGTCCTTAACGCTCCCGGCGAGCGTTAATAAGAAGAGCGGAACGTGGTGCGGCCGCGGGTTTCATTGCTCCGCCGACGACGACGGCGACGACGACGACGACGACGACGATGATGAAGGAGCCGAGCCGTAAAGTCCTACGGCTTATAGAAAATTCATTGCGCCTTTAAGAATGGGAAATAAATGAAAGGTTACGATGCTTTTAAGAAGCCGGCCGTCTACTTATAAAGATGGACCGTATGGTGTTTATTGGGACGGTGGACGGGGGACGGGGGACGGGAGACGGGGGCGATAGGTAGGTAGGTAGGAGAAAGGGGCAGGAGGCGGTTCGTCGGGTTGATTGCCGCGAACGGCAGTCGGGGGCAGTTGATTTCGGCTGATGATGCGCGACATTGGCGATGCGGTGACGACTTAGCCGTACGGTGCGGTCCGGTGCGGTGCGGTGGTGGGGTGGGGTGGGATCGGGCGACGGTCCGGGCGACGGTCCGGGCGACGGTCCGGGCGACGGGAGCAACGGACCCATATAATTACCGGGGCATTGAGGGAGGCGATAAAAAGATTTTAGAGGGCAGTGAAGTAGCTGAGCCGTGGACGATCCTCTGGATTTTTAACGTCGGGAAAGGGAGTTAGCTCACGTCATTGCGAAGAAAATAACATTTTTACCGAATGGCGCTTTTACAACAAAATGCTTTCCCGTGATTTTCCGTTATATAATATAAGTGGGCTGCGGACGTGCGACTAAGAAAATTCGAGGCGCATATAAAGCGCCGTGAAGTCGAAAGCACCCTGGCCCCGGTGACGAGGTGCTGAAAAAGCAATCGCGGCCATTTATAAATCCAACGAGGCATTATCGCCGTCGTTCTCCCAGAGGATTCACGATCTTTTAAGCAGGAGCGGGAGCGGGAGCGGGAGCGGGAGCGGGAACGCGAGCACGCCTCCATTAAAAGCGAATCGTCTCTCCCCGTCCTTCCTTCCATCCTTCCTCTACCGCCGATGCACATCCAACTATCCCCAGAGTTAACTCTCTACCTGAATATCTATCGCTGCCACCGCTACCACCGCTGCCACCCCCACCCCCCCGCATCATACTTCCCTCCTCCAACCACCACCCCCAACCGCCACAACCACCGGTAGCCCTACGACTCTTCCGTCCCCCTTCCATAGCCCTCCGACTGCTATTCCATAGCGCGCCGCCGCCTTTTCATTTGTCTGGCTAAAGATACTTTATGTCGGAGCGGCTCCGCCTAAAGAAAAGAATCTTCGTAAAGATAGCCGGGGAAAACGATGGATACTTTCGTCCGACAAAACTCGCGCTACTATAGGAAGTCACTGCCAAAGTAGCGATGCGATACTCACCCCCCACCCCACCTCGCTCCCCGCGAGACAATGTCTCCAGCGGACCCTTATTTCCCTTACGATTGTTTTATTATAATAATAACAATGGTAGCGGTAGCGGTAGTGGTAGTAAGGCGCGTGTGCGCACGGCCAGAGCCGATCTTGCTGGTGTTGTTTATTCCCGTGGAAATTAACGATGCTCGTGTCTCGGCATAAGGAGATATAGAATAACGAATGATAGCGAGGAAGAGAATGTTTATGATCGGGAAAGCTTTCCCGGAGCTTCCGCAGCTTCCGAAGCCTCCGAAGCTTCCGAAGCTTCCAATCAAAGCTGCCTTTTAAAACGACGGGTACTTACGGAATGGGCGTCAGAGGGCGAGGGGGCGAGTGAGACGATAAAAGGAAAACGCCCCGGAAAATGGCAGGAGCGCACGGACACACGCATTCACCCGGTCAATGTATTAATCGCCTCAGGTCGTAAAGCATTGTCCTGCTCATCCCTTCTCTCTCTCTCTCTCTCTCTCTCTTCTCTTTCATTTATTTATTTATTTATTTATTTAGTTATTTCGTTTTGTTTTATTACACAGAGTCCGCGCCCTTCCCTCGCTCGGCGGGCTATAATGGTCAGGGCGCAGGCGTGGAGGAGCGCCGCTTCGCTTTCCAAAGCCCCGTTAAATATTAATAGCGGTGGCGGGGGGTGGGGGGGGCCGCGAGCGCTTTCAAAAAGACGTAATAACGATAATGTTAATAGCGCCGGGTTTTCGGGGTCGAGGCGACGGGCAGAGGAGGACGGCAGGGGGGTGGGGCGGTCGGCAGGGATTCCCGTGGAACAAAGTATGCGATAGTTAAGAGCTCGTGCGGTCCGGGGCGACAAACACGACGAGCCCTTATTAAAGTTATCTTGAGCGGCTGCGGGCCCCGTGTGAACACGGCCACGGGGCGAGGGGGCGGGTACGGAGAGCGATGGAAAACGAGCGTGGCCAACGAACAACGCACCTCTCGGAGAAGCTCGCCGAGAAGCATGGCCGAGGAACAGGATGACAAGCATTATCAATTTACTGCAGCCGTTCTCGCGAATTCTATAAATGCCTGGCGATTTATAACGGCCTCCCTCGCGGCGGTGGCGGTGGGGGGGAAAAAATGTGGGTGGGTAGAGTGACGAGGGCCTCGGGCGTACGAGAGGACGCGCACCCGAGGAAAGGCAGCGACCGGGGTTAAGAATGCGTAATGGGCGCCGCCGTGCCTCGGCAGCCGGGGCTTCAATTTTGGCATCCGCCCCTCCCTCCCAACGCCGCCTCCGCCGCCTACCGTTTATTTATCGTTTTGGCCGGGTTGCGCGCAGGGCTTTTCTATTTACGTTCGGATATAATATGTTCCGAGAAGGCTCGCTCTTACTCTTACTCCCCCCGTCCCGCCCCCCCCCCCCCCCCCCCCCCCCCCCCGCCCACCCCCCCCCAATGTACATGAAATATTTGCCTTTTGTTTCATTTGATCTTGGCTGGCCTCCCTGCCCGCCTTCATCAAGAGCTCGGCTAATCGGCCGAGCTTCGCCCATCGTTTGCTCCACTAATCGCCCGGGTGGACGCTCGATTATTCACCGGGGAATGCCCGGGCAGCTCGGCTCTCTCGGCTTCCTTCACCGGGACGCCGTCGGTTCCCTCGTCGCGCATTCGCCGCACCGAGAAGGTCGTTAGCCGAGGCCCGGCCCTCCCCGGCACCGCGCCCTTGACCTTCCCCGTTGGCAACCCGGCTTCGATCGATCCCCCTTACCCCGCTCGCCGCCGCCTCAGCACCCTCCCGCCCCCGACCCCTCCAGCGACCCCCTTAAAAAAGCGAAGGCTTCGAGTGGACGGCGACGGCCGTTCAGCGGGTCTGCGTTTTAAGTAACGGCCGGGTCCAGGAGCTCAGGATGCCCGTGTCCTCGCTCGATTGCTCCCACGTCTGCCGGTGACGGAATTATTAACGAGCTCCTTCCCTTCCATTCCCTTCCCCGCAGAAAAAAAGTAGAGAGAGAGAGAGAGAGAGAGAGAGAAAAAAAAAAAAAAAAAAAACCCAACCGACCCATCTGACCCGGATATCCAGCCAATCGATCCCGATCGCTTCCCCGACACGTCCCCGATACATTGCCACTACGTCCCGACTCGTTTCATTCGCTTTATTACATTTAATAATCTTGTGAATTGTTCCTCTTTGTGTTACAGGTAAGACTCCTCGAAAGTTCCGAGCAGCCGGTCCGCGACAGCCATCGACGAGGGTCGATTAACGTCCCGAGTCAGTGAGTTCTCCTTGCTTAACGAATCCGGAGGAATAATTTCATCCGAGTCTCCTCGACCTTCCGACCCTCGTCGGGGATGATACGCCCCGCGGGAAGAGGGGGACGGACAAGCTTCAGCAGGGTGGGGGTGGGGGCAATAATAGCCGACCGCGCCACCACACTGACACTCGAAACTCCTCTTATTTCAATGTAAAGCCAAATGCTCTTATCGGTCTCGGTCTCCTTTCATTTAATTACGCCCACAGAGCTAAGCGATTCAATTAATACGAGGAGGGCGGGAGGAGGTCGGGAGGAGGGAGATTAGCGGAGCCGTTGGGCTCGATAATAGCGCGAAGGGGAAAGATCGTTTGATAAAAGTTGAGGTTTTACCGTTGCCTCGAGCCGCAAGTACTATTTCTAATTGGCCAACGTCACGGTTACAAGTTATTAGGTAGGATCGATGTTGTACTGGGTCAGGGAGGGGGCAGGGAGGAGAGGTGCTCCACGGAGGCCAGTGAAACAGATGAGGCACCGAGCTTGAGCTGCAGATGCCCACGAGGGTGTGGGGGTGGGTCGGCTTCATTCTCCTCTCGGTAGATAGTAGGGAAGCCGATCGTCCTCCTCCTGTGATCTTACCTCGGCGCTCGGCAGTGGCCTTGAGGATTCTAATCACTAATTAGCAGGGCGATTGGGACGAAGAGTCGTCGGCGAATGTGAATGAAAGAACCACCCTGGCCAAGGTGGCAGATATAAGAAATTCGTAATCGCCGGAGAGCACGGGCGCGTGGGACAAGTAGGGCTTCCTCGTCGTGACTCTTTCGGCTCCTAAGATTAGACGTGGACGTGGGGGCCGTAACCCGAGACGCGGTCATCCCGAGCGGTCTCGCGTCCGACATCAACATCCGGCCTGTCGCCAACTGGTAATGTACGCCCGCGGTTGTTAGAGGGGGACGGGGGCGGTCGTAGCATCTCTCTCTCTCTCTCTCTCTCTCTCTCTCTCTCTGTCTCTCTCTGACTCTCTATCCCCTCTCTCTACACGGGGACACCAAGAATTGAGAATAGTTTTGCACTTTGGCTGACAGCCGAATTAACTTTGCAGTAGCGGCTGTGACGGCTTCGTCGCTGTAATCCGGGCGCACGCGTGCTCCGTCCTCGCTTCGGACTTGTCGGCGGCGGCGGTGGCGGCGGTCGCGACGACGGGACGGGCGTAAGAGGGAGGGAGGGAGACCGAGAGCAAGAAGACAGAGATGGACGGTATTGCACCGAGAGTCTAAAGGTCCCCCCCCCCACCCCCCCCCGAGTGTTTTAGAATTAATTTAGAGGAGTGCTCGCGCTTCCGAGGCCGGGCTCCAAACCTCCCCCCCCCGCCCCGCCCACCCGCCAACACAATCTTCCGCCGACCGTCCGACTCTGGCTTCTTTATTGTCCCTCTCAGACTTTATCGGACTTTGAACGACCTTCCAGAATCTTCGCTGGCAATCTGTTCAAGTGGCAGCGAGTGCCAGCGAGTGCCAGCGAGTGCTGCTGCTGTCTTTTGATCCGACCACCGCCGTCGTCGGCCGGAGCAACTCGTTAAGAGACCGGGTCCCCTCGCCTCGAGCCTCGGAGCGACAGACAGACTCGGACGCACACCGGACACCCGCTCGCACACCGAGTCGAGCCGGCCATTAATCATCCATCCTTGGGCGATCGACCGCGAACGACCGCGACGGAAGCCGTTGTTCCACCGAGAGTCCCGAAGTCCGGAGCTCACCGAACTTAAGCCTCGTGTAATTAAAGATCGTATCGGGGAAAAGTCCTGGTTGAATCGCGATAGCGGAACTACGATCCCCGGACCGATTTTACGTACTACCGAAGTCTCGTTATAACTTATCGCGGGGGACGAGGGGCAAATTATGTCTAATCTACCCGCCGACGGAGAAGATTCGATTAGGGAGGGATCGGCGCGAGGAAGCTCGACGAGCTAACCCGTTGAGCTTTTGGTCGAAACAAGAGCTACGTGCGTTGGGCGGCGATTGGGCGAGGGTGAGGGGGCGGGGACGACGACGACGACGACGACGACGACGATAGCCTCGAGGGTGGCACTCGGAGCACCGGAGGTTATCCCTGCAGATGCAATCGAGCACTCCTTCCGATCTTACTCGGCAAATATTTACCCAGCACATTGCTTGCTTACACGTGCATAAGCGTTACGCCCCCTCCCATCCTCGGTTACGTGACTTTGTCTGCGTGGAGCGCACGACCCTCTTATCAAAAGCTAATTAGGAATTGGGCTTTTTAAAGCAGGCCCGTGAAGGGAGCCACTGCGGAGCACGTGGAGCAAGAGGACGACGACGACCTTACTACCTACCTACCTACCTACCTACCTACCTACCTACCTACCTACCTACCTACCTATCAACCACCGCCCGAGTACAATGACGGATCCCGGGTCCCTAATTTCAACGTGGCGGCGGCTCCTCTTCGTTAACTCGTCCAATGGTGCCGCTACGCTTTTTCAAAGCTGGCTTCGCACGCGCTTCCACCCCTCCCTAACGCATTAGGCTCCGCTCAAGGTCCCTGCGATGAAATCGTTCGTGTGCGTCCTCGTCGTCGTCCTCGTCCTTGTCGTCACCCCTTTCTAACTGGTGTTCGGCTCGACTCACCCTCTACCCCCAAACCGACCCTCGGATGCTTTTTTCCGCTACTCTCTCTCTCTCTCCCTCCGCTCTCTCTCTCTCTCTCCCTCCCGCCGCTCTCTCTGCGCTCTCTCTCTCTCTCTCTCTCTCGTATTTACGGTCTGGATTAGCGCGCATTTTTGTCCCGCCAAATCAATTTATGCGGCTTTGAGAGGGAGGCCGGCATTGTCCTGCTTTTTGTCCTCGATCCCCCTCCCCCCACCCGACCACGGCTTTTTTCCATCCGCCGCATTGTTACGTCCTACGTTCCGGGGACGATTCCGCCACCTCCATGGTCAAATGAGCAATTAGCCTCCCTAAGCCTAATATTCCCGTTTGTAACAAAAATCCCTCGACCACCCCACCCCACCCCACCCCTCCTCCACGCGGCTCTATGCCATTGTTTTAAATCTCTCCGACGGCGGCAAGGGCTCGTTCGAATGAGCCCTTGGCTAACGTTAAATCGCCCGTTTCCATCGTTTCATTTTCAAATCCCATTCCCACCACTCGCGGTCGTTCCGCGCTTCCACCCGCTCCCAAGGACCGTACAGCTCCATGATACGGCTAATGATTTAATTAATAGGTAAGAGAATGCCGACGCGTCGGTCACTCAAGGATCGCGATTAAAAGGTTTAATCGAAGGAAACGAGTCCGAGCGCGGACCGAGAGCTTATATTTGTACTTAGCTTCCTATAAATATTTCATTGGTCTCGTTGCATTGTGGCGATCCGTCAATTTATTCACCCGCAAGGCCAAACCGTCCCGATACCAACCTATACGTTGGTATATCGCCCTCGTCTCTCTCTCTCTCTCTCTCTCTCTCTTTATGTGCCTAGCTCTATAGCTCTCTTTGCGGGGGGCGGTGTGGTGTGGGGTTGGGGTTGGTGGTTGGGGGGAGGACCCCTCGACGACACGGCCTTTCACGGACGCTTTTTACATAAGTGTATTGCTCTCGTCTCCCGTGGGTATTAGAAGCATCCGCGGCCGTTTCTTCTTCAACTTCTTCATCGGGCCTCGCCCCTCCCACCGCGGCGCACATGCTCCCATAAGCGTATCTCGGGCTCGTAAAGTGCCGACCCTTTCCCTTCGATTTTCCATTTTGTCTCTCCCCATTTCGCTCATTTCGGCGTCGGTAATGCTTCGGGGAGACTTTGGCTCGTGCGCGCAAGCCGGGGACGGACCAAGCGACCGACGGGACATCCGAGCTATATCAGGTGGTGGATCGAAGCGGTTACGGATCGTTTCTGGCTCCCTTTATGCTCCCTCCCTCCCTCCGCCCGCTCCCCTACCGCCCGCTCCCCCCCCCCGCTCCCGAACGGCCTTTCCCCTTCGCCGCCCGTGCCGGCTCGCCACCCGTAGGCTCTCTTTACGCGAGTTGCGGTACGGGGAAGACTGGATGGGGGTCGGGGGTAATTAGGATTATTAATAAGTAATTCGGCCCAATTTGGGGAAAAGTATTTTCTTCGATTCGGCGGTACCGGATATAAATAATAACAATAATAACAATAATGATGATGATGATGATGATGACGATGACGATGACGTCACTGGTCAGTAATAATAAAAATGGTGGAAAAATCACGAGGGAGTGATGGATTAAACTCGGCCGATGATACGAAACGTATGCACATTGTATTGTGTTGTGAGCGTATTAGCCGGGAGGTGTAAGAAAGGGTCAGAAATCGGTCTTGTTCTGGTCGGATAGAGATTAGAGCTCGATACGTGTAGTCGATAGGCGAGCAGCCATCGTCTCGAGCCCGTGGCTCAAGCCTTCCCTTTATTTCCAGAGCGTGGCGAATCAACGTCGCCTTTTTCTCTTAAATTACCTGGTAATCCCCGGCAGCGCGTTATCAACCCGCGAAATCAGGATAAGCGCACAAGTTCAGTCTTGGTACCTCCCTCTCTCTCTCTCTCTCTCTCTCTCTCTCTCTCTCTCCCTCTCTCACTCTTATACTCTCGCAACCTCCCCCCCCCCTCCCCCTTTCCTTTCCTTTTCGTTAAACTCTTACCCGATGCTTTCGCGTTTAGCGTCTCTTAACCCATTGTCCTTTACTTCACGCTCCTTTTTTCCCGTACCGAAAAAAAATCCACAAACACAGGAAGAGCTAAAGGAGCATTTAAAAGAATCTATTCAAAAGTCCCTCTATGCGGAAATTGGATTTGTAAATTCTATATTCCTGAACTAAATACGCCTTGAAACGGCATTATAAATATTAAATGAGTTTCGCATGAGCATATTATATACTCTCAAAGCATTATATACGTCAATCTATTTATAAATACGCAGAATTTGTGTTTGTCAGCCCGCTCCACGTATTATTACTATTATTACTATTATTACTATTATTACTACTATTATTACTATTATTATTATTATTATTATTGTTATTGTTATTGTTATTGTTATTGTTATCATCATCATCGTCATAAGAATAATAATAAGTAACAATTACCCTCCGAAGAATTTCATTGTTCATTATTATTCGTTGTTTTGTTTTTTGCGTTGGCACGTGCGTGTATACGCGATACGAATGGAAAAGGAGGCGCGCGAGCCTAGCGCTTTTGTGATTTTCTTAAAAGAAAAAGAAAAGAAAGGGGAATATTAGGAAAGAAAATAAAATTAATTCTACCATTGTATAATGTGAAGGCGAACATTTTTATTTAGACGATAATGCCATATGACCCCCATTCATATAAAAGCGGCGTTTAAAAAAAACAATTACACCGCTCGCTTTGAATATGACTATGAATACGAATAATAATAATAATAATAATAATAGCAATAATAGCAATAATAATAACAATAATAGCAATAATAGCAATAATAGCAATAATAATAATAATAATAATAATGATAGGACACAATGATCAATAGATCGTCGGCTAATTGGTACGATTCAATAAGTATTCTTAGAGCCAATTAATTAATACCTGCCTTTACGTTATAAATTCCCGAGGTTTTTAGATCGCGAAATCTATGGGAACAACGACGTCGAGCTTCGGAATCGCAAAAATCCGTCATACTACTCCCAATGGAATCCCCGGGTTTTTAAATGTTTTAAGAAACGGCGTCAGTTATGCTAAGAGCTTTGAAGTTTCCATTGCATAAGAAGGGAGAATGTCGGCTAAGAAGGGTTACGAGAACGAAACCGACGATAAAGCGTTTACGTCTTTCGATTGCGTTTGCCATTATGTAACGATCGATAACATTGGCTGGAAAAAGGAAGGAAAAAGAAAAAAGAAAAAAGAAAAAAGAAAAATGAAAAGAATATCTGGGAATAACAAATGACGGATTTGCTTAATCAAATGAGGAGGAGGGAATTCCATTGGAGAAGTTTTTGATGTCTCTTATGTTGTTATATTACAAGGTAATTATTAAAATTGAGTTGAATCGACGTATCGATTAAAAGTTTATTGTCCCCCAGTGTCTTTCTGCAGGCTGTCGGAGGCCCGTTCGCTCATTAATTTTATACGAGGAGGATAATAATGTAAGCGGAACGAGATATTGAATAATGCAACTTTGTAAATTGAACCGTCCGATTATGAATCTTAATGGGAGAGTGGCCTTGGGCGTCAGTAGAATGGCCCCGACATTATTGGTAATTACCCGGAGCTTCACTCGCGGCGCTGCTTATCGATGCCGATGACGATTATTAAGAAATAAAGGGAATGTCGTCGAGCCGCTTGGCAGGAACGGGTTCAGCGGGCCCCCACCCTCCCTCTCTCCTCTCTCTCTCTCTATTTCTCTCTGGCGTTGATAGTAATGGTCGACGAGAGGGGAGGGGGTCGAGTAGCGTTCCAGGGACCGCCGCTACTGCGGTGGCGGGTTTCAAGAAAAGCGTCAACAGCTCTTTGTCTCCGGGCCCCGGTAGCCGACTGACGTAAAAACCCGCACTCCCCCCCCACCCCTGACAGCCCTGACTTTTCCCTAACGATGCCTTCCTCCTCCTCCTGTGCCGTGTCGCGCTTCCCGGGTCTGCCAGCCAGCCAGCCAGCCAGCCAGCCACCCACGCGCGCCTGTCTTGTGTGGGTTACGTCGCGGTTGCGATTCCTCGATAAACTCCGCGACAACAAGTCGAAGGGCCGAGCCGCGCCCATGTCCGTGTGCGGACGCACGCGTGTATCTGCTGGGCGCGGGTGCGTTGCGCGCGTGCACGTGTTGCGCGCGGGTGCTGCGAAGACAGACGGGGCGCTTAACGTGTCATTTGTACGGCTCGCGAGATCGCTCGGCCGAGATTACGGTAACGAGTTTTCGCGGGGCTAAGCTCTCGTCCGGTTCCTCGTATTATTACGCCCGGGGACTTTTTCCGGGAAGGGTAGGCCAGCCCCGCTGATAAGCCCGGTATATCAATGGGAAATTGTTCCCTTCCCCGCCTGACGAGCCGTCGAGCGAACGAGCCGACGAGCGCGAGCCAGTCTTTGTTTCCTCGGCAATTTGTTCCGGCCTGGCCTCCTCTGCCCTCCACCGCCCTCCACCGCCCTCGTACCGCTACCCTCCTGCTCTGCCCTCCTATCACCCTCGTACCGCTACCCTCCTGCTCTGCCCTTCCTTGAAATGCATTAATTGTGCCCGCGTGCGGGTGCGAAGGCGCGGGTTCCTTGAAATAGCGCGAGGACCGCTCCGAATAGACGTCGATGCCCCGACGGGGCAGGGGGGGGGGGGCGGGACAGTGCTTGAAAAAGCTTCTGAGAAAACGGAGCCGCGAGTGCTTTGAGCTTTGAGAGGGCCGACGAGTACGTCAAGGAGCGGCTCATCAATCGTCGCTCGAAACAATGTATCGGCTCGGATGCACGTCGAGAGAAGGAGCGTTCTCTCGCCCCCCACCCAAACCCACCACCCCCTCCCAGCCCCATCCGTCTACGTCTGCCGTGCGGTGATCGGCGGGGCTGCTGCGGACCAAAGGGAACTTTTTCGTAACGCGTGTCTCGACTACTCGTTAGTCCGGACGGGGGAGAAAAATCCCCGAAATTACGGTTTAACGATTCCTTCTTATTATTAACTCTTACGTTCAATTGTCTCGGCGACTCCGCGACTCCGCGACTCTGTTTATAATGAAAACGAAATAAGTGAGAGGACTAATGTTGACTCCTCGAGATCCCAACCCCCTCTTACTCCTCCTGCTCCCCCCTACCACGGACATCCATGCGAGTGTCGTCGCGCTCACTTGACTTATTGAGGTCCACCTTGCGATTCTACCCTCCTTGAGGCTCAAACCGCAATAACCCCTCCACCCCCTCATCAGCCTCCTCCGCCTCGGCCCGGAAATCTTTTCTTAAACTCGCGGCCTCGTCTCCTCCAATTACTCCCGTATCGCGTTGAGTAAACGCTATCAAGCGGGAGGCCGCCGTCCTCCCCGTCCTCTCTCTATACGGGACCCAGTCTCGAGCATTTTTAGAGCCCGGCTCGTAAAACAGTTTCCTTTTTATTTTTATAGGATCACGGTACCCGAATTTATCGCTCCCCCCGTCTCTCTCTCTCTCTCTCTCTCTCTCTCTCTGCACTTTTCGTATCCTCAATTTTGTATTTTTAGCAGATGAGATGTTGCGGATGTATCTGCTTTTAGTTTTCCGCGTGTGCACGTGAGATGAGAGACCGGAAACGAACTCCTACTCAAACTTCTTAATCGTACCTTAAAGTCGGCCCGGGGAAGAACTCGTCCGAAACTTTGGAAATTAAAGGGAATGATTGATAGGATGGAATCAGATTTATTTATTTATTTATTTATTTATCCAGAATTAGGTTTCGGTCAAAGTTCGCTCGGAGCGGAAGTGGCTGCTAGGAGGAGCTACTCTCCGAGCTACGTGCCCGACAGAGATAGATAGAGAGATAGAGAGAGAGAGGGAGAGAGAATGACAGAGCGGGGCGATATGGGCGGTCGGAGGGGGAGGATGAGCCTTTATTTAATAGATGGAGGTTAGGTGAGTCGAACGAGGTTTGAACTGCTTGCGAGGTGAGAAGAGAAGCGCCGGCCGTGCAAATAAAACGTAGGCGAGGTAATTAGTTTGTCGGAGCGAGAGTTTAAAGATGCATGCCGCTGCTCGCTAAATACGAATCTGCGTCGGGAGGGAAGAGGCAGAGGCAGAGGCAGAGGCAGAGGCAGAGGCTTACGGAGGAAGAAATTAATTCCTCGGTAATGTATTTGAAATTCTTAATGGTCGCGATCGCGGCGCTCGATCATTAAAAATCTTTATTAATTGTATAACTCAAGCGATGGGTAATGGGCTGGAGCGTAAAAATATTTTCAAAGACCCTCGGAGCGTTTGACGACGCGATTGTAGGCCTCGACGTAAACTGTCACGGGCCCATGGCATTGCCATAGCCAATATAAAATTTCGGTTAATTGGGACTTACTTCTGCGCACGCGCAACCGTATCGGTAAATCGGTTACAGCTATCGGAAAACGAATGATAAAGAGGGCCGTGAACTCCCTGTATATATTTAGTTGGCACGGCAGCTCTTGAGGGTCTGAGGTCGGCTCTAGGAATATCGCAGGAATCGTCGGCCAATTCCAAAGCTCCTTCCAAAGCTCCCCGATAAAAAGGGGTTTCGGCGAGCGGGGCGAGGGCTGAGCCCGTGAGAAAGACGAGCCTGACTCGTAACGTAAAGCAATTAGCGGCATACGTAAGGATCCTGGTTGCGCGCGTGCAGGCACGCAGGCACGCAGGTACTTAAAAGGACGCGCACTCGTCGAAAAAGAGCGTCAAAGAATATCGCGGGCAGGTGGGGTTGGTGTGAGGGAGGGGCGGGAGGGGTGGGGTTGAGGAGGAGCGGCGGTGGAGCGTCGGAGGAGATAAAGAAGCACGAGGACGAGGAACGGAGTGGCCGAGCGTTGCGGCTGCAAGAGAAACGTAAGACGGGCAGCCGAGGCAGAAGCCAAAAGCCGCGTACGCGCTTTCTTGATTCTCCCTCCCCCGCCACCGACTCCGATCCCCTTATGCTAGCATCTCTTGAAATTCCGACTGCGACTCAAAGATTTCTGGGTAGATGTAGCCCGGAGATAAATGTCACATAATTAACCGAGCGAGTAATTAATTTCACGCCGAAGGAATCGGAATGCGTCGCGTTTCCTCGTCACCCCTCTCTCTCTCTCTCTCTCCCGCCCCGACCGTTCCTCCCGGCGTCCAGCAGATGTACTGCACGCAGCTCCGCCCGTTCCCCCCGGCGACCCTCGGCTATGCGCTCGCGCTCGCGCTGATAGCAGCCAGCGAATCGGCAGACTTATCCCGACACGACTCGTCCACGGAACCATGAACAACCGACTTTTCTAACGAGGCGACCCCCCGCCACCCCCACACCCCGCCGCCGCCGTCGCCGCCGCCGCCACCGCCTCCGTCAGAGCCGCCACGGGTATCGATCATCCTTCACGCGAGGCAGAGATCACCGAGACTCGTAGACTCGGGGGCTCGCCAAGCGTCCGTCCGTAATAGCCGTTAAATTACTTATTACTTTAGCTTCTCGGCCGTCGCCATTTTTATTCGTCAGACGGGATGGCCTCCACGCAGCTTAAGTTATAGTCCCAGTAAAATGATTTTATACACATCGTAATAAGGTCCGCCGTAGCGAATTTGCGGCGAATCTGCAACGGACGCCGTGTTCACGCATCCCGTTCATACGCTGGCCGCAATTATCTTTTAATAAAATGTAATATAGTCCTCGGTGTAATGAATGGCCCCGCCAGGCCGTAAAATAACGAATACGCGTTTCCGTTAATTGCGACGAAAAATAAAAGGGGGCGAGAAATAAAGAAAAGGGACCTTTTTTTTTATTGTCATTTTTGTCTTTGTCGTCTTTTTTGTCTCTTTTATATCGGAGGTGTGTAAATTAAATTGAGCGGCGGCAAAGGCCCGTTGACAATTCGCAATAAACGAGGCTTGTGGAATGAAATTTTGAAGGGAACGAGCTGCGGATTATTATATTGCTGGGTGAAAATAAATACTTTTGTTGATCAAAATACTTGTCGAAATATTTATTGCGCTTGTTGGGAAAGAATTTCGGCGCGAATACCGGTGATCCGTCCGCGGATCGGTTGCCTTCGGCGCACATGGTACTGACGGGGCGGCTGGTGAGGAGTTTGGTGGCGGGAGGGGGTGGAGGAGGAGGACAGTCGAGCGATTATAAAATGGTCCAGGGCGGAGTCGTGCGAGGTACGGAGGACCTCGGGGTCGCGTCCGAAAGGAGTTTCGGAGGCCAGCTTAGTTAGAATCGCCGATGTCTGAGCTCCAGTGCCATGCATACGTATACGTACGTATATATATATATATATCGCCCGTGCAGAGTACTAGTGGGGCGGGGAGGTAGTTGTTGTCGGAGTCCGGCAGCTCCGGTATTAATTACTCGATTGAGTTGCGCAATCCCAGTGGCTTCCCATACTTTTGTAATTAAAAGTTTGAGCGCGTCGTGCGGGCGTGGGTGGATTGGGTGGGCGGGCGGGCAGTGATATTATTTCCTTGGGCCTTATCTGGGCCGGACGGTAATTTTATTGGGCACGTACCGATTGCAGCACGGAGCCATTGACGTCGGAGTACAAGGCGGCTGGGCCAATAAATAAAGAGAATTCCCCCATCGGGGCCTTATTTTCATCGCGGATCCAGTATAAACATATTCATGCGGGCTGCAATTATTCCGCGCGTCGGGCCCTTATGAATGAATGGCTCTTTGAAATCGTGGCTCGCGTATATGGAAGACAGGAGGGGACCTTCTTGCTTACTCTCCTCGCCTTGCATCACGTGCGGCTTTAACTATATTTACTCCCCAGTAATAAACTTTTATCTCCTCCCCCCATCTCTCTCTCTCTCTCTCTCTCTCTCTCTCTCTCGCAGTCTGTAATAAAGCGTCCGCGGATAAATACAGGGACTGTAAGAGAGAGAGAGAGAGAGAGAGAGAGAGAGAGCAACGTTAAAAATATCAACCGAATTATTTTATTGAGACGTGTACGCACGCACGCGCACATAACACACACACACACACACGTCCGCATCCACATGGACATCGTCATCCGCAGCCGCAATAATATATAGATACCTATAGATACACGTATATATGCATCAGCAGTTACGTAGACGTAGAGAGCAGGCGGAAGGACGGTTCGCGGAGCCGGGGGGGAAGGGGGAGGGATAAGCCGAGGGCAATAAAATACTCGGGCTCCTAAATCCTCGAGCTAAATATACGAGAGGTGGAGGTAATGATCGAGTCGGTATTACAGCGACGAGGTGAATTAATTAGCCGGCGGTCAGGGTGCGAGAATCGGGCGCGAGTCTCACTAGTGGCTGAGTGGGGCGATGGGGTTGGGGGCGGGTACGGGAGGGAGGGAGAGAGAGATCGACTCGAATACCCGACGGAGGCTGCTCGTACGTGGCCGACTACTCCGAGGCCGACTACTCCGAGGGCGATGCTGGAAAAATATCGTTGCGGATCGAATGCAATTTCCAGCAGCGGCGAGTTATTACCGTCAGGCGATACACGCGATCCGGAGGCTCGACGCGCATCGGTCGGATCCGTCGGCTCCGCGGTCCAGACCCGGTGCTCAATGGCCTACGCCTTACGCCTCCCCGTCTCACCGGCACCTTTCCCCGGAATTTTCCCCTGCTTCCGGGCCGATAATTAACCTATTTGGTTGACAGGGGTTAAATTCATTATTATATTAAAGCCCTCGGCGGGGGGGGGGCGGTTGAATCGGTGAAGAAGATCAAGGTAAAGAAAGGGCTTCGTTAAAAGGGAGATGCAATTATATCCTCGGGATTACTACGGAGGGAACCTCCGAACCCAATTCAAGCGTATCCTCTTTTCTTATTACCGGGGGCCTACCCTGTGTCTGCGCTTCCTCGCTTCCTCGCTTCCTCGCTTCCAAGCTTCCGACCGACTAGTCCGCAGAGTCACGTGACCTAGGCAGATTTTCGGTAAGGGCTTCACGGTACGACGGGGCTCCGTAGTCGGATCGAGCTCGTCAAGCCGCTCAAATTGAACGGGAAATCGTTCTCCAGCTCTCCGGTTACTGGCATCGACGGAAACCCGAGCTCCACAAGCTTCCATACCCGAGGTACTTTCGCTCCCTCTCTCGGCCGTCGTTAACCAGAGTAATAATCAATTACTATAAATTTTATTGAGCGTCTTTTAATGATAACGTAATAGCCAATATCGAATAATGAGCAGTTAGACAATTAATTATTACTCCCTGCCTGCCCCATTTATTTACCTCGCTACTACTACTACTACTACTGCGACTACTGCAACTACCACTACTACCACTACTACTACTACTACTACTACTACTACTACCACTATTATTATTGTTATTATTGTTATTAATTCTTATTATTTCGTATTTGTTATTGCGTAAGTGATTACGTGGGCTTGCCGTACCCGGG
Organism: Ceratosolen fusciceps; assembly: GCA_018883505.1. Taxonomy (NCBI): domain Eukaryota; kingdom Metazoa; phylum Arthropoda; class Insecta; order Hymenoptera; family Agaonidae; genus Ceratosolen; species Ceratosolen fusciceps. The sequence goes on along the minus strand of RCIC01000003.1, from coordinate 8,347,588 downwards.
CCAGGTCGAATTCGTTAATTTGCACTAGCCTTTCGCATCGGTGACCGGGCGACTTAACCTACGGGTTATCGCCGCTGGCTCGAGCCTATTAATCGCCGACTCGTCGCTCTCTCCCGCCCCCCTCCCCTATGCCACCGAACCAAGCCCCTCATCGCAAAGCCCGACGGAGTCGCTCGGCCGTAACTCGTAACTCAACGCCGGGCTTCTTTTGCGCATAATAACGTCCGGCCGGCGCTTTGATTAATCGGGGCTCATCCCCGTTAACGTCCACGTCGCCCTCTAATGTGATTAATTCAAGAGTATCGGATTTGTAAAGGAGAAGGGGGGCGCCTCCTGCCCGGACAATCAAAATCTCGCGAGTCCGCGCGGAGCTCCGCGAGAGCGAAAAAACGTCCATGTTTATAATTAAGCCGCTAATCTCTCGGCCGCGTAGGCTTACGTACATAAAGATAGACAGATAGATAGATTGATAGATTGATAGAGAAACGTATAGAGAAGACCGAGAAGGCAACAAAACCAGCAGCGGCCTCGGGTTATTGGGGTTATTACGAATAAGCCATTTTTGTCTATCCGTCGGTCGGTATAATTAACGAGCGCGAGTCTAGCTAGGGGGTCGGATACGTTTGATTATCGTTTTGAGGGCGAGGAGGGGGGGGAGGGCAGTAGTTGCGAGGTGCACCGTAACGTCGGCCGGTATCCTTATTCGGGGTGGAGGGGGGGGGTAAGAGAGTGACGTAACGCGAGTACAAAAGCCGTGGAGCCGAGGGCGTGGGCGGGACGGGAGGAAGGGGAGCGACGACAACACGCCCCCGTGGAGTTTCTTGACGGGGTCTCTGCCCGTGCGGCCGCGTTGGCTCGCTCTCTCGTCGGCCGTACGTGAGAAGGGGATAAAAAGAATTGGACGCGCGTCGAGCCGTGGATAAGGAAGCCCTCGCTCGCCAAACTCCTCTTAATGCAGTTTGTGTGTCCCCGGCGACCAACTGGACACCGCCAATGACTCCAGCGTTTCGTTACACAATTCCCGTCGATACCTCTCCGGACCTTTCTTTTTTTTTTTCTCTTTTTCTTTTTTTTCTTAATAATAACAACAACAACAACAACAACAACAACAACCCCGAATGCCTTTCCTCGTCTTTCCCCTTTTATGAAAGCGGAGCCGAGCCGACGCGCCGAGATGGCTAAAGCCATTTCCGAACAATCTCGAGATTCCTCGATCCCCCGATCCCCCGATCCCTCGATCCCTCGATACCCTCGATCCCTCGATCCTTCCATTTCGTATATAATAGTAGTAGGACATTTGGATGTGGATAGTCAGAGCCGCGCGCTCTGTTTAATAAAAGATATTTATCACTCGTGTCCAGAAATAGAAGCTTTTCACTCGGTAGCTTCGGCTCTCCACCTCTAAATCCGTCCGATTCTTTCAATAGCTTCGTACCCGGAGTGGCCGTATTTAATAAATCTAAAATGCTCATTCGGTGTAGAGGGATCGTAAATAGCCGTGGAGGTATATAGTGGCGTGGCTGGTAATAGTTGCCGTACGAATAGCTAAGGCAACAGTCGGACGTAGCTGTTGAATATCGAAAGGGACGTTGATAAATCGAGTCGATCAATCAACTGTTCGACCGAGGATCCATATTTATATATCCTCGCTTCCTCTTTATTATAAGCTCATTATTATTGGCTGTGGTAGGCTCGGGGAGCGGGCCGCGGGCCTCCGACGGGGAAAAATTAATAGGCCAATTTAACGATATGAATTACAAATTATTACGGGCCTGCATTGTTGAATTTCTCGAAATAAATGAAAATAATAATAACGAGTCGGACTGCGGCGTAATGACGACGATCCGCCTAGAGATTATCGATTCGGCCTCGATCTTCTTAAGTAATTTAACTCTCCCGTGTGTCGAGCCGACATTCATGCCTGGCCCCCTTCTTTATATGGACGGCGCGTGGCGGGATGGGGGATGGGGGGGGCGGGGGGTGAACTTGAAAAGCTCTTGAATAGACGAAAACTCAAGTGGTTGTGTATAACGGACGTTCTTATGTTCCGATTGATGCCATTAATGTATTTACGTCAAAATGTAACTAACGCACAGCGTAAGACGTATTTGTACGACTAAAGGAAAATAGGGGAAAAGCCCGACAACAATACGACATCCTACCTTCCACTTTAAAAAGCGTCACTCATAAAAAGGGCCATCCGCCTCGATATTTACAGCGCAGAGAATGTACATTGAACAAAAAGAAGAGAAGGGGCAAGAAGAAGGAGAAGGAGGCGGAGTGGGAGGAGGTGGAAGAGGAGAATGAGCAGGAGGGGGAGGGGGAGGGGGTAGGAGGTAGGTGGCGGTGGAGGTGGAGGAGAGGAAAAAAAGTGGAAAGGAGCTCGCATGAAAATACGTCGGCTCTCGGCGGCACCCCACGACATTTTTCCACCTCCCCTGTCCCGCTGGCCCGCCCCATCCGCACCACCGCGAAGACAGCCGAGCTCCGTTCGTTCCCTGCAAATAAATAGCACGCCAACGAGACGAAGACGAAAGGGAAGAGGAGATGGTAGAGGTTACGGCAGCGTCGATCAGAGATTCCGCTCGTACGGCCCCCCGCCTCGTCCCCGCCGCCTTTTCCGGCCCTCCGGGCGATTCCTCCGCCGGCTTAACGCTCCGATCGAGAGTCGCGCGTGGCTTTGGCGTCCTCCTCCTTGTCCTCCTCCTCCTCCTCCTCCTCCTCCTTCTGCTGAGCCCCACCCGAGGCTTTTTATCGGGGATGCGTCTCGTTAACTCGAGAGCACTTTTGATGTGGGGCGCGGGGGCGCGGGAACGCGGGACGCACCGTTACGAGCCGCGGCACCGAGGGGGAACGGAAGATCCAGCCGATCATTCGGAATATATTAGAATTAAGCTCGGCTCTTGTTTACACGGGGCCACGATTTTCCTTTAACTGTAAATAACAATGACGGAGATTGCTTTTAAAATAGATCACCCCCCCCTACCTACCTCCCTCCCCCTCCCACTTATTCCCTCCCACGACCCACCACTTATTTCCCACCCACCAGCCCACCTGCTCTTTCTTATTTTATGCATCGTTATTATTTATTCTAATGGCCGAGCCTTTATTCCTCGGAGCGTCCCTCCGCCCCGACCACATCTCCCCCCCTCCATCACATACGATATCGAATTTAGAGCTCGGGGCTCCCTATCGTATCCAAAGGCCCGTCGGCTTTGGAACGCAATGCCTGTCTTTAGATCGGGCTCGACCCAGGCCAAATAATCGGGAGGCATTGTCACGAAAAGGATTAATAATCCGGCTGAGCGACTGAGGGGAAGCGAAAAGTTAAATATCGGGCAAATCATTCCGGATATCTGATGGAGATTTTATTTTTTTTTTTTTTTTTTTTTTTTTTTCGTTTGTATACAATACGTACATGTGCACAGGCATGCATGGCTTCGGTACGAGGCAATTGAAAAAAGGACGGGGGGGGTTTTTGGTTTGGTGGCGGGGGGCGGGGGGGGGGAGGAGGAGGGAGGAGCGTTTTTCTCGATAACGGTGCATGTGATTTATAATTACATAAATTAGAAGTAACGGAAATAATATTGGGACTTCTAAGGCGAGCAGATACTGTTTCGCTATCGGTGGAGAGATTCTCGATACGTTCGGGCCATTTCCTAGAAGCGTAATTCAACGTAAAATGTAGAAAATAGTTGCCTTCGATAACTGGCCTCGATATACGCTTCGTGGAAATGGCGCTACCGTGGCATTTCAGAAGCGATTTACGCGATTCCTGTGTCCGCTTCGTCAGGACTCTGGCTTATCAGATTCAGCCACTGGTCTCTCTCTCTCTCTCTCTCTCTCTCTCTCTCTCTCTCTCGACTCGACAGAAGGAAGGAAAAACTTGACACGTAGTACTAGCAGCTACAACAGCAACAGCAACAGCAACAGCAACAGCAACAGCCGCGTGCGTGAGTGAGTGCGCGTGTTTATTAGTAGAGCTGGCTGGCAGGGCTGCCAAATCTAGGATATAATTATTATGTCCCTATAATTACGTTGAGGCTAATTTATAAGGGAGGGTCAACATCTGTATTTATATACATCATCCGTAAGTCATGTCTATTATTACGACTATACGTACCTATACGTACAATCCGCGTACGTATTCAAGCTTTACGTATTACGTTTAGCCGTGTGTGTATAAGAGGGCGTCGGTGTGGCCGTAGCGGGTATCGCTACTTTTGAAAAGTGCTCGGGAGGAGAGATGCGTCATCGCCAGGGTCATTGGATCGTTAGATTCCTCCTCGCCCCATCAGCCCCTCACCGCCCATCACCGCCCATCGCCCCATCACCCCCGGGGATGGGAGCCTCGCTGTTGTAGTTATTTTCAAATCGCCGGCTGATTAGCAGACGACCCTCCTGCGATTCGCCAAATGACGAAGCGTCGGCAGAGCGCTGTTTTTGTCCTTTCCTTCGAGCGTGGGCTCTCGTCGTAATGTCGGCGCTCGGGCGGGCACTTCCTTTTTCATTTCCCGGGGAAAAGCATCTGACGGGAATAAGAAAGTTGAAATATTATTTTGATTAAGCGAACCGACGAACGGACCGACGGACGGAACAATGACAATGGAATGTCGAACAATGTGCCAGGCTCTCGCTTTTTTGTTTTGTTTTTTTTTTTTTAAACAAATGGCTTTTCCTCGCGAACCCCTCCCGCGCCCATAGTCCGTCCACCTGCTTGGCGATCGCCAGTGTTTCAGCGACAGCGAAATACGTAAGCACACCTCCAGCCCTATTCAGCTCAGCCTCGAGGTAATACAACCCGGATGGCTAGAATATTCGTAGCCCGAGTCCACGGCGGTCGATAAGATTGCGGAAGGTTGTTGAAAGGTTGGGATGGGGGGAGGAGGAGGAGAGACAGAGAGAGAGAGAGAGAGAGGGGACTATTACGATGACGTAGATTATTACCGTTGATTAATCGACTTTTATCATTAGCCTCTAATCCTTAAGATACCCTTAAGAATTTAAGGTAAGCCGCGTGCACTCGATCGTCTTAATAGAGCCTTCTCGTAGGAGTAATGGATTTCAGGGATGCTGGGATATCCTGATACCTGATCGGAGGTGGCGGGGGGGGAGGGAGGCGGAGGACATAGTATCGTGGATAGAAAACGCGAAAAGTTTCGTAAATTTGATTACTCGTTAGGCAGCCCGGGAGAGCTTAGCTCTATATAATAAAGAGTACGTGGGATGTGCACGGGGATAATGACGGGGACGAGGAGCCGGAGGTTTAGATTTCCACGATCCTGAGTATACCGGGCGGCCGGGTTATTAATGCCGCGGGGCGTACAAAAGCCTCTCCCGACTCTTTCGCCCGGGCGGGGCGGGGGGCGGGGGATAGGTTCGGCCGGATCCAAGCGCTCGAGGTCCTCTGCACGTGCCGTTCTACAGCCCCCTCCCCCCATCCATCCCCCTCATCCCGTGTCAGGCTACACAACATCCTAGCGTCCACCGAACGTGCGCCATTGTCTCCTTCACGTGCGCGTACACGCGTTCCTGGAGTACTCGGGACTCGGGCTCTGCGGCGCGAGTCACCACCTCGACTTCTCCCGGGGCTTAATCGGGCCCTTTGTCACCCGGGCCATGGAAAATCCGCTTCACGACGGATTACCCGAGGACGAGCCTCTCCTCGCTAACTCGTCCCACCGCTCTCCCCGAAAACGGTAGTCGGAGGCTCCTTCGCACCCTCTGTGCCCGCCGCTCAAGATTTTCTCGAGCTAGGAGTGGACTGGGCGGGGGCGGGGGAGGCGCGAGAACCGCGCGGTCATTGCTCGACAAACTTAAGTAATAAATTCTGTAGGATCGCTCGAGATAAGAGCGTGAATAGTTAATGAGTGATATTTAAATTATAACATGTGAACGTTTTACATAAATGCATGCTCGGACTTGGGTTAGGGGCTTGGGGTTTGGTGGCGAGGGGCGGGGGGAGGGGCTTCCTTAAGGATCGGCGACGAGTCGGTAACTCGTTAAAACCACGTGGTTCTCATTAATTCAGATTAAGAGAGTGGGCTTTCAAAACATGTTTCCCCACGATGTTATCTCGTAAAATTTTTAATTACGGCCGGCGAAGCTCTCCTCTATCTCCGCTCCCCCCCCCCATTCCCGCCGCGCCACTTCACTCCGATGTCGCTCATACATTCCCACCCGAAAGTAATTGCCAATAACAACTGTACTTATTTTCAAAATATAGTGTTCGACTGGCCGTTCGCGACAATTAACGGCCCTCCTCCGAATACCATTCGAATAAGAAGCGCTTCAAGATGTCCCGGATAAAGGAGCCGACTCGGGCCTCGACTTCACCGCCGCCCCTCCGCCCCCCTCTCCATTTCTCGCCCCACACGCCCGTCTCCCTACATTTTTTTAGGCTCTACGCGGTTCGGCGCGGGTCGACTTTCTGGATTTCGCGCGAGATCAGGGAACACGTATTGGCCGGTGTATGGCGGGGCGAGGGGGAGGGGTGGGGAGCGAGTGGGTGAGCGAGGGGGTGAACGAGTAACCGCTTCGGTGCAGAGCTCCGTTGGATTTTTTAAGGGAGCAAGAGCCGCGATTCGCCTTGTGTTGCTTTAATTATGAGCCTTTCTAGGGAGTGGGGGCGGATGATACAAACGTTGCAGGGCATTTGCATGGAGCCCCGGTAAATTACGTATGCCGGGGAACAACGTACGTCCGAGTATTTTCGCGGGCTCATCCTAGGGAGTTCGTGCCTGGAAGCCGCCATTCATAGTCAAATATTTACGAGGTATGCGAGACCGAAGCCGTTTTCCTCCTTCCCGAGCTCGTCCGATATTAGCCGCATTCCTCTGATTTTCCTCAATGTCTCGGAAAATTTTGGCCATTCTCGAATTACGAGCGGTCGGGGCGGGGCGGGGTGGGGCGGGTTGGAGGAGGAGGGATGCTAGGCAGTGCTCGGGGATTATGTTATTCTCTCATTAGCGGGAAAGTGCAATAACGAAGAGCGGTTTGGGAGCAGAGAAAATAGAGAAACTCCTTGACCAGTAGTAATTGTCCTTGGGTATTTAAAGGGCGGCCGTTGGTCCGGGGCGAGGGGGGAAGACTCCGGTCGTACCGAGAGGGCTGGCTGTCGATACCTGGTGCCAGAAGTTTGTGGGTTAAGGTCGAGAGGGAGTTTTCGCAGCGACCAGGTGAGCCCAAGGATTTCCGAGAAATTCACGATACGCTCGCGTGTCGCCAGAACTCTCGCCCCCGCACCTTTTTTCGATACATTAATCAGTTTTGAAAGGGTAAAAGAGAAAGGAGAGAGCCTTAGATTCCCGTTATTTTTCGAGGATTCGTCCCCCCCCCTCCCTACTACGATCGCAACCACAACCACTCCGATTCACGAATCCAATAATTAATCGTGGCACTCTCTGATTTTCTGTTCCAGGTAAGACCCCCACCCCCCCGTCCTCAACCCGCTGTATTTTAGGCTGGATTTAAGAGCGGCGATGGCACGACGTTCACGTAAGCCTAGGATTTTTCCATCCCAACGTGGACGCGGGGCTTAACGATGAAAGAAAGGCGGACCGCGCGAATATCTCAATCGCTTCTGTCTCCCCGGCCCGCCCCCGCCCGAGCCACATAACTCTTCTTTATCTTTCGTCCCTTCGCAAAAGGCATCTCGCGTCTCCGCAGAGGCGCTGCTGCTGCTGCTGCTGCTGCTGCTGCTGCTGCTGCGCAGCCATTCGAGACCGGAAACGTGATTTATAGCGGGGTCTCGGAGGGCGCGATCGCGAGCCGAGAGCCGAGTGGGGCGAGGGGCAGGCGGAGCTCGATATGTATATTAGCAGCGGCGCGGACGGCGTATATTACGTCGGAGGCCCCGCGTCACCCCCCGGGCGAGTCCATGGACCTTTTTTTTAAATGGCACGCAATTATCCGACGGGGCGCCCATCCGCGCATTAACCGTCTGACTTGTTTATTAAGACCGATCGTAGTGGGCGCCCCCCCACCGGTTCTCTGCCCCCTCCCAGACGTAGAGAAGACAGAGACAGAGAGACAGAGAGACAGAGAGAGAGAGAGAGAGAGAGAGAGAGAGACGGAAGGAGAACGGCGGGATATGAAGAGGGAAGGTTGGATTGGCCTCGTTAGCCCACAGCGGTAACGAGACCAATCATTCCGCAAAGGACCGCGAGACTCCAGAATTGCCTCGATGACTCTCCCACGCACGGCTGGGCTCGTATGAACGCATTCTGGAGCGGGGGCTGGGGGAGGTTATTGAGTGGGATGGAGGAGGGTGGGTGGGGGTGGGAGCTCGTTCGAGTCGCGCTTACCGGTGGATTCAATGGAACCCGGAGCCGCGAAAGGACCGGACAATGGGGATAGGTGGCAATTATCCTCAGCGAGGTGCCGACCGACCCCCGCCATTCAACGGGTGGCCGGCGCCTTTCGTCCCCGCTGATCCTCACGGCGAATTTATTTTCGACTCTACCCCTCCCAATTTTCGGTAAAAATTAATTGACGGGGCTCTTCGGCCCTCGCCCAGGAGATTGTGACCCGCTGCGAAAAAGTAGGCCTCCTTCTCCCAACGAAAGGAAGTGAACGCCGGCAGTACGCGATCAGCCACCGACGGCCGGGGACGGGGACGGGGACGGGGACGGGAGCGAGGGTCGGGGGCGACGGGGGTGGGAATACGCGAGAGCCCTCGGTCACGAACAATGCCTCGATAAAATCAATAACGTTTGTGGAAATTTGCGCGTAAGTGCTGCAGACATTCGGCGGGAAGTCATTGAGAGCGCCGCACTGCCCTCCTCCTCCTCCCCCGCCCCCACTCCGCTCTTACGCGTATGCAAATTCGGCAGAGAATTTACTTTTTTCGCTGGACGAGGGTTATTGCCGCTCCGGAGCGAGTCCCGCTCAATTAGCGAGCGTTCCGAGCGATTAAAATTTGTTCGAACAGGAGAAATAAATTTCATGCCGTCCATGCTCAATTCCCCCGGGCGCGTACGCATTCATAATTATATTATATATTAAAATAACAAACTTTAGCCTCGGCCGCTTAATTAACGCATTCCCTACCTTTTCGATGATATTATTTTAACGAACGTAATGCGGCGGGGGGAAGCGGTTAGAAGAAAAAAATACGCGAAATTCCGTTCTTATTACACGGATCGCTCAATAACCCCACTAAACCTCCCTCAATCGCTCCTTATCTCGTCGTTATCATGATTATTATACGCCAGAGGCGGTTGAGGAGTCGATAGCTTATTTATTTTCGCTTATTTATCTCCGTCCCCCCCACGCACCCACCCTACTTCTTTCGTTTTAGTAATAGTATAGGAGCCGGATAGGATCGCGGAACGATGTCGTATTAACTTTCCGGATCCGAGTGAAAGCCAATATTTTTGCAGCTTTACAACGTCTCGTTAATTAATATCGATAAGTCTCCGTGGTCCCGAGTGGGATCGGTATGAACGCCATCGGTTCGAAGTGATACGGGAAGTGAGGAATTACGGACTCGTTACGCTTAAATACTTGTTTCTACTCTTAAGGACAAGAGGCGACGCCTGCCCCTCCTCTTCACCCAGGGTCCAGATCGCCATTCCTCTAACGATTCCAACCATTCGCGCGCACTTTCTAACGATGTCGCGAATAAAAGCTCATTGTTCGTACGTTAATAGCGTAAAGCGAAGGCTCAGCCGGCGAACGTAGCTCCCGATTCGCGCACATTATACGGCCGTCGCCGATTAAAGAGAATAAATATATTCGTTATAACGAGGGAATCGGACGGTGGCGATAAAATTCCGGCAAATATAAACAAAATTGGCCAATTGGTGTGGTCGATGAGCGTTATGAGCGTTAACCGGCCCTCCTAATAGGGCCTAAAGCCTTTATGGCCGCCGCTCGAGAAATTACATATATTTAAAGCGAGCCAAGCGAGCTAATGATCTGAGGCGTTGTTGAGGGGAGGGGGATGGAAGGGGAGGATGAGGGAGGAAGAAGATGACATCGGCGAGTATCGGTAATAACAAATCATCGCGTGATTATTTCCAAGTAAGAAGCGCGTAGCCGACTCCGTACCCCCGGAGTCACAAGAACATCGCTGTTTATAGTCT
>RCIC01000003.1:8025000-8332500 GCA_018883505.1 Ceratosolen fusciceps | reverse complement strand
TACACGCAATTAATTCGGATGGGTCAATTTACGTAGTGCTTTGAGCCCTCCTCCCAAAGCCCCCCCCCCACTCTCAATTTATCTCTCAAACAGTAAAGTTCTTCTTATAAAGATATTAATTAATGGATAAAAAGGCTTTTTAGTGCATCTTAAACATACATTTTTATCTCGGTGTAAGCGCGTGTGTTCGGGATAATTAATGTAATAAGATTTCTTCCCAGAAGGGATATTCACATTGGCCGGGAGGTGGAGGAATTCTTTCCTCTGGAATTCTTGAGAGGAAACTGGCCGGCCTCCGGCTCTTTTATTCCTACCAAAAGATTATCGCCACGAATCCACTGCCCCTTCGAATTTATCTATCCTTACAGAGAAACGCGTGTCAGACTATAAATGAACCGAGAATTTATTGCTTTTAAATAGGATGCGTGGACGGGGAGGGATTGGGAGTCGGAGGAGGGAGGTAAGGTATAAGAGCGGCGGGGATCGAAGTCGAGAGCGAGAGTGCGTGGCCGGCTGGGTTCTCGGTGTGCTGCAGCCGCGGCCGCCGACGAGGATAAGTCCCGTGTATCCCGGTGATGTATGGTCCCGGCTCGGCCGACGGATACCACGTCCGACTCTAAGGCTCAGGGCGTTACCTGTCCTGCGAGAAGAAACGTTTCAATTCTATGAATCCCGCCGCACGCCCCCGCTCCGGCGAATACAATAACCCCGCTTTAATGTATTAATAATGCCTGGGGCTTGACGAGCCTCGTTCCCAAATACTCTATCGTCATCGTCGTCGCGGTTGCTGCAAGATCTCCGCTTCATCAGCGTCACTGCTCGTCCTCGCCGTCGACGCTATGCCTCCCGCACACGCCTCCGAGCGGCACCGTGATTTCCCAGCCCAAGTGACCCAACGGGAGCGGCTCGGCTTCCCGCCGCACTCCCCGTCCCCCTCCTCCACGCCCAAGCCCACCCTCTGGCGCTCAATATCGCCGTGCCCGGCCACTCAAGTAATTAATAGGTCATAAAAGCGTTGGGCGAAACATCTCGGGGCGAGGGCCTAATTAAAGGAATCTTAAATAGTCCCGGTGCCGGGAGGTAATTAATTTTTTATCAACGCGCGTATAATTCTAGAAGGATAAGAAGCCAATGGAAAAAGTGACTCCGATATGTTCGGGTATATGCTATCGGAGAACGACGATGTGCTGCTACCGCTGCTGCTCCCGCTGCTGCTCTCTAAAGCCGTAATTTTTTTTTATCCCCATCGGTGCCGAGCGTATAATACGTGTGCGGCTGTTGGGGGATGGGATGGGGTGGCGTAGGCTCGTGCACTCGTAATTAAAAGAATCGATTAGCCCGGCGCGGAGGTGGTCGGTTGGGTTGGGGGGGGGAGGGTGGTGATGGTGGTAGAGGTGGACGAGAACTCGGTGGATGAGACAGGCAACGGGGACTGCGGCTGAGAAAAGAGGAGGAAAAAAACGTTGGTGGTTGGTGGTTGGGGGGGGGGAGGGTTTGGAGAACGGATATGTTTTTTCAATCGTAATTTCACGAAAATTGCCACTCAAAAAAGTCTCAATGGCGCACATAAATTTCCTTTCGAAACGCTATCGATTACAAAGAGTTTCCTTTGGCAGTCGACGGAGCGGCGCCGTCGCTCAGGACAGATCAGGTGACTTTGAGCCGTGTAACGCGATTCCCCGTCATCGGGAGGAGAGCGAAATTGTGATCGATTAAAACATAATGGTAAGAGCAAGGTAAGAGTTCTCGGACCCCTCGAAAAAAAACCGCCCTCCCGACCCGTCGCCCCATCCCCTCCCTCTGCATACACTCCCGGAGCCCGGCAGACCGGTCGCCGCTCGGGAGCCGCTTTAATAAGGCACTGGTCTAAAAGAAAGCGCATTCCGTGCGATTTTTTCTTTATTCTTGGCCGAAAATCCCTCCGTCCCTACTTCCCTCCCCCCCCAACTCCTTCCGTGACTCGATGGCGATACGAAAGCCTGTCCTCTCTCCGCCCCCGCGATCCACTACTAGGTACGAGTGCTTACAGGCCGAAGGAATGCTCTTATCGGTAGTGAGTGCGGAGTAGGGGGGGAGGGGCGGGGGGTCAGCCGGACACTCGACGATCCCGCGATTTATAATGGCCCTGGAAGAGCCGGGATTCTCGAACGAAAGCGAGGAGTTTACTCGATCGGATCGCGGCTGCGTGCGGAGAGGCTCCGCGGGTGGGTGTGTCAACAGCCCCGCCGAGGCTTACATTACCTCCGATGGCTCTATTCTTCCCGCCCGACGTCCCCGCCCGACAATTTTATTAACCGTACGTAAGTGGATAAGGAGGATGCTGTGGCGACGTGGAGAGGGGGAGACTCGGTCGTAGAAAAATACGAAGAATAAACGACTACAAGACGGCAAAGAAGAAAATCCCCCCCCCCCCCCACCCACCCATCGCGCCCTCCCATCGCCACGCCCCGCTATCTTAGTCACCAAATACGTCAAAGGGAATAATGACGTAGATGTGTGTATATATATATAAATGTATAGGGAGGTAGTCTCCCAGCCCCATAACTAAGGGATAAACAATATGTTAAGAGTTAAAAGAGAGCGGGGTGGGTACTGCTAGCTCCCTCCAACATTTATAAGTAAAGGCTTTTATAAGATCGGCGGAACCGGCTTTTACGGTCAATACATTCTTAACCTCCTCTTCCCTTTGAGGATCTCCGCCCCGGCTTTAGCTCTTTCAGCCACTCTCGCGAGGAGCTTTCAAAAGAAGCATTAGGTCGCATTCGGTGCTTTTCAAGGACTCCGCCGAGAGCTTTGCGAGTAGTCCTGCGAGGGGGAGGGGTGGGGTGGGGTGGAGGATCGAGGAGCGTACATTTTTATCCGGGAGCTCGAAAGGTCGAAAGGGAATCACCGGGAGTCGGACATCGGAATCGATAAGGAGGCAAGTGGGAGGCGAGACGTGGGGAAGTTTTGAGTAAAGGGGACGTCGCATCGAGGAGAACAACGCGGAATATCGCGTGGTAAGCATCGTCGGATTAACGTAACGGGACACGTCGCTCGACCTATAACGAGATTCGAATGACGAGTCGTCGCTCCGGCTCGGGGACTTCCGCCTCCTCGAGTCCGGCTCGCTGCTCCGACGGCAAGAGGATCATCTCGTAGGATCTAACGGCTCCTCTCGAGGTCCCAGCCAGATGACTGCACGACCCTCCCCCATAGTACCTCCCCCTCCATCCCCCGAAACCTCCAACCCGACCCACCCGAATAAACCCCGATACCCTTCTCCGCCCCGCTCCTATTGACTGGCCGCGTAGCGCCCAGGGCCATTTATATTATCCGCGAGCGCATCGAGCGGAGTTCAGGCGGCGGCGGCGACGGCGACGGCGGTCCCCAGGAGTAGAGAGTCACCGGCGGTACATTTGTCAGTGCCCCAACAGCCGTCCCCGCCGCCCCGAGAGCCGAACACGTAGCCGCGGCTCCTAATCGGCTAATCGCCGGGGAAAACTCCGGCTCGGCATTACCCAGCGAATTTCATCCTCCTCCCGACGTCAGATACCGATCGGTACATTAAGTAATTCCGCCGATGTTTGCGTGTGCGCGCGGCCGCGGCTGCGGGAGCAAGAGCGGCAATGGCAACGGCAGAAGCAACAGCGGCAGCCGAAGCAGCAGCAGCCGAAGCAGCAGCAGCCACCGACGAGTCATTCCTTCGGGTTGGGTGGGAGGGGGAAGGGCTTGGCCTTGCGCGTCCGAGACTGGATATCGAGATTGCCGCGAGTGATTCGCCGAAACGTGACTTAGTCGTATAAGGACGTGGAGCCTCGGGCCGTTGCCCACATTTGTCTGTGTTTGTTTTTGGCCTTTTTTCCCTTACTCCCCCCCTCCTGTCCGATCCCCGGGGCCGGCGAGATCGTCCGAGTACACGCGAAACAGGAAGCCCGATCGTGGTGCCCTCTATAAATTAGGATCGGCGAGCGCTCGCTAAATCATTCGGTTATATCGTTTCTTTCTCGGCGAGGAGTACACCCCACCCCGACCCCTCACCTCCCCCCCCCGCCCCGTGCCACCCGAGAACGCCGCGGGGCCGTCAGCCCTCTGCTAAGCCCGATAACCGCTGGAATATAACACGCTGCTCGGATAAAAGTTGATGAGCCTTGCCCGGGATATCTGATCTGGATAAATAATGATCGCGCTTGGTACCATCCGCTGATCCGAGAGCTAACTCTCGCCCAACTAAATCAACAGACTTTTTATTTATCCAATCGCCGAGCGTGATTGGGAATTTCGCCCGAGTCCCGAGCTCCGGACGTCGATCGCCACCTCGGCACCGGGACTTTTCCCCAAAACGACCCTACCTACCGTCTCTCTCTCTCTCTCTCTCTCTCTCTCTCTCTCTCTCTCTGTGTATATCTATCTATCACTATCTATCAATCTATCCCCAAGCTCGCGCTCCAGCCTCCACATCGACGGATCGATCTTATGCTAATGATCTTGCAACGAGCTCGATCGCCTCGTCGTTCTCTGCTTTGCCGATATCGCGAACGCTTACATATAGGTACAGAGAGAGAGAGAGAGAGACATAGAGATAGAGAGAGAGAACCGTATTTCAAAACGTTATTTCGAACTTTTCGAGCTCGGACTGGTCGCGACAGAGCGCAGCCTCTCGATCGGCTCCTGATTATTCAAAATCTTTATCGCGCTCCGTCCGCAGCGTCCGTCTCGTGTAATTAAATATAATTGAGTCCGAGCGTAGGCGCGCGACTATCGCTTGTAAAAAAGTTTTGAGGGTTGGGTCGAGGGAGGTGGCGGACTACTAGCAAGTAGTGGCTAGTAGTAGTAGTAGTAGTAGCTCCGCCGAGCTTCCGTCACGGTAGTTAGTGACAAATAAAAAAAGGCGCGCAGAGGAGAGATTGTTCGTAAAGAGTATCTTATCTGAATGTCAGAGCAATTATTTCCTTATTCCATATAATTTATACAATTACTTTGCATATAATTAATTGCCGAATAAATTTGTAATATAAGTTTTAAACATCGGCCGTCGCGGTCACCGCCACCGCCACCGCCACCGCCACCGCCCCCTCCCACCGCCACCACCACCCATTAAATTAACATTTTACTTCGCTACACGCGGCAAATGATTCCTTGGCCAGACGGTGAGAGCTTCCATGCTTAAGTATGGATAGCGCCAGCGAGAGGGAATCTATTTATCGCTTATCAACGCTAAACTGTCCTTTTTTTTTTTCTTTTTTTTCTTTTTTTTCTTTTTATATATACCAGGCCCCGCCCCTTTCCCCATAAAAAGCAATTTGGCCCCGAAGCAGCGTCTTACTCGATCTATCTAATGATCTTTACGCTTCTCGTACGGGAATTCGCGTATTTGACGAGCGTCGCCGAGTATTATCTCCCTACGATCCCACCACCTTCACCCATAATTCCTGTTCATAATAATAATAATAACAATAATAATAATGATAGTAATAGTAATAATAATGATGATGATGATGATGATGATGATGATGATGATGATAGTATCGATCTCGTTGGACTCGTCACCCCGTGGCCGTTTCCTTTCGTTTTGTTTGCATTTATTAAGGAACTTTTATGACTGCCGATGGTCGACTTTACTTATCGATTTCATAAATAACGCTCGGGTACTTGTAAAAAGTAAAAGTTTCGCTCGTCAAGCTCGACCGCTGAAAAAGGGCGACGGGAAAAATATTCCAAGTGTTAAGCTCGTCCGTAACTAGATAAAGTTTTGCATCGTAAAGTAGGTAGTCGTTGTACCTTGCCGTTGGCATGGTTGGTGGGTGGGGTGGGGGGCGGACGGGAGAGGGTCCGGTACTCGTAGCCGAGTAACGAACGAACGAACGAACGAACGAACGAACGACTTATCTTAAAGTCTTTTATTTATATGACGATAAAGACGCTCGTGGGTATTTTTTTTTAGTACTCCTTCGAAAAGAATAAGTGACAAAATATTCAATCAACGCGTAGAAACGGAGTCGTAGTCGGGCCGGCGGCGTGACGGTACGGGCGGGGGGCGGGGGGCTAAAAAAGGAGAGAAAAAATAATATTCTCGATCGGATCGAAGGCGCTTGTCCTTTTCATTTCACGTATTCAGCTTTCCAGCGTATCATTTCCATGTTGATTCCCTCGCTTTTCCTCCCCTACCCTAAGCCTCCGCTCCCCCGTCCCCGTCGCTGCTGCAGCCGCCGCCGCCGCCGCCGCCGCATCGAGGACCGTAAGCTTTTGCTACTATTCGATTACGATTAAATCTTGATATTTCTTCTCTCCGGACTCGTTTCGTATTACTTCTTATCGGCTCGGCTTCTCGTCGGGCGAAAACTTTCTGATTGACACGTCTTTCGCTTGACAAAATCTAGGAATTTATATTGGCACGAGTATATCGCTGTCGTATTGTACGCGTTTTCATTTGATGGCTCTTTGTTACGTTACAGAGATATATTTCTCTCCCGCCCCCCCCCCAAACTCCTTTTTATTTATAATAACGATAGGCTAAGTTAGCGAGCCGGTCCCATCAATGTACGAGCTGACGTTACGGATAAGCGCAAATAGACTCCGTTTTATAATACCGCTGAGCGCCTCGTCCGCTCAAATTGAATATTAACAACCGTTAATGTGAAAAAGTTTCAGAAATTGCCGCGAGTTCCTCGAGGGTTCATATAAAAGCCGTAAAACTAACTTCCCAGGTAAGGGATATGAATCTAAAGCGGGGATCTAATTTTTTTTCAGTTTTGCCAAAGTTCTGTCATTCCCTCCACGGAACGAAGTACATAGAGTTGTGCGGGAGGGGGAGCGCGGGATGGGGGGGGGAGACGGAGCTCTGGGTGAGAAATGTAAAATGCAGTGGTAGCCGAGGTCGTTGGGGTTAGGAAAAAGAGATTCAGCCGCTCCGGGTGGGAGGAAGGCCGTAGGAAAACATCACTGGCTATCTCGTAACTGCGAAATCGCGATCGAGGAGGGGTAGAGGAGAGAAATATTCTTCCTACCCGGGCATCGGCAACAAAGGGACGCGCAACTGGGTTATCGCTCGTCGAGCTGTCACTCACGAGAACCAAATAATTCTATCGGCGCCCGGGCCCCGCGACTCCTGCCTCGTATCCGTCTCCGCGGCGTAAAACGATGACGTTTGTTTGCCGGCTGCCTCGGTGCGTCCGTTCGCCGGCAGGGCCGGACGGGGGAGGAGTAGGGAGGAGGGAGGGGGATGGGGCGAAGAGCAGAGCAGACGAGTGTCCATCTGCGCGTTTCCCGGGTGTGGTCCCGACGAGGGGTATCGACGGTCCCGCTCCGACGTCTTTGTCCGATTTACATGGCGTAATGCGCGCTGATGAGACGGCCCGACGATCCATCGATCCCTCAATTTTCGACACGGCTATCAAAATGCCGACGTCCCCTCCTGTCATTCTGACCGACGGCGAGGGCATTCGAGGCTGAGCCGATATACGCCCAACGCGACTCAACGGCTCCCTTTATCTTAGCTCCGGCCTTTTTTCTCCTCCCCTCACCCCGCTCCAGCGATACAGACGTAACCTTACCTGAGTGCGGCTGAGCCCTACGTACCAAGGGAAGAAGCAACCCTTTGTAAAATCAAGTTCCTCCCCCCCCTCTCCCCCTTCACCTTCACGTCCACGGCATAGCTTTTGGCTTAATGGAATCCGCCGTTATTTACGGGAAAAATAATTTTTCCCTTTTAAAAGACTTTGATTAACTTGATTTCCCTTGTCCTACGGGCCAAGACTCTTTCTCTTACCATTTTTTTTTTTTTTTTTCATACGTAAGTGGAGGGTACTTGGTACCGGCATCAAAGAATTCTCAGCCACAAAAGCGGAAACTTGAAACTCGTGTAGTGCACAAGTAGTGTCGTGATGGTGGTGGTGGTGGTGGTGGTGGTGGTGGTGGTGGTAGAAGTTGGTCGCGGTAAGCTCGTCGAGTCGGTTTCTTAATTTGCAAAACGCGGCCCAGTTGGGAAATAAAGAATTCATAGATTATGTCAAGCGGGATGAGTAGGACGAGTGAGGGTAGGGTGAGGGCGAGGGTGGGGTGGGGGTGGAGGGTAATCGACCGCGAGGTAACCGGAGTCACGAAACACTTATTTTCCGTTATTAAATAACAATTATTACGCTTGGTTAATTCCTCTAATTCAATTAGAGCGGCCTCCGTTTACCTTCATTTCTTTTACTTTCTTTTACGCTGTTTTCTTTCATTTTATTTTATTTTATTTTTCGCTCCTATCCCTTAATCCCCGAGGGATCGTTTCTCCGCGCTTTATTGTCCTTATCTCCCGAGAGATAAATGTTTAAAGAAGAGTGTTTTAAATATTAATGTCCTCGGGCCGAAGAGATTTATTTACTCGAGGTTAGGTAATGGGGATCGAGAAAAGGTGAAAGAGAAGATAAGGGAGGGATTAAAAAAAAAAAAAAATGAAGAAAGAAAAAAAGAAAAGAAAAAGGAATTCAGTCTCATATTCCGCAATTTTTTTCTCATTATATCTTTTTACAAGCGTGTTCATGCGATATTCTTTTATCTCGGTGGTAACAAATTTGTCGACGTGATTCTCAGTTATGCGGCTGGGAGACGACCCTTGTTACGTAGCCCGCTACGCGATGACATAGCGCAAGATAAAAATTCTATCATCACCCCTACGTCACATAGACGTATGTACTTTGACTGGAATTTTGAAAAACTTTGTTTACTTAATACGTAAACGAAAATGATCTCCCTTCAAGAAAAAACAATATTCTTAGCGCAGCGGTTGCGTGACTGTTGTCCCTGCCTTTCACGGACTAATACCCCCTCCCCACTCCCGCGGCCGACGCTCCTGCCAACCCTACGGATGTTATTAATATCAAAGCGACGGGCGCCTTCGAGACAATTGATCGACTTTGTCATAATAACGGACGCCAAAGCTTTCATTGCTCGCTCTATCTAATAGTTGTGTCGAATATCGAGACGTTCGAAGCTGCTCTCTCTCTCTCTCTCTATATATATATATATATATATTGGTAGTGGGACGCGGTTGGAGCGGGTAGTGGGGGAATGGGTTGGGAGAAGCGACAAGCCAGGTGAATGGGCGAAACCGAACGGCGAGTGAGCCAGACAGAGAGAGAGAGAGAGAGAGAGAGAGAGAGAGAGCTAATGACTTTTCGTTGGGCAGAAAAGTTCGATTTACGAAAAGCACGATAAACGGATACAATTAGGAAGAGGATAAGTAACCAGGGTCTTTCGTAAATTGGTTCGGGGCGTTGGAATGGGGAGGCTAAGGTATCCCGCGAGCTTTCGAAATTCGAGCGTTCTTGCCAAATTAAAAGGAGCGAGTATCACGGAGAGAGTTGAGTTGCACCTGCCCGCACTCATCCCGGCGTTAATCCCCTCGAGAGCGGGTTTTCGATCGCGCGGAATGCCGGCCCGCTCCCGGTCGCCGCTGACCGACGCACCTTACACGGGCCCCACTGGAAAAGAGTTAAAGCAGACGAGTAAAACACGCCACGGAAATTAAATGGAATAAGAGAAGTGGCCTCTTTGCCAATGCCCGCCAATGCCAACTCATAATGTATCTTCTTGTGCATCCAGTCGCTTTTTTCCCGCGAGTACTCCGACGCACGCAGAGAGAGAGAGAGAGAGAGAGAGATAGCGAGCTCCCAGTCGTTGTGTGGCTTTATGGGCAGCTTTCCCCGGCTTTTCCTTACCCAACAATGCACCTCGAAGTAAGAGAAAAGCTCCGCGTTTGCTCGCGCTCTCTAATGCTACGCGTCAAACGCATCCGGTTTTGAAAGTAATATCGGGAGGGAAATTATCCGAGGGGCATGAATGGCGCCCTAGAAGCCCATCAGTTATTGGATCGCATAAAAATGTCAGCCGAGCGCGAACATTAATGCGCGAGCAAGTGATGTTTAATTTGGCGGCCTCCATAGGGATTTATGACGCGTACACGCGTCATCGATGCGGAAGGACTTCCTAACCTCCGCCGGCCCGACTATTTATGGCTATTTATGCTGCACTAGTCGGACGTTGTCGATGGTTAACGGCGTCGGGACAAACGCGTGTCCCGCCGGAATCGTAGGTAATCGACGTTTCCCCCGCGTCAGCGGGTCGGTGGTGGTGGAGGAGGAGGAGGAGGACGAGGAGGGGGAGGAGAACCGTTCGGGGCAGTCGCGGGGAGGGGGGGCAGAGGTGCGTGCACTGGCTTTCGACGAGTGGGAAGCAGGAGCGGTGCGAGGAGCGGTAGGGGATAGCGAGGAAGCGCCGACGTCTAAATAAATAAGACTGAGCGCCGGAGAATCGGCGACCGGAGGAACGGGGCGCGAAAAATGGGCAGATAACGAGCCCTCGCGAAACAACGATCTTGAACGACTCCGGTGGGGTGCGCGGCGACGCGGAGGTGGGGGCTGGGGGTTGATGGAGGAAGGGAAAGCATTCGAAAGTACGCGGCGTTCAGTTGGCATAGTCGTGAGCCGTATGAGATGACAAGGGCCAAGCGATACGATGCAATGCCAGCGGTAACGAAGAGGCACAGACGATGACACAGGCGGGGAGGGAGAAATAGGAGCGACGGAGTTGCGCGAGCCATGTCGTAACTCGAAAGGTCCAAGTTCTCTCTCGTGTAATTAAGGAAGTTACGATCGAGCCAAAACGCGTCGCGTTGTTTCCTACCTGTTATATATATATATTTTCCGGCGCCCCGCCCTTCCCTCTCCCCGTTGCCTATGCCACCGCAACTTACGAATGCGCGCACGTCGAGGGCCGGAGGAGGAGGGGGAGTATGAGGAGGAGGAGAGCCGCGGCGGACGCGCGCATCTGGTTTATTACATCGATTTGCATTCGAGGACGATATAAATGCGGGCCGTCAAGTGCCCCGGCAACAATGGGAAATCGGAATGCAGGACATGCGACGGGCACCGGTCCCGGTCCCTCCTTTACCTCGACACTTCCCCTCCAGCTCTAATCGGCCGATGATTACGTTGGCGCCAATGCGAGCCCCGTACAGGCACCCGGCGCCTATAAAAGAATTATCGAGTGGCGTAGGCGGGGGTGGCGGGGGCAGACGGCCGGACCGCCCGTGGCAAACGACTGGGCCATTGGTTGGCGCGGAGGGCGGGGACAAGTCTACCGTCGCGGTATCGCGTCGTTGCCCGACCGACTCAATAAACCCTCCGGATTTATCAATTTTGCATCAATTAAACATTCGCCGCGCCAGAGATTTCCAGTCATTTGAGTATTACGCGGCTCGCGGCTACGTAACGCTTGTCAAGCCGCCCACACCGTCTCGGCCCCAATAATCTTTTTTAAGACCGCTTTGCATTTTGAATAGCGTTTTCGTTCGCTGTCCGTTCTCACCTCTCCTCTCCCCGCCCCTCGCTCTGCCCCTACGTTCCCCTCGCTACGTGCAATAAAGGATTCCGGGGCCCGAGGAAATACTGAAACACGGATAATTGGAGCTTCGGTCTTTTGAAAAAATTCTCCTCTCCCTCTACCCCCTGACGTTTAGCACGCTATATCACATTAATTGTGCGGTACGCGGGACAAGAGTTTGTACAGGTTGCCATTGTCGCGCCATAAGAAAGTACGACGACAACAAGGACAAGGACAATAAACATTGCCTCCTCGCATAAAGTAAAAGGCATTTGCATAATAATAAAGAAGACACGCGCGCCGAGTGCGTGTAGATCTTATTTAATAAGAATATCCCGCGGGAAAGTGAGGAGGATGTAATAAAATATATCCCACGGATGTGGCTAAATGTTTTAATTACGGCATTGGGACGTACGCGAGTGCGTCAGATGCTTTAAGCGCTTAATTAATTTGCCAAATGAATGACAAGCTCTCGAACGTTAGTGAGTCGGCAAAAATGTCCTCGATAAATACCCGGCCGGGCCAGGGGACAATTTAATATCCTAAATCACATAAGACACTTACACGGCGGCGGGCTAGCTAATCAATCTCGTTATAAAACGACGTTATTGTTACGTCGGGCGTTATTATTATTATTACGTTTCGAATGGTAGGAAGTAATGAAACTTTAGAGACGAACGGCCAGAGTCGACCCGCCCGAAAGGAAAGCCGAATATTTACATAGAAATTATAAATTTATTGGCAGGAGGGTATTATTTTACACCTGCTGTGCATAAATCACGGCTAATTGATTGTCGGCACAAATGGACGTAGGCAATAAAAAGGTCGAGAGGTGGAGCTCGGAGTTGTAAAAATGTTACAAGTTCGTACGCTATACCTGGGATGGATTGCGAAGGCGTGACGGCGGGACGCGCGGGACGCGCGGCACCCAAGTACTCGGATTTAAACAGGTACGAATGTTTTGAAAGGAGGTAAAAGGAGCCTTTGGCTCGACGATCAGAGCGGATGAGTGGCAGAGAGAGAGAGAGAGAGAGAGAGAGAGCCAGGGGGCTGGGTGGGGATCATTAGCCGAAAGGGAGCCTTAATAACGTAGTGGACGGCCAAGGGAAACGGCTGTATTTCAAGGAGTTTAAATCTGTTAACATTCGGATGACGAGGAGCTCTCTCGCTTTTCCGGTAAGTTTACGCACGTTGGAGTGGAAGTGGGGGAGGAGAGGTAGGACTGGCAGGTAGGGAGCGAGGCCGAGGGAAGCCCGTTGGAATTTACGGCCATCGATTACGAGCTAATAAAATCGCCGGCTTAAGGACTACAATGTCTGGGAAACGAGAAACAAGAATAAATAGACGGGACACGGCGGATTGAGCAATTTTCCCGGTTCCGGCGGCCGATGAAGAATCCTCGCGTCCTTTGACGCCCTTACTCCCGTTGCCGCTGCTCCCGTTGCCGCTACTACCGCTGCTCCCGTTGCCGCTGCTGCCGCCGCTGCCTGCGCTCCGGCAGTCGCGTACGGGTAAATTTGTAAAGAGACGCCGACTGTAAATGCGGGAAATGGCGGCAAGGGGTGAGGGGCTGCGGGGACCGCGCGAGGGAATTTCGTTGAAAGGTTCGCTTTTGTGGGCGACGCGGAGGGCGGAGACGGGGAAGGGATGGGATATCCTATTTTATCCTCGGGCTCGCGTTGACGGGCGGCGTTCGAGATTCGCTCTCGCGACGCTTTGTTCCGGTTTGTTAACTCGACGCCAGTCTGATCCGCGATGAAGCGTGTATCGACGTTTTTCGTCTCATCCACTTCCGCCATTCACGTGTGCATGTGTTTATCCATAGCGCGCTCCTTACCGCTCTCCTTACCGCTCTCCTTACTGCTCTCCTTACCGCGCTCCTTCAAGGCAAGCGTCGTTATTGTCGTCGCGGCAATGATTCGGCCGTTTTTGCAAATCGCGCGCATTACTCTCGGTCTCTTACCTCCCTGCCCCCCCCCACACACACACACTCGACGACTCGTCCTTATTATCAGATTCGTCGACGTTGAGGAAGGAGGGCGCGCGCGCGCCTGAGCGAGAGAGAGGGAGACGTTGTTTGCGTTGCTCTCCGATGCGCGATGACGAAGACGGTTTTACGATTCCATCCCTTCCTTCCTCCCTCCCTCCCACTCACCCTCCCACCATCCTTTTATTTCTCCTCTCCTTATTTCACCAACGTTCTCGGGAGCTTTTTTTCTTCCCGCCGACGCGCGACCCTCTCGGCGACATCGCGAGCGTAAGATAGTTCGTGGACAAAGTCTTCTTGCGGGGATCGATCGACTGTTTTTTTGTTCTTATTCGCTGCTCAAATCCGAGCCTCTGCAAGCTCGACAACATCCGCCAACTTCATTATTGGCCGAGCTTTATAGAAAAAGATTAGCCTCTTGTTTCCCTCCGTCGCCGCCGATGCTTTTAATTTCTGTCTTGTTATACTTGAGCTCGAGAGCCGTTCCTTACTCTCTTTTTCTTTTTCCCTCCTTCCCTCCCTCCTTCCTTCCTTCCTTCCTTCCTTCCTACCGTATTCTTCTCTCTCTCTCTCTCTCTCTCTCTCCTATCTATCTCGTAATAACATTTACAATTCTTCCATGACTTTCATCTCGACTGAGTTAACTTACTCAGTACTTACCGGGAACTGGCATGAGAACGACGGCGGCGGGAGAGGGGGGAAGAAGCAAAACAAACAATTATACTCGTGCACTCGTTAAAAAATTGTTTGTGAAAAATGTAACTCCCGAGTACGATATCGACAAAAGAGTAATAATAACACGAGGACGTATTTAGACGTTGGTTTGTCGCTATGTGGTCTAATGGGGCTGTCGGAAGTGCATACGTTCGTATAGACTGGAAGTAATTAATAATCAACGATAAGCGATGCGTTAATTTTTTGACGGAACTATTCCCGATATTGAAAAGGAGGATTTGTATGGGAAGGGTCGGTCCCTTAAACGACTGGCTTCGATATTTTTACGGAGGCGCGACGGTACGACGGCTGTTGGGAAAAAGAAAACAAAAACTTCACTCTGCCCCGTAGAGTGGGTAGGAAGAAGGAATCGGGACGTGTGCGCGTGCAGCGAGGTCACGAGAAGGGGGCGAAGAGGGGAGTCAAGTTTGACGGAGAAGGGCTGGCGCCGTAACGAGTAAGCTAGGATTGACGGGTTAGAGGGGTGTGGGGCGGGTAGGGAGCCTTATACGCTTCGAGAAACAGGGGATGGAGGCACAATAGGGCATATATATCCAGGTACGTTGCCTCCCCTCTTGGAAGCCAAAGCCATCCTCGAGGGCGAGAGAGAGAGAGAGAGAGAGAGAGCCGCTCGGCGGTGCGAGATGACGGGAGCGTTCGTGGCGTGGAGGGGGGGGGGTGGCGGATAATGGAAGAGCAACGAAGAGTGTCGAAGCGGCGACGGCGGCGGCGACGGAGGTCGGGTCGGGATACGTTGGGACGAACAATGACGCCGAAAAATCGCCTCGAATCTTTCAATCGGTAACCCTCCCTCCCCCCTCCCCCCGCCCCACGTAAGCCGGCGTCACTCCCATCGATCGCCGTCATTTGTTGCGTCTTTATTCTCGGCGGCTTGACGTCAAGCCCGGCACTTTCCCGACTCGTGGGTCTCGATCCCTCTCGTGGACAGCTCGGCCGGGGTAGAGGCGGGGCAGAATGAGGGGTCCTTCATCCAAATTCGTTAATGCGAGTCATGCGGAGGCTTCGTAACGAGGCTTCCTTATGCCTCGAGTGGTCATTTAATAGACGGACAAAGACATTTCTCGGGCCGAGCCGATTAAGCGAAAAGTCCTGTCGGCGATAATTGCCTCCGCCCTTGAAGGTCCTTTCGAGACCGAGAAAAACGGCAAAAGTCAAGAGCGATAATAATAATAATAATAATAATTCAAGTGGATCGCTCCCAAGTCCTAAGGATAAGTAATTAGTTGCTAGGGCAGATTATAGATCCACCTTCGACGTCGCTCCACGATCTTATCTAAGAGCTCGAGAACCGTTGGCACGAGGCGGGTGGGGGAATAGGAAGACAAGAATGGCGCGATACAGTGAAGGGGCGAGCGGGGGCGGGCGGGGTAGGTAGGCCATCGCCAGGACGTCGTCGCCAGGCATCCGATGTTATAAAGCCCCGGCCGGAAAAGCCTTTTGGCTCGAGTGCCTAGTAGTCGACATCGGTTATGTTGAGGAACGTGTGTATGTGGGGGAGTGGGGGGCGGGGGTGGTTAAGGGTCAGTCCTCGGTCAAAAGGAAATAGAAGCCAATCGAGTGGGCCATTGTTGTCCTCCCGCGACTTTTTCAAAGCCAATATCGGCCAACACCGTCGGGCTTTGTGCTCCGATGCCGCTCGCGTGGGAAAAACAAGAATCATGAGGAAAATCACGAGCCACGATATATCTCCTCTGCCACTGGTTCGTCCCTTCCCTTCGCGTCCGCATTCGCGACTCCGAGTCTCTCCCCCCATCACCGCTCGTCAATTCGCCTCCGAGACTTAAATATTCGGTGTCACGTTGGACGATAATTGGTCGGTCGGCAGCCTCCTCGGTGGAGTTGGCTACGTCGGAGCCAGGTTTCAGCTCGTAAAGAGTTTGGAGGCTTCGTTTGGTGTAGTAGGTTATTCAGGTTATTGGGGTTATTGGGGTTGAGGGACTACTAGAGGCTCGCCTCTTCCCGGAATAATAATAACAAAGCTGGGGGAACGTAGCGGTCGGAGCTCATCGCGATTAGCCGTGAAATAGGCCGCACTGAAAAATATGTGTCACCTAGGACTCGGAGCGGATTGTCCGCTCGCCCCCTCCCCCCCACAAATAACCCACAACCCCGATGGAACCGCGAGCGACGCGGTCGTCGCCGTAGCGGCCGAGGACGCGGGCGTAAATTACAATTTGCGTTTTGCGGTCACGGCTAGTGAACCTGCCGGTGAATAGGTCCGTGAAACGGGCGAGGGGTGGGGGTGGGGGGTGGACGGCCACGGAGGGGCAGCGGTCGAAAAACCGCAAGCGAAAGGTCATCGCTCTTGCGTGACCAGGATGGAAGGGGCCTGCCTCTATGGTTTGGTGGGTGGGTGGCTAAGGGGGTGACTCCTTTTGCCCATGCCCGCTGCGTATACATGCATATTCAGGTACGCGTGCAGATACAGATACAGATATTACGCGACCGGAAGAGCCGATTGGCTATCGCTACTAGTCTCCGAGAGCGGCGCAGGAGGAGGAGGGAGGAATGACTCCTTCTCGAAGAAGGTGCGCATGTTTTTGCCGTGGCCTAGCGATTCCTTAATTTATTGTAGCCAAATAGGCAAATTTGGCATGGGGGAGGGGAAAGGAAAGCTCATAATTGCTCGACGAGGTGAACTCGAAGGCCAATAAATGGAGGAAGTGCGTCTTGTAACGCGGCCGATGTTCCTCTTTCCTTTATTCCCCGCTCCCAAAGTCCTCGCTTCATTGCAGCCGGATACTCTCTTATTGACAGAAGCGGCCTTTTCTCCTACTTTATAATAAAGGTATTTGTTTCTTGCGAGGAGTGAAGCGACGATGGCCGCCGTTGGCTGGGAGGGGGGGGGAGGGTTGGAGATGGAGACGAGAGGCCTCGAGTCTCTTACAATGGGGGTGGGGCTGGGATCGAGAACTCGGCAAAATCAATCGAGCGAAAAGTATCTTCTTCTTTTTTTTTTTTTTTCCCCGCAATCCCATGGTACCTAATGAAATAATGAACCTGCCCGGGCCACATTAGAACTAATTACTTTAATGAAAACGTTGGACGTGTCCCGGATGAGGCTCGGTGCGGTCGGTTCACACGCCGCAGTCGAGCCGCGCTCCACGAACGCCTTCCCGGTACTTAAAAAAGATATAAAGAAGAGAAAAAAGAAGAAAAAGAAAAAAAAGGAAAAGGAAACCTGACTTGCATCTTGGCTTGGGCCACCTTTCATTACGAGAGTCTTATTACGAATGTGCCTCCGCCAGACAGACAATCGTCGTACGCCTTGACTGCCGGAGGAAAGAATTATGGGGATCCGTGTGGCTTCCGACACCGGATGGACGCGCGGCTCCCGGCCCGGCCCTTCCTCGCCCGTACCTCTCGCAGTACCTCGCTCACCCCCCCCCCACCACCACCACCACCGCCGCGAGGGATGCGGAGATAGTCGGAGTAGCCGAAAATTACAAAATTACGTATGACGGGCTTGGAGAAGTTCGCCTCACCTTTCCCACGAGTCGATTGCATCGATGTCTCCTTCGAGTGGAACTTTACCGGCCTCTTCCTTAAATGCTCCCCGCGACTCTATTCCAGGCTCGGAGTAGTGACCCACTCGCCTACTCCCGAGATCCCGAGGAGCGATACGTCACGTAAGCGTACAATTACACGTAGGCGCTTACGTTTTACTAATCCACCCTTCCCGCACCCCCTAACTGACTAATTGTCTTGCGTCCGAGAGCTTACACGGCCCCACCCGACCCTCCTCGAATCGCCATTCGCTTTGTTCCTACTTCAGATCGGAAAAAAGCGCAGCGGAATCATATTCGGCCGGGTCGCTTGGGCATTGCGTACGCGTATCCCGACCTGTTGCCCACACAAAAGCTAGATAGTTGTTTGGAAAAGCGGAAATGTGGTCAACTCTTTTATTTAAACATGTCAATGGCCGACGTTAAGGATACTTTGTATTCGGCGAGGCGACATCTAGCGTCAATTCCGTCCCAATTACGAACGCGCCCAGTCTTTTACCCGAAAAAAAAAGAAAAATATTACGATGGATGAGAAATGTTAATAATAAATAAATGCAATCAAGCACTCGAATCCCATAATTTATGAATGTTTTGTCTTTGTTTGCAGGTAAGTCGAGCTGCTGGACAATCCTGAAGGATGAGACGCGCGCGACAGTGGGGGTTCATTTACGGGGGCTCGCGGGCTGCGGAGCTGAGCCGAAGCCATCGTGACAAATAAAAGGCAGGATTCGTGCAGGTACTCTCAAGAGCAGAGACCGATCGCTTGTACAATGCATTTTCGAAGGCCGTTTAATGCAAATGAAGCCCTCGTACGTAAAATGTATCAGATGAAAGTAATTTTCAGGGAAGGTAGAGGCGATAAAAATTTTGTGGGCGGGCATTTTTTGCGTTTGAAAGAAAAAGGAGAAGAAGCAGAAGTAGAAGAAGAAGTAGAAGAAGAAGTAGAAGAAGAAGTGGAAGAAGAAGAAGAAGAAGAAGAATAATAATAATAAATCGCTCTCGTCTTGCATTCATAAATTCCGGCGACCCCTTTTTCTATCTCTTCGAATCCATCTACCGCTCTTGCCGCGTTTCCTGTATCAGCGCTGCTAACCCCGTCTCCCCGCCCCACCCACCCGACCATCCTTTATTTTCTACGGATGTATTTAGTGTCCGGGATGAAGCCGCGAGCCGTGAGCCCGGCGCTCACAAAGCCCCCGTTCACCGATTCCCAACTTTTTCCTCGGCTACGTTTTTTAATTTTTTAATATTTCAAATTAAAGGGTCTGCCCGGTGATGGGTTAAGAGGGGGAAGGGGAGGGGCGGGATACGGAGGGAGCTCCCGCGAAACACCGATCGTACATCTGGAAAATTTCGCCGAGATTAATTACGTGGATGAGGCACGATAAACCCCTCTGTCCCGGCTTTGACGCCTTATTAAACCTGAAAAAACATCACTCATCGTAGCGTAAAGACCTGGTTGTACCTGGCGATCCTTGATTTGATTCCTCTCCTCTTCCCGACAAATTCACTCGCAATAGCCAGGGTCCGCACGAGGTCGTGCAAAGGAGATACGCGTCTAATGACAAAAAACACGGCAATCCCGTATAATGATTTATTGTTCGGGTAGGTTCGGCCACTAATAACACGTTGTATTGTGGAAAAAGGGGAGTGACTCGGACCTACTTGTTGTAATATGGGCTCCGCTTTCGATCCTGACAGTTTAATAGTGTCGCGGCAGTGGTAAAGAGGATGGATGCCCGTCGATCGGCGTCGGCACAGCGATTCCCTCGTACAATGAGAAAAGAGGCGAGTCACGGCGATCCCGATCCTGAAAGCAAATAATAATTGCGAGCGCGTCCCGTCTTTCGTTTCACGTGGGACGCGACCTATTCCACGGAATGTTGACAAATGAACAACGCCCCCTCCCCGCCGCCACCGCGCAATCCCGACGAATCAAGACTCCCGCGATCGTCAAGGACGACTTCGTCTCTCTTTATTCAATCAAATACAGCGCTTATTATCTCCTTGGCCGTATAATTCCACGATTTATTATTATACCCCGTCCCCTGTCCCCTGTCCCCTGTCCCCTGCCCCACCTGCCCCACCTGCCGCCGTCTCACCGGCGCTGTACCCTTAGCAGCCCGGCCGCTGGAAATAGCTCGTCGCAAAAGTTGCGAATTCATATTTCAGCCGATAAGCTCTCTCGCGCGAGTAAATAAATCGCTCCTCGTTGTAAAACAGGATTAACGATGCACTCGAATATATAAAATACTCGATTAAGAAGAAGAAAGGAAGAAAAAATAGGAGAATGCGAGAAGGAGGTAGGAGGGGTGGGGCCTGCTCAGGTTCATCGGCATCCGGAGCCAGCGTTCATTTACGAAACCTTATAAAATTCACTGGCTATGACTTACGCGAGGAGTCGGTCGGTTCAAGGTTACATGTCCTTGTAATTAGCCGTCGCGTCAACGGGGATTAGGCCAGTCGACGACAGTAATTGCCTCTCGGATCTCGGATCTCGGATCTCGGATCTCCGATCTCGTTAAGGGACGGCTAAGGACATTGGCTCGCCACGTGGTCTAGTCCCGGGGATCGCGGATGTTATCGGCAATGCTCGAACTTGTTGGCAGAGACTGTTTCGCATAATAGTAGTAGTGGGCGACGGTAGACGGGCTTGGTGGCTGGGGGCTGGGGGGAGGAGAACCCGACGAAACGCAGGGGAGTTTCGGGCCTCTGCCGATTTCGTTGAATTCTCGCTAAATTGTACGGTAATTGATGACGGTTATATTTTATTCGGGGATTAAGTGACGGACAAAGCCCGGAGACATTTCATTCTGTATTTACGAGAAAACCTCGCGCGACGCCAAAGCTTCTCTCGAATGCATAATCTTATAATTTTGGCGGGATGCGCCTTTACTTGGCCGATGATATTTATTGCCGTTAAAGTAATTTCAGGCCTCGTAATGTATGTGCAGTGTGTAGGCGACACGACCGAGACGGCATTAATAATATTTTCCCGTAGCTTATGGCGTCTCTCTCTCTCTCTCTCTCTCTCTCTCTCTCTCTCGCTCTCTCGCTCTATGTCTCTCTGGCTCTCTTATCCCTCCACCCCCTCTTCCCGGCCCCCATCGCCGCGACGATACTTTTAACTCGACTCCTCGTATTCCGAATCCGGCATAATGCTAACAAATTCCATACATTCAAATATAATAAAGGAAATCCGTGCCCCGGGAAGACCTTCAATCGAATTATCGCAGGCGCAGATTCGCGAAAGCACGAGGCCAAAGTTTCTATTTGTTGATATTAACTAGACACTTTGGGACGCCGAGCCTCTTCAATAAATTATGCCGAGTAAACGTCGCTGATTATACAAAAAAACCACTTCTTTCCCGCACTCCCGGGGATCCATCCGGATAAGTCTAGTTCTCTCCCCCGCCCCGCACACCCCCGCCACGCACCGACGTCATTTCCTTAGTTCACGTGCTCGAGGTAAGAAAAGTTGGATAACAAAATGCGAATGTAAAATTATTCAAAAGCTCTCTGGAAAATTTTTATCCTGACAAATAAAGTTAGCGCTCGGCTCTCTTTATTTTTTTCCATCGGCAGTTGTCGGAGCGCCGAGGAATCCCGATTCCTCGGATGCTATAACAACCATTTCCGAGTCTACTTTAGACGGGATTTGAAGAATATGAAAAATATAAGGGAGAGCTGCGGGATGATCGGGATCGACGCTGACTGACGACTGGTTAAACGAATCCGGGGAATCTGGAGTATCGCCCGCCCGCCCGCCACACCTCGCCCCGCCCCGACCGCGACCGCGACTCGAACGGGAGCGGTGGCAATTCCCAGTCGGGAAGATAATCGACGAGCTCGGAATTCTCCTCGCCGCAATACAGGCAAAATACATAAAGATAAATAAATTAAATTCGTTTACGTTTAAGCCCGCGAGAAGGAGACGGAGAGGACGCGCTGGAGCACCGCTCGAGCTCTAGAGATCACTAAATCATTTCGCCTCAACGTCGTTCCTCTCTTCCGAAAGCCCCAATAACATTTTACGCGCATAACCGTACTCCGAATAAAATTGGAATATGAATTTTATTAAGCCAAGGGTAGGAAATTATCTACTATCTCTCTCTCTCTTCTCTCTTCTCTCTGTCTGTCTATTACTACTACTACTACTACTACTACTACTGGTGGGCAGAATTAAATTTGGAAAATTAATTGCCTAGCAATGAGCTCCCAGCAGATGAGGTCTGAGTAAAATGTAGCCGAGTCGATGCTCTGCCACGTAATACAAATAGATTTATATATATATATGTGTGTGTGTGTGTGTGTGTTTATAAATCGATATAATTCCTCGGAGACTTTTAATACCTAGAAAAGCCTCGCCAGAGTACAAACAGAGTCGCTAGAGATTCGACGTTTTCTTATTCGCGCTGTAATCTCCTGGAAAATATAAGCTCGTACTCGTGAGCTGTAAGAGAACTTGAATTTCCGGCTCGCGATTAAAGCTGAAAGAGAGCGGCCGAGGCTGGGAGGAGGCCAAAGAGAGAGAGAGAGAGGGGGGACGGGGGACGGAGCACATAACCGGATAACAAACAGGAAAAACGATTCGTATTTCGCGCAAGAACAAAAACGAGCGTCAACACACGCGTGGACCCTTCGAGAGTCCCCACCCCCACTGATTCCCCATCTCCGGCGCCCCAATACAAGTGTAAACGCAACCCTGTGTACACAGTAGCCGCCCTCAAACAAGGTCGCGCCGTGTCGGCTTCCACCCTCGCCACTCCCTCGCTCTCTCACTCCCGACCCCGCAAGCCCCTGCGCGGCTCGAGTCCAGTCGAGCCCCACCCCCCCCCGGTCTCCGCGACCGCAGAAGCACATGCGCGTAACGAAAAGTGGCGGCCCCGCGCTGGCACGGCGCCCGCTAAATTATTTCCATTTATTGGCCTCTTCTATTATGCGAACCGTTCGCTTTCGCCACGCACGACAAACCCCCGTCAAAATAGAAGCGCGCGGGACATTAGTAATGCGTGGCTTTGGCCCCGGGGGCCATTGAATTTTCGGACCCGATTGACTCGCGCCCCGACGGACACCGCCACCCCAATAACCCCGAGTCCGTGATCCACGGGATTCGGCGCGCGCGGTCACCGGCGGGGTGACGTGGCGGTCGGGGGGGGCGGAGGGGACGAGGCGAGCGGGGCTTCGGCTCGAGTGCAACGGCCCCAAATTACTTTGTCCGAGCCCGCACCCTTTCTCTCCCGTAATTGGTTTTTGTTTGTCCGGGCTTGCTTAGCGCGCGCGGATTAGTCCCTCCGGCTCCCTACCCTATCGCTACGCCCTCCTGCACCTCCTCCGTCCTCCAACCCTCGTCCCTATCGATTCTCTCTCTCTCTCTCTGTCTCTCTCTCTCTCTCTAAATTATCGCTGTCGCGCTGTCGAGAATTTTTGTAAAACTGTTTACGGTGCGTTGGTCCCACGTGCCCTGCCTGCGCACCTTCATCTCCCTTGATTCTCAACGACATTATGGGGGTTAGTGGGTAAAGCCGGGGGGGGGGGGTAGGTGAAGCGAACACGCGATAAATCTGCTCTGCCGTCTTGCGAGCCGAGCAAAAAGATCGAGATAGCGGATGGGTTTCTGAATAATGCACCGGGGCCTCCTCCTCGTCTTACTCCTGGACAGGACCGCAGAACTTTCCGAGCCAAGGCTCGGGCAACACGGATTATCCGTAAATTATTTTACAGCTCGCCAGCGGGGGGAAGCCTTCCCCTCCAGCCGCTAGTCAACGGCTAAATTTAGGAAATGCGCCGAGATTCCGGATCGACGCGTGTTAGATTCGACGGTAATTAATAAACCCGCTCGTGTTAAACAGAGAGAGAGAGAGAGAGAGAGAGAGAGAGAGATTGAGGGTGTGAGAAATAGAGAGGTATAGGGGCGGCGGGGGAGAGGATCAGTTATCGGCCCGGAGGGCTAAACAATGATCGCCTGGAGCGGTCAAGCCCCCACATTCGTTCAGGCGGAGGCGGATATTCGTCCGATGAAAGGTCCATAGGGGCGCGATACGTCTTATCGCGGCTTAGTGACCGGGACAATCTTCCTTGTATTCACCCTCGTATCGGTGAGCGGGACTTTTGTCCCCGGGCGGAGGTGACCGATCGGGAACAGAACGGTGAGGGCTTTGTCCGAGTCCTGGGGGCGGCGGGCGGCTCTGCCCTTATCGAGCCGAGGGATTTCCGAGTTTCGGCGACTCGGCCCGATTTCTGAGTCGGCCACGATATCCCTCCCCGTCCCTCCACGTCCCTCCACGTCCCTCACCGTCCCTCACCGACCACGGGCGAGTAAGCTCGGACACGCGGCTGCCGGGCCGAGATTTTCAACGCTCCGAGATCCGAGGCTTTCATCGCGCCAACTCCCCGCGTAAACAGCCCAGGGACCAACGCATTTATACCTTCTCGTTCGACTGGCCGAGCTTACCATGATCATCATGACAATAATAATAATAGTAGTCGCTGTAGTAGTGGTAGTAGTGATAATAATCCGTTGCCGGGCTCCCTTTATTCGCAGGTATAATTATGATAATACGTCGAGGGTTGTGTTGGGTTTAAGGAGTATCTGGTGCGCAGTCACATTACCATCTTTTTCTTTACGTATCGCGATGCTGGCGTTGTTTGGCCGGTCGGCCGGACGCGTCAGATTCCCCGGACGATCGCACTTTAAATGCAAATAAACTATTCGGAATGTCCGGCTAATCTAAATAGGTTTATCATACGATGAAAAATGCCGGACATCGCGGACTTTATTATCAACAAGCTCTCTTCCCCCACCCGCCCCCTTCTCTTATTCAATTTCGTGCGTACGAGTGAGTCTCGCTCGTTGCCGGCTCGCCAACAAGAAGAACGAGACGAAGGAGGATTGAGGATGCCGGTAGAAGGGCAGCGGGGAGGCGGGGGAAGTTATCCGCGCACGCAGCTAATGAATAAATAATCTTTAAAAATACCGAGCCCATTATATTTTCGTTTTATCGGACGAAAATATTTCACTTATCAATATTAATCTACACAGGCCTGCGCCTTTATCGTCCTTCTTAAGCTCACTTTGGATCCATTAATTATTAATATCAGATATAATCGGGGAATATTTATACAGGGAATCGATGCCTTCCTTTTAAGCCAATGATTTCTTACGATAACGGATAATGTCATTTTATAAAGTAAGCATCGATGTCATAATTGTTTGCCATAAATAAATTCTGTTAATAATAACTCTTATACGCCTAATCGTTTATTATAATCAATCCATTAATTCGTGCATTTTAATTAATTATCGTCTCCGACGTTGAAGAAGACGAGGAAAAAAAAAGTTCCGCCAGCGCCAGGGATTTTTGCTCCGGACCCTCGAAAAAAATTTCTCAGTCTATCGCAGTCAATCGCAAGCCCCGATCCCACGGCGACGAGCCGACCGCATTCGTTATCTTCTATTTAAATAAATAAATAAATAAATAAATAAACGTGTATTATTTTAGAATCGGGATTAGGATACACGTGAAGAAAACCAACCTGTACGTTTTCCAATAGCGCCACCTTAATGATCGAAATATCAAAATAGTATTCTTTATTGGCCACGGTATCGTCTAATAAAAATTTATCGAGCACATACAGCGCTTAATCGACGTAAGTAAAAAGAAAAGAAAGAAAAAAGAATACAGGGAGGAAAGAGCAGGAAAGGAAAGGACGGAGTTTGTATCAAGATTGTTAATAATAAAATGAAGGGGGAAAAAAAGGAAATGGCGTTGCTCGTAGGTTATTTTTCCGACATTTTACCAGACGCGTAGCTTGGCGAGCAGGATCGAGCAGGATCGAGCAGGATCGAGCAGCATCGTGTAGCCGGGAATGCATGCTTATTATTTATTTACATTTATTTATTTATTTATTTTTTTTTATTTATTTATTCATTTATTTATTACGATAGGATTTTATAAATCTGTAAAAGGTAGATCATC
Source organism: Ceratosolen fusciceps (assembly GCA_018883505.1). NCBI lineage: Eukaryota > Metazoa > Arthropoda > Insecta > Hymenoptera > Agaonidae > Ceratosolen > Ceratosolen fusciceps. The sequence goes on along the minus strand of RCIC01000003.1, from coordinate 8,306,947 downwards.
TTCATTAACTGGGCATCGATCGTTAGCTAAATTAATATTATAATGGGAGTGGATAAGCCGACGAGCTTCGATTAGATAAACCAGGCCTGCGAAACGTCTAGCCTCATTAGCTCCCCAATAACGACGACAACGACTCGAATAATAATAATAATAATAATAATAATAATGACAATAATAATAATATTAATAATAGTGACGACATCGAGAGGTAGAAGTCGCTTTAGCGATATCCCGAGTTATGGCTTTCGTTTCTTCTCCTTAAATCCCCGACGATCCTCTAAAATTCTCAATTCTCCCGTTGTTTTAATAATTGCACTCGGGCTCCCCGGACTTCCTTTGACAATTAGTCCCAACGGCCCCGCGGTACAGGATAACGTAGGGGGGGGGGAGGCGATACACTTAAACGGCGTAAATTGCCGATTTTCGTATTTATAGAGGAGACTGAGAGGAGACCGAGAGGAGACCGAGAGGCTGTAAAGTTGCAGGGTACCAGCGAGGAGCGATGGTGGATCAATGCTCGGAGATTTATACGTCGTTAGGATCGTACGAGTCACGTGACACTATATACGTCGTCCACTGCGGGAGGCGTGGCTATTCCATTAATAATTTTATCAAAATCGGGTAAAATAAATTCGACGATCGACGAATGTCGCCGGGGAGTTTTATGCTTCGGTCCTCGGGATTAAAAATCTTATCGTCCTCGGCTTAGCTGTCGGCTATAATAACGATCTCGACGATGGCGGCGCGGCTCCGATATTATTCCGCAGTCCCGACGACGCCTCGGCTGACTATTACTTGGCTCTCATTGGCAATTAGAGGAAAGAGCGAAATCGCCCGAAGTCTGCGGAGATGGTCGCCGATCCTACCTACCTCCGGAGCTCGCACGCGATTACGTAACGATTACTTGCGTCGGATACATGGCGAGGGCAGGCCCGGGGGAAGAGCAGTCTCTCTCTCTCTCTCTCTCTCTCTCTCTCTCTCTCTCGCTGGCTCTTTATTCGGCACTGGAATTACTAGTATCCCGATAATTGCGATTTTTCCACCGATTCGCGCAAACTGCTCGTAAGATGAAAGAATATGAAAGAATATGAAAGAACGAAAGAAAGAAAGAAAGAAATAGAAATTTAGAAAGGGAAGGGAGTTATCGATAGGAAAGGTAATCGCGAGGCTTATCCTACGGCGACTTTACTAATGAATCCGTACTTATGAAAATAAGAGTTTCGCGAGGCCTGCGCGCAATAAAAATTTTAATCCCTAATGCCGATCCTATTTCGTAAGAGCGATAAGCACTTTCGAGCATTGCTGGGCCAATTATTGTTTCATCGTGCCGGGGTGGAGTGGAGTGGAGGGGGGCCGGGGGCGCACGATTACACGAGGAATCCCTCGGAGATGACTGGAAAGGAGAATTTTTCGTTGAAACGGCGATAAGAAGATTGCGATTCGATTTCGTATTGCTCGATAGTGTCGGGGAGGGGGGAACGGGGCCAAAGTCCCGGATAGTCAAGCGTGTACGTAACTAGCATTTACCTCTCCCAGCAATTTTAGTCTAATGGAGGGAAGAAGCGCTAAGCCGGGCTAAAAATCGATACCCTAATGGCCATAAATTTCCGCGATCCTCGTAAACAATAGTTAGGACCTAATGGAAGATTCCTTTTAAAAATAGCAACGTGCGGATACCGTAGCTTGCGATACCGCCGCTAATGCAACTAATTCGCTGCCGGATAATGTCGTTAGCCGCTCACTCGAAGGGACGAGAACTTTCTTAGAATACGCTCTGCCAGCGGGTATCAGGAGTCCATTATTTAATCGGGGCCAGAGTCATTCCGAGAAAGCGAGAGAGGATTTAGCGTATTATAAAGGATCGGTCCTCTTGAGAGAAAAGGGCCACTCGAGCGGGACGGGGGTAGGGGGGGGGAGGAGGCACGGGGCAATAAAAAGGAAGGAATTCGACTAGAAAAGATCGATGATCCAGCCCTCGGCCGCCCTTCGTTATCCCTCCGGGTTCTCTTCGTTTTCCTACTGCTCTCGCGCCCCGCCGTCCTCGATTAGCGCAATATCGTCGAGACGAGCACCTCCCTCCCACCCTCAGCCTCGCCCCTCCGCCGTCCTGACCCTCGTCTACAGACCGCAGCGCTTACGCTACGCCGCACCCGCCAATACAATACCGGGGGCTTGTAAATAATTCTCCCGACCCCTTCCCGACGCGGGACAATTTCCTAATACGCGACCCGTACTCCGTCCCCTCCGTACTTTTTCAATTTTTTTAATCCCGCCCCTCGGTCCTCCTCGGAACCCGGCCGTCTATCATCCCCTGGCTATCGATTTAGGCGGCCGAGGCCGGATCAGCTCGTCCACACCGCGGTACGCGAAGTCTCTTTGACCGCCGAGGACTCCCCCCCCCCGACCGAGCTCGAGTGCAATTAAAAATTATATCGAAATTATATCGACGCACTTACCTTGCCCCGCCCCCCGCCTCCCGCAACACGACGCCCTCTCCGCCTCGGCAAGAGCGGGAGAGAGCGAGAGACGAGTTTTAAAGATTTTAAAGAGCCGCTTTAGTGCTCTGCTCAGCTCACCGATAAGCGGGCAACTTTTATATATATATATATATATACATATATATTATGCTTCCTCCCTTCCACCCCCGCGGCCCAACCACCGCGTCCCCGTGAATCCTTATTTTTATTGTACTTGTAAAAGTTACGTTTAGATAGTGGAGTCCCTCGATTGAAAATAAAAAAAAAAAAGAAAGAAAAAAAAGCATCATTGAATACCTCGTTCTTATTAAAAACGACGACTCGTCTCGCAGGGATCGATCCCATCGATTCATTTGCTTTTCACTTTAATTGCAGAAAAGTTGGATCGTCGGCGTAATAAGCCCGACGCGGGCCTCCGTTATTATCTCTTTGGCATTCGGCGGCACCTGAGCTGACACGAGCCGAGAATACGTTTATCCCATTTCCCTATTTTTTTTTTCTATTTTTTTCTTTTCTTTTTCCCTCTCCAAATGTTCCACGAGCAGATAAAATGCAAGAGTTTCCGTCATTAGTGCTAGAGGAGGTTAGGGCGGGGAGAGTAGGGGGAGAGAAGGGGACAAAGAAAAGTAGTCGGTGGGGTAAAAAGAGGGAATTTAGATTTATTTCGCGGGGATGGAAGGTTATTGGGCGGAAGTTGGGATGGAGGAGATTTTATGCAAGAGGTTTAAAACTTTTACAGTTTAAGAGTTATGAAATTAGCAAAAAAGATGAGAAATGAGGAAGCAAATGAGCTAGAGAGAAAGGGACAGTGAAAAAGAGACAGATACAGAGAGAGAGAGAGAGAGAGAGAGAGAGAGGAAAGATAAAGGAAGGGTAGGAGAAAAAAAGGTAAATCCATAATCAGCGGAGCTTTCATTAAGGGGGGGGAAGAAAGTTACAGGAGTCGAAGCTTTTAAAAGTCATTCGGATGATGGAAGTTCGGGAGTCGAGTCGAGTCGCTTTAAAAAAAACCTCGGGTAGAGATAATCCTCGATCGCCAAGCAAGTTTCGTATGACACTTTGCATCCCCGTCATTGTCCGAGTCGCGGATGCAAAATAAAACCCTCGTCCGGGCGAGCGACGCACCTAAGCTCGTATGCGCACACGTACATGTGAAAGAAGAGTTGAAAAATAAAAGGCCAACACGCCGGATAAGTAATTGGCATTCGACCCCCCTCCCGTCGGCCCCTCTTTATAAATAATATGTCCCTCTTGGCCCCCGGTGCCACCCCCCCCTTCCCACCACCCGACCCCACCGTAGTCCTCCGCGGCCGATCGACCACCACCTCCTCGAGAGGACCCGCGCGTGCGGGTTATGGCCGATTTATGCGAGGGACAGAACGAGAGAGAGAGAGAGAGAGAGAGAGAGAGTGAGAGAGAGTGGTTGAGATAACTGACGGTTCATAAATAAAAAGCGGCATAAGCCCACGCTGAAGGCAGTGTAAGAGGCGAGAGATCCGCGCGGCGGCGCATACGACGTACCCATACGTAGACTGCAAAGGATCGTCGCTGGGGGGGAGGACAGACGTTGGAGGAGGAGGCTCGTGGGTGCCGTCAGTGTGCTCCGTGTCCGTGCCCTGTATGCGTGCGTCCGTCTGCCCGCACACACGGATGTGCGCCTCGGCTCTGTCGATCCGTAGGGGAAGGTTGGATGCCGGGTAGGGGGGGAGGGGTCTAGAGGGCGCGCGGGCGGAGAGAATTATAATCGGGAGAGAGATTCGAGAGAGAGAGAGAGAGAGAGAGAGGCGGCATTCCGGGCGATTTCGTCGATGACTCTTGAATAGCATTAAAATCTCGTTGAATTAAGCGAGAATTATACGCACGTTCTGCGCCGGACTGATAAAAATTTTCGAATCTCCGCATAGACGCGTCCCAGCCATTGTTCTCCATCCGTATCGTCCTTCCCTCTCTCTCAGTATCTCCATCCCCACGCCTCTTGCCAATAATCTTTTAGCCGTTTTTTACACGTTTTGGGGCCCGAATTTATTAAGTATTTATTACGACGGTCCCTTCCAGAGCTTCCTCCTACCATAGTGGTCTTCTCAAAGAAAGAGAAAGAAAAAGAGCGAGAGAGAGAGAGAGAGAGAGAGAGAGAGAACGGTGAGGGGAGGGAAGATAACCGTTATTCGGCTCTTGGCTATTTTACAAAAATTTCAACGCGTCCGGAGAAGGCGAGCAATTGCAATGTAATTCATGTCCCGCGATCGGAGTCGTTTTGTCTATATATATATATATATATGTATGTATGTATTTCTTTCTCCGTCGAATAGCGTGGATGCGCGCCTCGGTGTTGAGATAGCAGAGAGCCTTGCCAACTGGTTATAGTAATAATAAATTAGCTTAAGCAGCAATTACAATGAGCCGTAATAAGGACGATTACCGTAGAGTTATTTACACTTGGGTCGGCGGAGCTCAATGGCCGTGAATAGGACTAAGAAAGAAGGAAAGAAAAAAAGTATCATGAGAAAGTATCAATAAGAAATGGAGAAGACAAGTACGGAAACGCCTCGGACCTTTCTTATATCTCATTAAAATTCCCATGTATTGAATATGTATGAGCTTAAGTACATGGTTTCCTCGACTTATAGTTCTATAAATTGTTGAGAGTAAAAAAAAAAAAAGTCTCGCGGAGGTCATGTATTTACCGCTACCCTTACATAATGTAGAATTTTTTTATTATTAAGTAAGTAATCGGCTTTCGTATCCTTGGTCTAATACAAAAGGACCGTTGACGAGGTCGGCCGAGGATACTTACGGGCTTCTGAACTCGTCGACGATGACGATGGGTATGTCACGGATACATGATTTGACAAAAACAATAATATTGTAAGGTAAGTGAGGGTGAAATTGTCCTGGCAGGATAATCAGGCTCCCCCCTCCCTCTCTCTCTCTCTCTCTCTCTCTCTCTCTATCCATCGCGCATTCCAATATTTCAGATAAATAATGTTATCGGCGCGGGTTGCCAATGGTCGGGCGTCTCCGGGTCTCGTTTCGCTCGCTGCATGAAACATGAGGAGTGTCGAGAGCAGCCCCTTCCTCCCGCCCCACGTATTCCGCCGCGCGTATCGATTATCCGATGATCTTCGGTTTCTCTCGGCCCTCCTAACGACTTGGCTACTCGAGCAAAGCGATCGTACTCGCGCTTAACAAGCGTAATCGTCGACTTTTTATTTGCCAGTGACCCGAGAATGGCTGCGTTTAATCTTGCCAATAGCTCCTTTCTTATTTTCTCCGAATATTAGCCCCCGGAATAACCCCCTAAGCGTCTTGTGCTCGGCGGCGGTGGCACCGCACCCTTAAAAGAGAAATAAAGGCCCCCGAGTATTTGATTGAGCCAAGGTGCCGTCGTATTCATTATCGTAGTCCGAGGGTCGAGACTCACGAGAGAGACTCAGAGAGAGAGAGAGAGAGAGAGAGAGAGAGAGAGAGAGGGGGGGAGAGCTATTGACGCGGGAATATGGGGTATTACACAAAAGAAGTACTAAACTAGACTCCGAAATGACTCCTTACTTTCGGTTTTCAATTTCCAAACTTGTGGTTTTCTCCTCTACGAGAGCAAGAGAGAACGAGAGAGAGAGAGAGAGAGAGAGAGAGAGAAAGAGAGGCCAGAACTTTGCAAGGAAAAGGCCGACGGGGGAGAGGAGTTTACGCGTTTACTCTTGGCCTTCGTCGGAGCTCGTACTTTACTTCGTTCCTCGTAAAAAGCGATAAAGAAAGAAGGGATCTCGGAGTCGTATACGGGGAGAAAAGATCCCGGGGAGACGATAGGAGGCTGCTCTCTATCGCAAGAGAGGGGAGGATAAGAGAAAGGCGATCCCTTCAACCACGGGGATGAGAGGATGAAGTGCGACAGGTTAGATCTGCTCGTCGTGCGGTGCATAAACTTGTAATATGTGTGTGGCTTGTTGTTAGAAGACGTAACGCGGTCGTATCCCCCGGTCCCGTTCAGCCCGTCGAACGCCCCCCAAGTCGTGGCTCCGCGTAGGGGAAAAACTTTTTTCCCTCGCTCTAAACGAAACGAAACGAAACGAAACGAATCGAAACGAAACGTAACGAAACCACCACCACCACCACCATCGCCCCGGCCCGCCCCGCCCCACCCCCTTCCCTCACTCCCTCACTCACTCACTCACTCACTCACCCTCTCTCGCTACAGCTACGAATGTCCGCACGGAAACACATGCAAGGTCACAGGTGCGCCCGGGGACGGCCTCCCACGCTCCCGCTAATGCCATATAATCCCTGTAAATTGTATATTTTCCTATTCTCGCTCGAGAAGAATAAATATTTACCAGGGATAAACGCGCACGATAAACCGATAAAAATGATATACGGCCCTATTTATGTATTACGTTCGATTGAACAAGTCTAGTGCAGCGGTATCGCGAGGGAGCGGACCGCTACGCTACGTCCCGGTATACGTATGTGCCATTATGTATCGAGATACGCCGGCCGACCTAAGCCAGACCGTGTCGAGACATTTTTCGAATTAGACGCCCCGGTGGCGATTAATCGCCGACGATCCTGTGTCTCATTACAAAGCTCCAAGCGTGCGCGTGCGAGAGAGAGAGAGAGAGAGAGAGAGAGACGACGACGACGACGACGACGACGACTACGACGATGACGAAGTCGCGGGATAATTAACAAGAGGTGCCATCGATGGTCTCCCCCACCCCACGCTAATTAAGATACTGATTGCACGGGGAAGCGCAATTGGCCAGGTTTCCGGTGATTGGCTCCCGGCAGAAAAAAGCACCTGCCCGACATCGGGGCATGACTTCCTGCGCCGCTTTACGCCCGACCCCCAGGAATTTCCGCCGGGGATTTACGATCGAGCGTATCGTGGTTGGGGGTTGGAGGGGGGGGGTTACGAAGGACTTTCCTTTTTTTCCACTCGGCCGACTCCTGCTCAATACCCGATACGGATACGCCTGTAATTCCTCCTCCCCCCCCCTCCTTCCCGGCCAATCGATCCGATCGATCGACGTTTCCCTCACTTTGTCCTCGCGAATCCCTCGCGAATCCCTCGCGAATCCCTCGCGGATCCTCCTACGGTTCTTCTTAATTTTCCCCGATCAAGGACGAGTCGCTGTTCCCGAGGACGGTCGTTGGCTCGCCCGAACGAGTTAATAACACCAGACGACGTGGAATTTATTGCGCAGCGAGGGCTGAAGGGTGAGGGGACAAATCCTTGGGAGGCAAGTAATTACCTACCTAGGTAGTCGGGTAAAAATGTAAGGAAGTAGTGGGACAAGAGGGCCGGCATTGGAATCGGTCCATAAACGAGGCTCGGCCGGGCATGCGAGGATTCAATTAGCGTTATTAATAATTGGGCCGGAATTCGGGCAGGTAAGAAGGAAGTTGCTCGCCCGGGGAAATTACCGACACCGAAACGAGTCCGAGGACATCGACGAAGCGGTTTTCGTGATAAGACCGAGTCGAGGAAGCGGCCTCGCTCTCTTTACATACATAGACTCCTTATCGTATAAGGTGGCAGGCTCTCTCTCTCTCTCTCTCTCTCTAACTCCCCCTCCGCCACCTCTCGGGACACCTGCCGTCCGTGCCGTTATTCAACATTTTAAGGTCTCGACCGCCCGTAGGAATAATTCGTGTATTTCCCTTATCCGGCATCCTAAAGTTTTATTAATTTATTAAATTAGATGTTCGTGATCGTCGTTATTCCGTGGCGCAGTGACGGCCTGGCGGGTTTGTTGTGTGTGTGTGTGTGTGTTGGGGAGGGGTGGGGGAGGGTTACACGTGGTTAAGTATCGCATAAAACAATAATAAAAATGCCGTATGTGAAATCCACTTTTCCATTAAAGTGAGATAATTAAAATTTTATATTACTCCTTATTGGATGGTTTAAAAGCAGTAAGCGAGCGCTTAGGACAGTATTTCCTGCTATTCGTACGATGCAAATTGAACTAGTCAGGGAATTTTAATTTGACTCCTTTATTATCTGAGCTACTTAAGTACTGGCCGTGGCGGCGCTGTTCTTTACGATGTATTATCCCACGTTAATTGGAAGAAAAATTTGATAAGAACTTTTGTGTTGTATGAGGGTTATTGGGGTAGGGTGTTGGAGGAGGAGGGGGAGGAGGAGGAGGAGGAGGAAGACGAGGGAAAGGATGGGGGGGGGAGAAGGTTGAGCGGGAAGGCTCGGGGCCAGGGGAGCTTTTATTTGCTTTGTCTGTTTCCCTGGACGTGTAATTACGTGACGGACGGGGCCCATAACTGCATTCCATTTCCCGAGATTGCCGCTCATTTTTCCAATATTTTATCGCCCCGGCATCCGAATCGTTTGTTATAAAAATAATCGAGCCGGACTATGCATAAAGATTATTATCCTTATCCTTATTATTTCCTTTATTAGCTAGGGGAGGGGAGGCGATAGAGGGAGAGAGAGAGAGAGAGAGGGGGATCGCGGGGGTCGTCGCGGTACCGGTGGCGACGGTGCCCCACGACCACCGACTCGGTATCCACCCGATAATTGCTTTTCCCAGAAATACCGTCCTCTTAGCTCAAGCACGTGTTTTTGATGCCCCGGGGAGAAATATCTGACTTTTTATTGAAGAAAGGCAGGCGACGGGAAGGAGGAACAAGAGGAGCGAGGGGGCAGGAGGGAAGAGTCAACGTTCCTCTCCATGGAATGATGCTATCCGGTGAAAGAGGAAAGGAGTTCGTTCTCCCTGTCCAGGGCGGCGACGGTCTCGAGAGCAGTCTCCTTCTCCCCCCCTCTGCCTTCCCCACCCTAAAACCCATTCTTGTCCCATTACATGGCCAATACATAAAGTGTCCAAGGCTCAGCGATTTCATAGCTCTCCGGCAGAAATGAGCTCTCTTTATGTAAGCCAATAAAGGAATATTTGATGTATCTGTATAGATTAGAGCGGCTGGGGAGGGGGTCGGGCGAAGCCATTCGTCACAATGTCGCAATTGTCAGCGAGCAGATTGCCATTATCCTGGCGAATCCGGCGCTAAGGGTCCCCTTCCCTACCCCTCCCTTCCCAACCCCTCCCTTCCACCCACCGCCACCATTACCACATTACCACTCGCGCTTAATTAAGGAAGTTCACCGAGCGGCAAAGATCGTAAAGCCACTCGTGCCCGGATTAATACCCGATCGATAAAGGCCATCGCTCGAATGATTTATATCACCGATCAATCGAAAGCCGACGAAGTGTCCGAGGCCACTAGAGGATGAGAGGGTGACAGCTCCGGAGCACGGAGTATCGGGGTAGTTATCGAGTGGCGGGAGTCGAGAAGAGCGGAAGAGGCCACGTGCGGAGCGGCGTCGGGGCGTCGGGGCATCGGGGCGTCGGGGCGTCGAGGCCTCGAGAAGGTGCTGATGGCGCTGATGATGCCCGACGTAACGAGCCCCAACGCCAGGATCTAAGTGTTTTTCGACACGCTATTTTTGAATTACGTCCTGACGCAGGCGTCCGCCTCCCCCCCCCCCCCCGTGCTCCCCATCCTTACTCCTCCCCACTCCACCCACTCGCTTCCCCACGTCCCTACCCTGTCGACTTTTACGGACTCGATCCGTGAGCCAGCGCCAGGATGATTTAAACTTTCGGCGAAATTAGCTTTACAAATTTCCCAGTTGCCTGCCCCTCTGTCCTCTCGAGCCTCTACCACTCCCCCCCCCCTCCAGAACCCGCACCGTCCAATCGCCGTAATTATACGGAGCGAGTGGCGAACGGCTCCGCACATACGGGCTTCGCACGATCAACGCTAATTTACCTAATGCGCCTTCCTTCGCCTACCCGTTTCTAAATTCTAAAACTCGTCCTTTATTTCAATCCGGATAGTTGATCAGCGACCTTCGGATCGTCCATCGCCCTGGACGATGGAGTCCGGCTGCTATTACATACCTTGACACCGAAAACCAATAGCTCATTCCTCATTATTTCACCCTCTCTCTCTCTCTCTCTCTCTCTCTCTTCCATTCTTATTCTGCTTTTTTTCTTCCTTAATGATATCATGGGGCTGCTCGTTGTTTTTATTTCTCCCGACTACGTAACGGAGTTAGCCTGCCGACACGTTTACCCTAAGGTAGTCAAAGTCATTAATACGGCGCATCCGAAACAGCCGACAATTGATAACCGATGATAACCGAACTCGATAATCAGTCCGTGCGCTCGATCAACCGAATCGAATAATTGAGACGGATGAAACGATCCAGGCCTTGGTTAATTCCATTTCCCATGGACTGATTGTCGCCAATGATAAGGACGGTGCAGAAGGACATTGGAAGACCGCGTGGGAGGAGGGAATGACGAAGCGAGTCGAATGAAAATTGGCGCGACCACGTATTATTCACTACGGGCTTTGTATTCGTAATAATTATTGACGGGGATGTATTTACGAGGCGCCGGGAATCGCCTTTAAATTCGTACAGAGTCATTTATTTGCCTCGCGCCTAGAGAGACGAGTCACTTTTTCATTAAAACCTCTGGATTAAAAATAACGGCCAAGGCCAAACGTCGTTACGATAACTGCAACAACGTGGCAAACGGGGCGAAGGGGGCAAACGACACCGCCACCGGCAACAGCGACGGCATCATCATCAAGCAGCAGCAACAACAACGACAACGATAATAATAATAGTAATAATAGTAATGGTGCCGTTGCCGGTGGTGGGATATTTAGCGATTGCTGAGCAGAAAAATTTTAATGTGACGAATGATAATGGGTTTGCAGAAGGAGAGGAATTATTGCGAGTGCCGTGGGCCCGCGTCCCATAAACTTTCGTATTTATACGAAGGAGGAATAACGTGGGCTATCGGGGATTCTCGCAGATTCCCACAGTCCCGATCGATAATAAATCATCGAAATCGAGAATAGAAATTCTCGTCGTATCGGCACTCTCGTAGTCAGTGGGCAGCACTGGCCGAGGATCACAAGCGAGCTCCTACGTCTCTCGATAATAATAATAATCGATAATTATTAAGCGTCGAAGGCCTTCCGCTGGGAGTATCGGCCACCAGTTCGGATGCTCGGGCTCTCCGGACCCGAGAGCCGCAAAAACAATGCTCCCGCGACTCGAGGATCGAAGACGTGGCGTTGGTAAAACTGCCCGGACAGTGACTCGGCACCAAATTCCCTCTCTCGTCCCCCCGCCCTCTCCTCTCTCTCTCTCTCTCTGTATAAGGTCCAAGCGATTTAGCATCAAAGTTTCAGAGTCGGGGCCCGCTCGCTGCCCGAGCACACCCACGCAGCGCGTTTTCGATAGCTCGCAGCGGGCCCCGATAACGCGTCGGCCAACGAATTTCGCCTCCTTCGAGGCCATTCATTAGCATTTTTGCCCGATAACCGCCCCTCCCGTACCTCCCGCCCCGCGCTCCTACACGAGCCCGGCCATACACGGAAAATTTGTATTTCCTGCCCCGTCATCGGCCTCTTCGCATTATCCTTTTTCTTCTTCGTACTCTCTCTTTTATTATTTTAATCATTATTAATGTTATTATTACTATTATTGTTATTATTGTTATTATCATTATTATTAATAATATTACTATTATTATTGTAATGATGATAATATGCTTGGGTAGCCTGGCTGGGCCCGTTTCTGCCTTCGTGGGGAGGTATTTTTTTCTCAGCACCTCGACCCCGGTAATTGGATTACTCGCCCCGGTTGCGGTTTCTCATCTCAAGTACGAGAGAGTGCGTGAGAGAGAGAAAGAGAGAGAGAGCTAGAGAGAGAGTGAGAGAGAGAGAGAGAGAGTGTGGGAGTCGAACGCAATTAAAAGAAATGCATTAGGTGATGTTTCTCTCGAGTCAAGAGGCCGGCATTGATTTCTCTCTCCTCGCCTCACCTTCGCCACGACATGGAGGACCCGGACGAGTATCGAGTTTTCTAGGTTGTGAGGTTGTGGCCTATCCGTGTAGGAAGGCTAAGGCCGGCCTTAGCCGCACGACACACCTTTATCAAATCACGTTCTGGCGGCCTCTGATAATTACACCTTTCGCGGCCGCGACCCGCTCCGCCTGAATATAAAAATCGTGGGAGGAGCGCTCGAGAGGAGCTACGTCCTCTCTCCCTCTCTCTCCGCACTCCTCCACCCCTCTCTGCCAATCCCTGACATCGACAAGACTCGGCACCGCTCCATTGATATTTAAATTCCGCATTATCGCGACGAACACACACACACACACACACCCTCCCCCCGCCGAACTCCCACACAACACAAACTCATCGCATAAATCCGTGTGGTTGGTCCTCTCCCGTAGGAAAACTCGGCCCCTCGCGACCCCGTCCTCGTCCCCAAAAAAGGTGCGAAGACTCCGATGAAAGGTAAGCAGGGAGGGAGGGTGGACAGGGTAGCTCGTCCGGGAGGGGAATGGACTTTTTAAAAAACGCCGATCCAGTCCTCGCCTTAATACGATTTCCTCCCGAAATCCTTTATAGACTTGCTTTCATATAAAATCGCGGAGTGAGCGGTACGCGGAATAGTAAAGACGGTATTTGTAGTGGAAAATCGTGGGTGGCGAGCGCTCACGTAAGTCCCGAAGGTAGGTAGGGCTGCGCAGGAAGCCGCGAGGTCGTTAATCGATCTATCGTTCGAGCGATCGATCGATCTCGCCCCCCTTTTGCCGGACTCGATTGCTCCGTGGGAGTATTGGTGAGCCGCGAGCCGCGCACACGTAGCCCTATAAACCATTCCCCGACAATGCACGTGCACGTACGCTCGGCTAATCGGTCGCGGCCTTTTTAAGGGAGTGAAAGAAAAAATAAAAAAACACCGTCGAGTCGGTACCGAGCCGAGGCGTGCCATGGTTTTCATCTCGTACGGCGACCTCTTTGCCCCCTCCCCCCGTCGGTCCCCTTTCCTCTTCCTTTCCTTATCGAGTGAAGTAGACGGGGTATAGAACGCGTTCCCCCCCGTCCCACTGGATATGGTTTTTCTTTTTCTTTCTTTTTTTTTTTATCATTCCTTTTCTGTTTTGTTTTAAAATTCTATAAGTTGGCATTAATATTCCGTGGGGCGAGCCTCGACGAGCCTATGGTAATTAAACGGGCCATCGAGCATGGATAAAAGGTACATAGTAAGCGGTGGCGAGGTTATGCTAATGGGCGCGAGGACGTAGCGCCGTCGCCGGGGAGTGACGCGCGACTGCGTCGTAAATTCGAGATTCCCCGTTTAAAAATAGTGTTAGCCGTTAATATTTCGTAGTGCATAAATCAAGGGGCTTAATCAGCGCGAGTCTTGATATCTCGCTCGCTCGGAGCGGCCGACGAGCATTTGTCAGCCGTTGAATTTGTGATTTATTCGTATTGCCCCGCGACCCCGTCACATTACGCGCCGCCACGAGCCGTATTACGTGAGCGGAGATTTCATTTATCTCGGCATTGACGGCGGCAATGACTGCTTAGCTTCAGTCGCTGTCCGATATTTACAACCGTATTTACAAAGCGGCCGGACGCGCATCCATCCGTCGGTGAATTTCTTCATCCACGCTGACCTTACCTTCGTGCAATAATTGACGATCTTTATGCCAATTACCATAAGCTCCCTCCGTCTCCCCCCCCAACGCCAACGTCACCTCGACCACCGCCACCTCCCTCCGCTGCCACAAATACTCTCACGGCTCAAGTCGAGGGGGGCGGGTGGGGAGGGGGGGAGGAATAATAATCGGAGACGTTGGGCGAACAATCGAGATTCTAATTAAATTATCGTGTCGGGGGTAAAGAGTAGGTGACGTTAAAGCTCGACAAAACCTGGACTGGACTGCGAGAGGATAATCACAGGATACACGGAATATCAATGTCCGCTCACTGGTCTGCCCGTCGTCGCGCCTATTAGCGCCATTACGTCTCGCTCCTCGCTAGATAAACATTCTCGGATCCCGGATGCCTGGAACTCCCCTCCCTCCACCTCCTGCTCCGCTCAAACGACAAGCAATCGCACAGAGGATAACTTCAGGATCGCGGCATGAAAGTGTGCGGGTTGCGAGTGTCCCGGCTTTCGGCACTCGATCAAAGATCTGACTGCTCGGATGCTGGGCCCTTGTCCAGAAGAATGCTTTCCCCGATGCATTCAAAATGCTTTTTAAACGCGGCCGAGGATGGGGCATCAGGTCAACGAGTGTCAACGAGGGGCAGCTTTCCTCGAGTCCTCTGTTTCATCTTCGTCGGGAATCGTCAGAGAGAGAGAGAGAGAGAGAGAGAGAGAAGCTACCATGCCGACAAGACAATTAAGAGTCGCTCTTTCGTCGCAGGCGAGCGGTGGTCCCTACTCTGCACCCCCCCCCCGCCCGCCCAACTCGCCACGACAATCGACGGCGCGCACTTTCACACGACAATTGTGCCCGACCGATGCAATTACCTCCTCGACAACCTCCGCGAGGAACGGCCCGCGCGAACGTGCGTGTGTGCGTGCGTGCGTGCGTGCGCGCGAATAATAATTCCCGGCCAAGTACACGTGCCAAGTGTATGCCACGAGGCGCCTTATCCCCTCTCTACATGCTTTGAACCCCGACCACGCCGAGCGTAACATAAGTACCGTCTCCCGGTTTCCTTCCCTTCGCATCCCCCTTCGGCAACTACGTTATCGATACCAGCCGAGGCTCTCTCATCTCTCTCTCTCTCTCTCTCCAACGGCTGCCTTTTTCTTCGCAAACGCGTATAATCTCATACTCGGAGTTCTCGAAAATGTCGGAAAGCGGCGCTTTCCCGACCGATTATTATCCAGCTCAGATAAAACGGCCAAATTGAATTTTAAATTACTCGCCCGTATTTATTAAGCTCCTCCGAGCTATTTGAAATCAAAAAACACGTTTCCTGGACATTCAATTTGCCCTAAGGTGAACTCGACCTCGAGCTTGCAAGAAAAATTATTATAATTTAATCGTGTAATTTTCCTGCTCCCATCCCCCCGCCCGCCATCCACCATCCACCATCCGCCACCCCGCCCCTCCCTCGTAATCAACTAACTCGCCGCACTTTATGTATCGGATTACCATAGCCGTGTATACGCACGTTTCGCAGCGCCACGCGAACGGCCACGGCTCCTCTTTTCTCCTTTTTCTATTTATAATTGACTGTAATGCCAAACAAGACTTTGTACAAATAAATATCAATGTATAATTGCCGCGAGGAAAGGGGCAAGCGAATCCGCAATCCAACCGTAGAGACGGTGAAAGCAACGTACCTTCGTTCCGGAAAATAATAAGTTTGGAAAAAAACTCCCTTGGATCGTTGGGACGGAGCCGCTGCGCACAACAATTAAGTGATAAGCTTATTGCGCGATCGGCGGTGATTCTTATTGACCGAGGACTCCGTGGTAGAGGTTGAAAAAAAAAAAAAAACGCAATTTAACTGGGCTTGACGGCGTCAGGTGCGCTCGTAACTGATTCCCGGGTGATGATAAATCACGGCGACCGCGGCTTTATTTCGTATTGCCGATGCGCTGCTACGATCGACCGATCGCCGCCTGTACTCCCTGCAATTAATAGACAGGGTAGGAGAGGGGAGGGAGGGTCGGCCTTCCGGGCCGGTGCGTGTCCGCATGACTGCGTGGGTGTGGGACTTGCTTGCTAACTTCCTTCCTTCCTTCCTTCCGTCCTTCCTTCCTTCCGTCCTTCCTTCTTTCCTTCCTTCCTTCCGTCCTTCCTCCCTCCCACCCTCCCGGGCAGCTCATGAGTAATACCCGCGCGTCTCGGTCGGCGCAGTGGAAAAGCCGCGCGCACGTTACATTTTAAAAGAGAGCCGATCGCTGGGACGATAAATCATCGATCCCTTCCCTTTAAAAGCTTGGCGCCCACGTGAGGCTCGACAGACCTTCCGGACGACAAATTGCTTATTTATTGAGATATGCTGAATAGCTCGTCCAGGTGTGGCTAGCCACGGACCCGGACTCTCCTCCTCCTCCCTCCTCCTCCACGTCGGTTGCACGGAGTGCAACGAACTCGGCCACGGCCAAGGAGCTGCTGCTGCTGAAAAAACCCTTTCGAGTCGTCCCGCCTGCCTCTCCTCCCTCGCCGCCGACGCCGTAAATTAACGAGGAAAAGTCGATTTCGTTGGGATCGCCTCGGCGACGGTACCACACCAACGCGCGGAACTAATTCCGAATCGTTATTGCCGCGGCACTGACTTTTTTATCGATACTTTAGAGCTATTAATTAAGTGGAATTGGCCAATTTATAAAATTTATTAATTACGATCGGCAGCTTATTTATTTGCCCTGCTTATTATTCGATAAGCACTCGACTTTAAGTGCCTTACCTGCACACCGTCCTCACCTAAAGCGTCTTTTTATTATTAGGCGTCGAGATACGCTCGTTTCCTTGCTGTTGTTCTTGCTGCTGTTATTATTATTATTAGTATTATTAGTATTTATCATTGTCGTCGTTGTCGTTGTCATTGTCGTTGTTGTCGTTGTTGTTGTTGTTGTTGTTGTTGTTGGTGCTGCTGCTGCTACTGCCGCCGTCGTCGTCGTCGTCGCCGACAAAAATACTACGGCCCGAGTTAAGTTGACGATATTTAATAAAATGTTAAAGTAATAAGGATCCTGCTATGGTAGCGGAGTCGAGAGGAGTAGCTTGTTTTACGGTACGGTCCCAGGCGCGAGAAATATATATAAAGTCCTATGCCCATGTGCCTATAATTTTTTTTAAAAAGATTTTTTCAAGTCCCCGAATCTGTGCGGCCGATAGTTTTTGCGAATTTTATCCTTTGCCCCGCCGAGTCGTAAAACCTCTTGATTTTTTTTTGGTTTTTTTTTTTTGTTTTCCATCAGTGCCTTAACATGTAGAAATGGGCCTCGTGGAAATTCTCCCCTTAATGCTTTAGGAGCCGCAATAGCGGACTACTAATAGCGTAACTTATTCGAAAACAGTTTCAAAGCAATGGTCTGCTAACTGCATTGGTAGTAGTCTTTTAATGTCGGCCCCTTCGGTTTCACTCCCTCCCCGACCCTGTCCAACAGAGCCAATGCTTATCCGGGCAGCGATAAGTTCGGATACGTTATTTCGCCGGTATGCCCGATATGCCCTCGCTCGGGCCACGTAATAACGAGCTTGACTTATTAACGCTCTTTCCTCCTTTATCGATATTTACATTCGCATAAAGGCCCCAGGAATGGGATTATTAAAATTTTTGTGCGTATCGCAACGGGTCGGCCCGTAGGGATGGGGGGGGAGGGGGAGGGAGAGACTCGTCCCGGTACCACCCCAGCCGAACCCCCTCCTCCCCCGCCCCGAATTTTATTTAACAATGCTCTCGAGTTTTTATTTCTTTTTTCTCTTTTCTTTTTTTTATTTATCTGCTGCGCGTGTAATGGACGCCCCGCAAAGTCAAATTTATACCACTCGGTTAAAGACGGTCCATTTGCCGTTATAAATTTTCCCCCTTTTCGCCTCTCACCGGCCTAACCTCCAATGGATTATATTATAGCCACAGATATCCGGCGCGTACGAGTTTCGGCGGCGATGGTGACGGTTGCCGGGGAGGTTGGAGGGTGGGGGGGGGCGGGGGGGAGACAGGGATATCGCGATGCGTAGGTGGCCATGAAAACGGCCTGCCGTTGATGGCTCTGCGATACACACGTTGTTTCATATTTTCGAGGGTTCTTAAGGTTGCCACCCCCTCTCTCCTCTCTCTCTCTCTCTGTCTCTCTCTCCCGCGCTTCCTCTTCTCTTTCCATTTTGCACTCCAACGCACCAATGGCAGCTCGAGGAATGTACGCCACGGTCTATGGCGTTTTTAGCCTCCATTTCCCATTGCTAATTTACTGGCTACAAGTCAGTATTCGGGATACGTTTCGCTCCACTCCCCCTACCCGCCCCTCGTGTCCCTTCGCCGCCAACGCCTTTTAGAGCCGAAAATGTTTCCTACTCCCTTCGGGGCTCGTGGTTGTTTCTATTTTTCGAAACAAACGAAGTGAGAGGATAAAGAAAAGAATATTTAGACATTAAAGCCGAGAGTTTTGTCAGCGACCACAAGATGCGTAAACATAAATAATACAAGATGCAAAAAAAAAAAAAAAAAAGAACAAAACAGTATAAAAACAATAGAGATGAATAGGGATGATTTCAATTACAAATACCTCAAGGATAATAATAATGACCCGAATTTGTCTGGGAACACGCTCGAATTAGCTTTAGCTCCCCCCCCCCCACCCCGTTAGAAAGCATGTAATATAAAAGCCGAGTTCTATGTAATTATTATAATCTGCTTGGAAAATATTCAGCGCGACTCGCGTTCGATTAATCGATCGTCCGGGTTCCGAGCGCTTGGCCAACGCTTCCGGACGTTCGACTCTAGGAGCCAAGTACGCGCAAACGCTCCGGCTGCCGAAGATGCTGGCGGAGGGTCCCCGCGTGGGGGGTGGGGTAGCCCCCGTCATATTAGGAACGCGAGGGAGGAGACCGTTTGGAGCGACGCCACTCGAATTAACGGGGTATTCCTCGCAAATCACGGATGTCCGTGCCAGGTCCTCGCCAGGCTCCCCCAGACTCCGCTTTTTCTTCGTCTGCCTTTTTTCCGAGCTCACGAGCACTCGCGCGCGGCTCCAGTTTCGACCGCCGCCGCCGCCGCCGCCGCCGCCACCACGTGTCCTCGTGAGGCTATTCGGCCTCGGCGTGAGTGCGCGCTTTCGCAACTGGAGGACGCTCCTCGAGCCTCTACGCCTCCCCTCACCCGCCCTCCCCCTCACCCATATATACCGCCCAGCCGCCACCCGGCCGACCCATGCCCGGATCACTCGAGTCTCATTTAATTATCTGCAAGACTTAATCGTTCCTTTTATCGCTATTAATTGCATGCGCTACAACAACAACAACAACAACAACAACAACAACAACAACGCCATCTCATCCCCGGGAGCGTCGATCTCATCCGTGTCTCGTATCCGTGCTTCGGAACCGCGTTATCGCATCAGCCTCTCTCGATTCAATTTCGATTTTGTATTTAATACCGCGGGGCGGAGGGGTGGGACGGTTCGTTACTCTCGCGAGAGGCAACTCGCGTTCGATTGGCCAATTCCGTATGTCCGTCTCGTGCACGTCTAGAGACGCGGCTGGAGAAACGTCCGTACTCGTATTAATATCCGCTGGATGGGAATAAAAATGAGACGAAAGGAAGAAATTAAAACGAGGCTCGCTGGTAAGTGGGTAGAGGTACGCCACCACGTCGGTGCGTTCGGCTGGACCGCCACCGCCGCCGCCGCTACTCCGGATGGATTAAAACGAGAGAGATACAGACAGAGATAGAGAGAGAGAGAGAGAGAGAGAGAGAGAGAGAGAGAGAGAGAGAGAGAGAGATGTTTAGATTGCTGCTCTCCCGGTTCTTTCAAACAACTCAACATTTCATCAACTTGCCTTTCGCTATTTAATCTCGCTCCCGTCCTCCCTCCCGGCCGCCCCGGCGTTTCCTCTTTGGCGTTGATTTCATTATTCGTATTTAAATTTGCTCGCATGTAGCAAACAGAGCGAGTGAGCGACTACAATATCGTATAATTTATTCATTTCGGGCCGCGCTTTACTTAAATATACATTTATGCAAATATTAGTATGCCTTATTAAAGGGCTTTATTTATCAACCTTTCCTCCCCTGAATTTACTCAACATTTTCATTGATACGGATAATGACCCTCGTTCGTCAATAACAATACGTCAGGCCGAAATCGAAGGTAATCGATGCCGATAATCCACCTGTCGCGTTAATACTCATTTATTACTACGTATGACATCATCTACATTTTTTCATTAGTATTGTACGTTGACCGGTATTAAAAATAATATTATACAATGATGTTTTGTACCTGCTTAATTTCTTACCCGACTCGCCTCTTCATCTCGAATGCGAGTCCGATTTTTAATAATCGAATTGCATCGATCGGATCTACTTATAGGAATGCAGGAATGCCGGAATGTCCGAATAAACGGACCGAATAAAGCCACTTGGTATTATGTCGTGGACGTTGAGGCGAATCGCTTTCTCGACGAATATTCGATATTAAAAAGGAAAAAAAAAATTACGTGCTTAGTTGCGGCCAGGTAACGCACGTAAATGCTCGAAATCGTTGTAAGAATAAGGGGAGTGAAGGATAAACGAGGCGCGAGAAATTTGCTTAGAAAATCAATCGATCATGGTGGTGCGGCATAAAGAGGGCAACGGACGAAGAAGCGTCACGTCGTCGTCGTCGTCGTCGTCCTCGTCGTCGTCGTCGTCGTCGTCGATGGGAGCGGTGAGCGGGATGGTGATGGGGATGGGGGATAGGGAGAGCGGGGAGGGCGGATGGGTGGGTCATTTTTCACGATCGGCCGCCAATAATAATTCTCATAAGTTTCCGAAAATGCCCTAACGATTATCGAATGGCAATAATAGTCGCGTCGGCCAATTTTTCGATGCGTCACGCGCGAATCACAAATCACCGCTCGTTCCGCTCCCTCGCTCCCCCCCCGTCCCGGTCTCCCAGCCCGACGACCACTCAAAACAAACAATAAAACGCCCCGGGGCAATAAAACCGAGCGAGCGAGACTGCCATGGTTTTTCGACTGGCGGGTTGGTCGGCGGTTATTTGGTGTTGGCGTAGGGGGTAGGGGTAGGGGGAACCTTTCTCTCTTACCGGTGACTGGATACGAAATGGCCACTAAAGAAATCGACCTTCTCCCCCCCGATTCCGCTCGTACGTACGTTTCCGCACAGCGGGGGTTGCTCGACGATTCGCGGTGCGCCGACCGACGGTCTTCGGCCGCCAGGGGGTTGACAGGGCGAGGGGGAGGGGGTAGGGGGCACCTCTATACCACGTCCATTTCTCACGGACGGGAAGGCAGGAGGCGTACGTGGCTAGGGCGCGTCAGTCCCCGTCCTCTGGTAGAGGCGCCTTCGCCCGGGCCCAAATGAAGAAATATTAAGAGAAGATTAAGAGATGTTCTCCTTCTCCCTCTCCCTCTCCCTCTCCCTCTCCTCCTCCTCTTCCCGTCCCCCGTTCCAGCTCTACCCGTCGACTTGTCAGCGGCCTCCGAAGGAGGTGGACCAAAAAGAACGCGAACGAAAAGACTGCACTCGGTACGTTTCTCCCACTTCGGATGCGACTCCAACGCATCAAACGTCTCGCCGGACAAATGCTCCTTCTCGCTTAGCTCGGCTTATTCGTTCGACGGCATTGAGCGACCGGGGCAACGTAGTTAAAAGTAGGGAAAAGCTCTCGAAAACCCGATCGGAGAATAACCTGCCACACGAAAGGGTCGACGCGTGCGAGCTGTTGGCGACGGTCCAGCTACGGCTGCTGCCCCTTAAAGACGCTACAGGCCGGGATACTACAGCTCCCGGCTATCGGAATGCAAAAAGGACTCTCGCGAAATAAGTGGTCGGATGGGTCAGGGGTTGACGGGACGGTGGGAGGAGGGAGGGAGGGAGGAGGAGCCGGAGCGCATGGCCAAGTACTTGCGAGACGGAGGAGGGAGTAAATACTTTCCGACAATGGGAAAAAGTCGCTGGAAATGTCCTCCAGCGGACTCGGAGCGTCGAAAGAAAGAGCGTCGTCGACGGCCTCGCGGGTCGGGCAGGGACGGCGATCGGGGCGGGGGGAGGTCGGGTCGGACGGGAGCGGGCGCTCGACGAGCGTGAGTAATATTTTTAAATCCTTCCGAGGCAGATCATACGGGCTCGTACGCACGAATGGAGGAAGGACGGAAGCAGGTAGCCGCGTCGACGGCCGGTCCCGAGCGTTAAGATGACGGACGTGTCCTGGTACGTCGACGGGGTGGGGAACGGGGACGGGGACAGGGACGGGTACGATGGAAACGCTCGTCCCTCGGCTCGTTCAATCGGCCGTGCGCGATTTTTACCGAGTGACTGAAAGCAGCTGTCGCGGCACTCCCCGAATATTTTTCGGCCCGTTGCGCTTTACCGGCCGCGCGCGCACCTAAATGCACGTAACCGAGAGTCGTCTCGTCCGTGGAGCGACGGGCGTCGCGACGCCGCAATGCCGCATTTATCGCGGTGAGGATTGCTCAGTGCCGCCGATCGTTAAACGCGCTTCGCGATTATCGCTTCTTCTTACGAGGGCTTTAATATCAGATAAACTTTAATACGGCCATCGGGAGTTATTTTTCTCCCACCACCTCCTCCGCCCACCTCCCTCCTGCCCCTGTCGCGGCTTAATTTATCGTCGGGTTATCGATGAAATTCCGCGTGCGGCTTTCTCCCGGGCCCTTATCGGTCGGCTAATCAGATCCCTACCCGCTCGGCACTCTCGCCGCATCTTATTAATCTGGCTGGCGGTTGTGGTGGTGGAGGTGGAGGTGGACCGACTAATGATTCCCGGTCACCTAGGGACCGCCGACTTCTGCCTCCCCTTCTCCAGCTCCCCCCCCCCCCCACTCACTCACTCCCGAGAATTTTAATGAAATCCTAATGAGATTTATGCGTTTATTATACGCGGGCCGTCGTCCCGGCAAATTATCTCCTTTCTCTCCTCTGTCCCATCTGTACCACCCCCCGCACCCCTCCCCGCCCCCTCTAGCGGAGCCGAGGCACGGTCCGCGGCTTTTAATTGCGCTCGAGCGCAGCGGAAAAGTACATGATTAAGTTCTGTTAATCGAGCGAGCGATTTATCGCGATGGACTCTGCCGGTCGTGCACTAGGGATCTCTAACCATTTAACGAATCAATTTCTTCACCCGAAAAAACAGGGGGAGGAAGAAGGAGGAGGAACGTTGCCGTTAAAGTTTTAAGCCTCGACACGTAAGTCTTAGCTCGATGGGCTGAATCGCGGAGTCCGCGGCACTGGCATTCGTCGCCGATTTATCCGAGGACCGAGAGCACGTGGGGACACTTTGAGGGCGCTGCCGTTGGCTATTGAATTTCACGATGACCGGAGCCGAGGACATGACCTGACCGGACAATATAGGGCCGTTACCGCAGCTCGCCCACGTGCGCGCACGTGCGCCCATGTGACCCCATCGCGCAATTAGTACTCGCGGGATCCTCTAGCTGACGAGCCCGATAAATCCTCGGCCCGTTCCCTCCACCTCCTCGACGGTTCCTCGGAGCGGTGATTTAATCGTCGCGGGGTGCCTCTATTATTTCCTAAGCTATTCGCGGAATGGCTAGCGGCTGCCTAGCCGGCTCTTTCAGTGTCACGTGACCGACTCGCACCTGCACGATAAGCATTTCCGCCCCGAAATACTTACCCGGAGATTTATTTCTCTTACGACTCGCCCGCTATCCCGCAGCTTTCCCACAGCTTTCCCACAGCTTTCCCATAGCTTCCCCGTAGCTTCCCCGTAGCTTTCTTACGCGGGTGGAGCAGCAGCAGCAGCAGCTTCCCACAATGGCTTGTCAACGGTGCCTATCGATCTCGTGAATTTACGCGGCTCCCGAGTCTCGGTGCCCGTCATCTTTTTAAATGAGGTATTTTCGTACTCGCGCTCTGGTGTGGTGGTGGTAAGGTGGTCGTAAGCCCGAGTCCGCGTGCGGGCCTCTCTGGCGCCACTGACCCAGCAGTGTCAGTGGGCTCCCCCGAGCCGGTGCTCAACCATCGGCAGATTGATGGTACGGAGTGACGCGGCACGAAGCGCTTCTGCTTCCTCGGCCTCGAACTCCTTTTTATCGCTTGTCATTTTTCTCGGCATTTAGCTCGTGATCGACCCCTTGCTTAGTCCCCCCCCCTCACCCCACGGCTACGATAACCCACCGGTCCGGATAATTTGCCAATTCCGATACTAGATTACACGCGTCTCGACCATCTCCCCTCTTCCACCCCCCCCGGACGATGGTAAAAAACCAACTCTTCTTCTTTTCCCGTCTACCGCTCCCCTCCCCCGCCACCGTCCACCGAATAAATATAAGATCTCTATGCGTCCCCCACCCCGCTCTCTCTCTCTCTCTCTCTCTGCCTCTCTATCCTTTTAAGCTCCGTATCGATTGAAATTATGCGAGCGTTGAGCGGTAATTTCAACGCTGGCAGCTAATCAGCGTCTTTTATCGGTAGGAGTGGGCATTATGAAAGAGCCGGGGGTCCGTGTAGATGACAGGGGTGTCGGCGGTCCGCTCTTATTCACCATCCTTAAGTATTTATCCGTACTTTTATGGTCCACTGAAGAGCCGCCCTCATCAGTATCTAAGTCGCGAGCCATGATCTCGAGTTCTCGCTCAGGGCGATCCTCGAGGCGCGTCATCCGCCGACTCTTCATTAGATTCGGATATTATTGCCGGCGCACACATTGATATTCCGCGCCAGCTCCGTGTCGTATTCCTTATTTATGCACTATCCGCCATCTGAAGGGACATAAACAATCAGCGTTAGGCTTTAATGGGCAATTAAGGGACCGCGGCCAATGATGACTGCGCGCGCCATTATTAGAGCCTCGTTGATATTGCCTTTTTCCTTAGACTCCCGGTAATATACGCTAATTGCTCGATTAACGCGGGACGCGCCTATCGCCTTTCCAGAGTAAGACGGAGCTTCTTAGCACCTTTTCTATTTGAAGCGCTTGTTACGAGAGACGTTGGAGGTACGAGGAGGGACGAGGATCTCGGAGACACGCGCGACCCTTCGCTCCCTTTAGCTTCTTCTTCCCCCTCACGGGAGAGTCGCGTTCCGTCCTCCACCCCCGTCGCCCGCCTCCCCGACACGTAGGCGTCTCGGCCCTCGGTATGCGTGCGGCCTCCGTTATATTAGTCCCTCCCTCCCCGCTCCCTCCACCCTCCGCCCTCCATCCACCCGAGCTACCCACCCGCTCAACCTGCCCCGTGCATGTCGAGCGGAATAAGTGGCATATCTTTATGAATTTCTTTGTAGGGGACAAGCTCAGGAATTAGTGGCCGTAGCGTTTCGATTGACTACGAAAGCGAATGTGAGCGAATTTTCGGGGCTTCGGCGGACGGAACTTTTTCTTCCATCCAGCTTTCTTTCTTTTTCTTTTCCTTTTCCTTTTCTTTTCGTTCTTTTTTTTTTGTTTTCTTTTCTACTCCCGTGTTTTAATTGATTCGCCGTATCGATCCGAGCGATTCCCCGCACCAAATGCCAGGCATATCTATTCGCTGAACCGCTCATTGGTAATGCTGACGCATGACTTGATCCTTTGTCAAAATAAAAAAAAAATAAATAAATAAATCCGATCGACTCGCGGAGCACTCCGGGACTCTATAATATTCTCTCTCTATTCTCTCTCTCTCTCTCTCTCTCTCTCTCTCTCTCTCGCTCTCTCAAAGGAGAAAAAGAGGATAACCAAGAGACTCCGGGGGCCGAGTTACAAGAAATTTCATCTATTTTTATAAGCTCTTGTAGAGCCTTCGACGTTTCGTAAGAGCAATCGGTCATTTTCAAAATACTCCCGGAACTTTGTTATTTCATTATATAAAATATTCTCGACGCCATCGAGATCGCTTTGATGACGCGCAACAGCAGCAGCAGCAGCAGCAGCAACAGCAGCAGCAGGAGTAACAACCTCCCTGATGTGAAAAATTTAGCGGGAAAAGGGAAATTGGAAGCTCCTTAGAGTGGATATTTTTTTGGATACCTTAAGCCAAGACAAAGGGGGTTGGGGGGGGAGATTAAAGTAGTCGTGGGAGAGGAAAACTGTTCCGGCGGATCGCGCGGCATTGGCAAACTCGATGAAATTGAACGTGTCGAACGGATGTAGAAGAATCGCGTCCACTTTATTTCCGCATACGTCATCGAGCTCAGACTAGCACGCGAGGGCACGCATACACCCCCTCCCCCCCGCCACTTGGGACAAACATCGGCGTTAATGAAACTTTTTAATCGCCGCCAGCCCTTTTCACCCACTCCATCGATCCTCTCACCACATAGCTGCGTGTAAGCGGGAAAGCGCCCCACCCCCCTCACCGTCGCCTTTTTCCATTTTTCCTCTTTCCACTGTTCGATCCTTCCTTCCTTCGTCTGCGGGGAAACTGACGTTACGGAAAAGCCCAAGTGTGGAGCCTAGTTCTCTCACTTGGTGAAGCATACAAAGCCCGCTGCTATTAAAATAAAAGGAGAATACACGTAGAGAGTGAAAGAGAGAGAGAGAGAGAGAGGGTGAGAGGCGGGGGGGTGGTGGTGGAAGATAAGAATTGTGAAGCGTCTGCTGCTGAAATGTTGTGTAATGTTTCATTGTACAGAATCGTGCTCCGACGCTTTGTAACTGTATGCGCACACGTATATCAGCTATAGAGGCAGACAGCGCAGTTACTTATTCTGATTGCACTTGAAATAAAATATAATTCCAAAAGTAAGTAGTTTAATGGGCTTCTGATGAGCTAGCCATCGCTACTCAATAATTGGACAATGTCTATATTTAATACACGCCTCGAGCAATTACTCTCCGGGCAAATAAGGAGTTTAAAGTATTAATTATAAGCGAGGAGGGCGGCCGATGCTTTTAACGAGTGGTCGGCGCTCGGAGAATTCGAGGGCTTTGTTACGAGAATAACGGAGCGAAAGTGAAAATCCTTTGATTCGAAGACAACGACGAATCGAGCTCGCGGCCCGTCAATAATGCCCATCAAGAGTGTGCGAGTACGCGTATTAAATAATGCCGATTCGAGTATAAAATATCCGACTGACTAATGGCCGCGAGCGAGATTACTCTCGTAGAAAATTCACTAAACGAGTCGAGGAGCGGCCGATCGAGCGCCCGATTGCGCTCTAATAGAGAATTATACGCTATTCCGTAGTATTTAATTCATAGACGAAATTCTAGTCGGCTACATCGAGCTTTTATCCACCACCCCACCGCCCCTCTCTCTCTCTCGCCTGCGCTCGCGCGCATCTACCCCAAAACGCATGGAAAGAGCGTAGGCTTCCTTGAACGGGGCAAACCCCGTCCAGACGCGGACAAGTAACAAAAAAATGGCTTTTTATTATTATCGGCCTTTTTATTATTATCGGCTTGCCCGGATTATTGTAAAAAAAAGGCCGAGGCGCAGAGGCATTCGTAATCCGGGAGTGATTTCTCAAAGTCATCGCGATTGGCCGACTCTGTTTCGGCGCTTCCACGTCGGCGACCGGCAACGGGGAACTCCGAGCAGCCGAGGCCAGGACTCCTCCTCGCCCAAGGCACGGATGCGCCCGAGGATGTGGGACGCGCTCCCTCATTTCCGCTGACGCCGAAAAGATAAGGGAACACGGTGTCGGAGTACCTCGCGCGGAAAGACCCGCCGACGGAGTCCGTTAAAGCGATTAAGATTTATGTGGACCGCGTCCGGGGTGGCAGGGGACGGGGAACCGGGGGAGTCTGCCGAAACCTGGCGATATCTCGACTCCGAGAGCGGCCCAACGAAACTTTAAACGCCTCCGACGGCCGACAATCCCTACGCTCTCTGCCCGTTATTACCCTACCTATTATTATTCTTATTATTAATGTCGTAGTAGGTAATGTTGTTGTATATTTATGTCGAGCGTCCTAAATCATTTCCGTAGCCGAAACGAGTAAATAGAGCGAAGTTAAATCTAAGATTTTCCGCGGAGGGAGGCTTCGCCGCGAATAATTTACGCTTTTATTTTATTAATTTTCGAATCCCGATTCCTCGGCCTCTGGCGCTCAAAAAAAGCTTTAAATTTATTATTTAAATTCATGTTAATGTGGAGGAAGAAGCAATCGCTACAAGTGTATGGTGAAAATAAAATTTTATTACTTTTTTTTTTCTCTCTCTCTCTCTCTCTCTCTCTATCTCTGCCCTTCAGCAAGAGCTCGGTTCGGTTCGGTGTAATTTCAGGTGGGAAAATGAAGCTTCACCGGGGGAAATTCAGACGGAAAAGCTGATTACAACAAAAAGAAAACAAAATAGAGAATAAAAATAGAGCTTTGAAAACATTTGAATGCTAGTGTAGGGAAGTAATGCAAGGGGGGAAGGCAGGAAGGGCGCTTAATTTCCAAAACGAATTAAAAATCGGATCGTTGCTTCGAATGTCAGTTGTGACTTGGATCCCCCTTTCGCAAAAACCCTAACCATAGAATATTTTCCTATATTTAAAGTTCTCTAGAAAATCTCGAGGTTTCAACGAGTTTCGTCAACTGTCACTTCAGCCTCTTATACTTTCTCTGCCCTACCTTTAATCACTCTGAAAACGTATAAATTAAAAGTCCCCCCCACCCCCGCCGCCGCCTCTTCCCATATGCATTTAAATTTCTGAGGGTCGTCATCCGTCCAAGTAATAACAATAACAACAACAACAACAATAACAACAACAGCAACAACAACAATAACAACGATAATAATAATA
The DNA here is from genome assembly GCA_018883505.1 of Ceratosolen fusciceps. Classification (NCBI taxonomy): domain Eukaryota; kingdom Metazoa; phylum Arthropoda; class Insecta; order Hymenoptera; family Agaonidae; genus Ceratosolen; species Ceratosolen fusciceps. Next base: position 8,278,249 of record RCIC01000003.1, on the reverse strand, counting down.
ATATCTCTGAGGAATGTGATACCCGTCCAGGCCCATTGAAATGCCTCTGAATGCATTAAGTAAGCGGTTTTAGCCTATCATTCGAAATAGTATTGAAATAATAAAAGCGTCGGTGCCCCACGTCCTCGATCCCACCCCACCCTCCGCCACCGCCGCCACCGCCGACTTGTCCATCAGAGGGATATTTTGATATTTATTCCTTGTTTATCCGCTCCGTAGCACTTACACATCACGTCTGCCGAGCTCCGTCGCGCCTTATTATCTTTCTCCCTGGCTGGCCCCCTTCGCCCCCTCATTTTTCATTGTTGCGATGCCGAGGAGGAGTGGCGAGGGATAGACGTCGCAGGCCGTTACTTTTCCGCGGCAGCGGTAGCGGCGGCAGCGGCAGCAGCAGCAGCAGCAGCATCAGCAGCATGAATAGCCAGTCGGAGCTTATAAAACTGGCTCGAGATATCTTTCCTTCTCTCCCTTCTCCCCCGCACATCCGCCACTTCCACCCTACTCAACGAACCCAAGTGACGCTGGAAAATAATTAACTACCTGCCAGTGGAAATTCAAGGACGTTTGTTTAACTTAAGACAACGAGCCTCCGATCCCCGCCCCCTCCCTACCCGTGACTTCACTTCCCTCTCCGGCATCGCCATTCTCTTCCACCCCCACCCCCCCCCAACCCGAGATCGGCACTCCTTACTTAGCCTCTGCTCCGGTTTTTAAATTAATATACATGGAACTGTTGGCTGGGCCCGGCGAAGGCATCGTCTACGAGCGAAGGACTCCGATCGGTCGGCAGCAGGAATTCTTAAATAAAGGACCCTCGTGGCTATCCAATTATTTATGACGATTAAATCCAAAGAGTGAGATATTATTGCGCACAAGGAGCGCTCGGTATTAATGACGAGGTATATATCCCGGCGAGGCTCGTTATTAAATCCCTCCCGAAGTTACAACTCCCGACAAAGAAAAGCGAATAAATCTTCGGGTTTATTGGCTTTTCGCATCGGGAGCCGCCGAGGATGGATTATCGGCGAGCGAAACGTAAGGATGCTTACGACAACCGTAACAACGACCGCGTCGCGCGGCTATAAAAATAACGTCGTTGACGGCCGTGACGGCTGTGACGGCTCTGACGGCCCCGACGTGTACGCTGACGTATCCGTTGACGTATCCGTTTACGTATCCGTTTACGTAGCAGTTTGACGACGTCGCCGATGACGCTACTCCGCGCCATGATAAATTTCGTATAATTACGGTATTTTAATTACGCGGATTGTTTGAGCTTTCGAGCGGAGCTTGCAGTAATTAAGCTGAAAAGTGTATATCCTGACGTCTTACTGGCTTACGCACTTGGACGGAAATTCATTAGGCGCCAGTTTGGGTTAACGGCATACGTAAAGCGGAAAATATCCGAGGCTGGATCGGCGACGCTCGATCGACCTTCATCCTCCGGAGCTGCCACCAGTCCCGGTCTCCTTTCGCATCGGCGATACGCCGATTAAATTTACCGATAAGCCGCCGTCCTTAGCCAACTTAACGAAAGATCCACCTCCGCCCTCCCCCCCCCAGAACTTCACGATTAGCGAGATTAATTATTTCTTGGATACGGTTTCGTCGTTACGCCCCTAGAGCCTTCCTCGAGATTTCTTCCTCGCCACCCTTTTGCCCTTCCGCCCCCCCAGCCCTCCTTGTCCTCCTTGCACCAGGACCCCACCACCCCACCACCTTATTATCACGAATCCACCTGTCCCCGTCTCTTGCTTATTTATACAAAGCCCGTATCGCTTTGCCGGATCGCAATGATTCCGAGCCCGAAGCTGGATCAGGAGCTTTTATTATTTTCGCATTTGAGTCCCTTGGCACATTTTCACGAGCAATGCACTTTATTTTGAGCCAGGTTAGCACCGACGGTATTCCTTTGCCAGCATGGTTCCCTTCACCTCCCAACCATCCTAACCATCTTATAAAAAGACCTTCCCCTTCTCGACGAAACCCGATAAATTCTTACTGACTCGACCCTTTCGCGAAAAAACCTATTGCGAAGACCCCCCCCCGCCCCTGCCCCCCGTCAAGCTCATCTCCTCGCATCCGCGCCTATAAATAGCCGTTTGATATTGCATAAATAAGCGCATATCGTGTTTGCTTTGTCGAAGAAGGAATACTTGCTGCTAAATAACTTTCCACTCATTCCGCATTGTAATGAATCGTCAACTCTGCTGTGTATCATTAATCGTCCCCGAAGCATTAAGGAGGAGACTTTTAATCCCTTAATAAGGAGTAATGGCGGAGAAGGAGCAGCTTCGCTCCCGAGCACCTGGAATAAAAAGGGAGGGCCTTAATCACGGCTAATACGATTCGTGAGGTGGGGAGCGTGGGGAGCGTGGGGAGCCTGGTGAGCGCGGTGAGCGCGGGGAGCGTGAGGGGCGTGGGTCAGGGGGTGGGGGGGAGAGGCGACGAGGGCGAAGGTTCACGCAGAGCCCTGTTTAATTACAGTTCGCATCCGCTCCCGCGCGACTTACTTTTTAACCAATTCAGTGCGCATCTGCGAATTCTCATTTTCAATCCGTACCCCCCGGGCGAGACCGCCCCCTGCCGCCCCACCCGCCCCTCGCATTGCCGACGAGCATCGCAGAGCGAGCCGAGACCACTAGCCGAGCCCACCCCGAATTCCGCTTTATCCGAGCGAGACTAGTCTCCTTACCTCCCCCCCCCTCCCACCACCCTCGTGCCCAGCAACGGCTCGATCAATCGAATTATCCAAATTCGCGCAATATTTAATAAAGCGAGTCGGAGCATTTTTCCCCTCGGCCCCCTACGTAAACTCGAGGCCGGCTCGTCTCTCTCCCTCTGCCGCCGCTGCGAGGCTGAATAACGCCGGCCGATCGCCGAAATAAATATGACGAGAATTTTGACAAACGGCAACGAGCGCACCCTCGCCCCCTCTTCTCAATTCCGAGCGTATATCAAGGTTACCGGGTGACTTTCAGGCCTTAAAGAACGAAATGTTTATTACTTATCTATTTCGCGGGTACCTGAGCGCAGGTGGTGGCGGTGGCCACGGGTGCGTACTCTAGGCTCCCGACCCCCGAGGTGGCTTTACATCATCTTCTTCTTCTTCTTCTTCTTCTTCTTCTTCTTCTTCTTTTATTTATCTATTTATTTTTGTTGGTTTGCTTATTAATTAGTCTACGCAGGTAATTCCGGAATGAGTTTTATTGCAGAGCCGCGTGCCGGAAGGAGTCAGTCGGCGTTATGTGCCCTCCCTCGTAGGACGCCAATGTCCTCGGGCGCGTTACCGAAATTAGGGAAACGAGGGAACCGGTACGATTAGGAGAATCGGGCCTCGAGTCGACTTGGACTAGGATCCACTCCTCTCGCTCGTGCTAGCAGTAGCCAGTTGGCGGTGGCGGTGGCGGTGGCGGTGTCGGTGGTGCTGCTGGGAGGGGTTGGGGGTGGGGGGGAGGGCAGGTGGGTGTCCGTTCTCGGGCTATGGCGGCGGCGATCGTTAAGAAACGCAGCCCGCGAAAGTAAGTAATAAACGTGCCAATGGGCGTTTGATAATACAACGGGTCCATTGTCAAAAAATAATGGCCAATAAAGGACAAGTTGTCGGCGGCCTATGGCTCGCCGTAATAAATAACTAAATAAATAAATAAATAAATAAATAAATAAATGAATAAACAAGCACGGGAGGTTCTCGTAAATTCGAATGAGGCGACAGACCGACACTCGTATTGGTGAAAGGTAAATCAAAGCTCGGTATGGGTAAATCCTCGGATTGAAATAGCCGAAATCCGTGCTGGAGTACGATGGCTGAGGATCTTATGCTCGACACTTAATTCCGACGGCGTCGAGGACTATTATTAATCCGACGACAGTAGTTTATATAAGTGGATAAAGTGAAAGCGTGAGAGAGTGCCAGTTGTGGGCGAGTATCGGGGTTTGGCGTGAGGTGGGGGGGGGGGGGGGGGAGAAGGCTTATGAGATATTCGCCACTAAATAGAAAATGTAGCGCGGGGACTTACGAGGCATTAACTGTCCTGGAATTATTTGCCGAAGCTCTGGCTGGCAAGGTGATGCATTATAATCGGCGTCGGTGCGGCACTTACGACCTCTCCTCGATCCTTTATTTTCTCGAGTCGGCGGTCGGGAACCGTACTCTCGGCTCGGGGATAAAAAGCGCGAGAGGAAGCCTCGCCGCGGTCTGGCACATTTACGAAGCAGCGGGTAGCGCGAGGAGGCCAGACGACTTCGTGGCTCAGGGCGGACCGTCGCCAGAGCTACTCGCTCAGACTGCGTATTTATATGCAAATGTCGTACGGGCGAGCGTGGGAGGGGACGGCGGGAGGGGCTCAAGCCGAGCGCGAGACGTTTGATCTTGGGCTTTTGAAAAGGGCCGTTGCGGCGGCGGTGTAGGCGGTTGTGGCGGCGATGGAGGCGCGGAGGGGGTGTGTGTGTGTGTGTGTGCCTGCGCGTGTCAGCGTGTGGATGGGTAGATGGATGGACGGACGGATGGATGGATGGATGGATGGATGGATGGATGGACGGATGGATGGATGGATGGAGGTCCGGACGCAAATGAACGGAATACGCTTCCAAATAATCGCTCGTAATTGTTTCAGTCTCCCTTTCTGCGCTCCGCGGCTGACTCTTTCCTACTCCGGTTAAATGGTTCACGGAGTCTGGCGCCCAGTCGAAGCCCTTCAGCTTTAACAATACGTATTCTCCGACTCCTCGTGCCGCGATAAACGCGCCTGCATCAACTCAGTTTCGGAGAGTCGTCGTTGTTTTTTCTTTCTTTTTATTTTGCATAAACGCATTGGTGTTCGGTATATCCGGGTGACGGGGACGGGGACTCGCCCAATCAATTATCGACGACTCGAAGCCCGTTCGCGAGCCTCCGACATGTAAATGCATTTCCGAACGGCTCGAGTACACGCCCGCGCACGTATATGCGTCTACGTATTTATGGGGACGCGAGTGAATATACCTGTCGGGTAAGGAAATAAATTGAAAAGCGCAAATTGCGGCTAGAAAGTCTATAATTAGCTTTGTTTCCTTAGCTCGGGACCGGGAACGGCTGCTGATGTGGTAAAGGGTTGGGGCGAGGGGGGGCTGGAGGGTAGGCGCGAGGCAACGGGCGCATTAAAATAAATAGTAGTCGAGTCAGCGGTAGCGTGGAGCGAGGTTTTCAGATACGGATGATAGTGGCGCGCGTTACCGAGGGCTAATGGAGGAGAGCTAGAGCAGAGGCGGCGGCGGCGGCGGCGGCGGTGGTGGTTGCGCGTATCCGGGAGCGTGTGAATCGTCGTTGCGCTCCGGATGAATCGTGAAAGTGCTTTATAACATCCGCGATATTTGACTTTAACGGGACGTAAACAATTCCGGTTTAATTATCCCGTGTAACCAATTTCCATGGAGAAAATTAAGTAACGAATGGAGAGCTCGCGAATTGGTCAGAGGCTGCGGGCAAAAAGTGTATACAACTTGTAGCCGACGAAGACGACGACGACGACGACGACGACGACGACTCGCGCAATTACCAAGAGGGGGGTGCTGGGGCGAGAGGAGGAGCCGTTACGGGAGCAACATTTAATGGGATCGGATTAGTCGGATAAAAGCGATAATCCCACATCCCCCGATCATAATGTCTGCCTGACGACATTATGGATATACCAATGATAGCGAAAAAGGGCGTTTCGCGCTTGACCATCGGAGCGGTTGGGCGGGCGAGGAAGGTGTGTTGGTGTTTGTAGCGATAGTAACGTCAGTTTTCCCGGGCGGAGAAGTTTTTACGTAATTTTCCGGGATAAAGATCCCTTAAGGGGTGGGCACCCCGTACGCTCATGGGGATGGGAAAAGCCTCGCGAGCTTCCCGGGGCTGCGGAATCCCGATTAAATCGACTTAGCAGACGTTCGGGAGGGGGGGGGAGCGTCGGCGATGCCGCGGCTTGGCGGGAACGCGCCGCTTCTGTTCCTTTCAGACCCGTAAGCCTTTGGCTTTGTTGTCGGCTGCGTATTGCCTATCAAGCAGCCGTAACATCGCCCTGCTCACCCCCTAGCCACCCCCCCGCCATGTCCGCCCACCCCAACAGCGTAATACGAGAGTTACGCAGCCCTCGGGTGATTTGCTGCCGGCGGTGGTCGCGTGATGCTGGAGAGGGGGGAAGACCTAAAGGGTATTTATTGTTTTCTTTTATGGATCGTAGGGTACGCGAGTATAGATCCCGTCGATCCCAGCGATCTCATACCATCCCATCCCATCGATCGTTTCAACGCGTTATTACGCTTTCTTCAAGGATTCTTTGATGAAGGTTCGCGCCAAGTCGCGTATTTATCATATCTAACGGAGCAGACGCCAGTCTCCATACCGATAAAACAAATGAATTCGACGAGGTCATCTCGTCCCCTCGGAATATCCTACCCCCTCCGCCACCCTAATTAATTATTCCCTGATACTTAACGGGAAGGCCACATTCTGCAAAAATACTAACTTTTGCCACCAATTATATTGAACGTAATTTGCGAATCGCTTTTATCGACTGAGGCTGCATCTTATTTTCTACATTCGAATGCTCGCTCCGATCGAACGTTTCGAATACTTATACGCGAGCCCGCGTCTGCGAGTTAATTAATGCAAAGCCTTTTATGTCGCGGTCGACGGAGATATCGTGAATTCACTAAAGCTTGGCTTAAATTCAATACTAAGCGTTTTATAAGCCGGCAATGCGTAGGAATCAATATGCGATATCGCAAGATTTACCTTAACTTTCGAATATATATTTGAATATATATATATATATATATATATTTAACTAATGAAAGATTGTCTGTTTCAGTTTCAGGTACGTGGATGCTGGATCTACAGTTTTCAAATGACGAGCTCGGATAAGTATCCTTAGACCCTGGGGCGAAGGTGGAACCTGCGTACCTACGACCGGGACAAATCTACCGGTGGATTATTCTTTAGTTGGCGTTCGGGGGGGGGGAGGACCGTCCTCCCTCTCTCCGGCATATGAAAAGCATCGATATTGCCGATGTAGTGCAGGGGGCGAGGTAGGGGTGGCTAATCATTTGGAAGGAGTAGGGGGAGATGGAGGGGGGGGAGGTTCGTAGGTGCACGCAGCAGGTGCGCTCCGAAACGGTTTTACCTTTTGCACGGATTAATTGTAGCGCAAAGAAGTAGCGCCTCTCGTGGGAATGCCAAGGAATGAAACGGGCGGGAAGGGACGGAGAGCGGTTTGGGGTTATTGGGGTTATTGGGGTGGCGATGGGGGCGGAGGGGCGAGTGGGTGTAGGGGGGTTGGAGGAGCGAGATAACGAAGAGAAATGGAAATTCGACAAAGTTTCAGTCGAAGCCAGTAACCAGTGAGTAAGATTCCCGGCATCAAATCGATTTGTTACAGAGTTAATTCATTTCTCATCAAAGGGATTTCCTGGAGTCCCGAGTATCCGAGTGCCAAGTACCTCCTCGGCTCGGCAAGGTGAGAGGGACGTAATCGGGGTTCGACGAAATACCCACAAAAAAACCAAAAAAACAAGTAAAAAAAATCAAGCGAGAGAGAGAGAGAGAGAGAGAGACGTAGGAAGAAAAAACGGCGGGAAAACGATTGTGCGAGGAATACAAAGCCCGAAAGACAATGGGATTAGGATTCCCCTTGAGGTGGTGGCTGGGTGGTTCGAGAGGGTGGAGGGGGGGAGGGGGTAGAGAGGCGTACTCGCTCGGTACAACATCCGCTGGGAGATAAGAAAAGTCCCCGGGATCGACTTTCTATTAAAAACGTTAAATATTTCGATATGGAAGAGCGAGCAGCAGCAGCAGCAGCAGCAGCAGCAGTTGGCGCGTCGGTCGGGCGGAAAGCGTAAAAGCGGCTTAGGGCTTTAAGCCCACTGTGATTGAACTATTTACGTCGGGCGTCTCGGGCGCGAACCTAAACCTAATCCTCTTCTCTCCTTTCCCCGAGTGCGTTTTCTTGCGACGGGATGGTACGCGCCCCCGGGAGGAAAAACTCCCGCCTCTATTTTTCGCCCGAGACGTCGCGGCCTTTTTTTAGATTTAGCAGCGGCTCTTCTTCCTTCCTTCCTTCCTTCCTTCCTTCCTTCCGTTCGCCCGCCCTCTTCTCCTCAGCCCCACCGTCCACCGCCCAACGGCCAACGCCGCCACCGACTTTCGTCACTTGGGAACATTACGTTCGCCCAACGGAGCTGTCGATCCCACTTTATCGCGAGCCCGGGACTCGATGGAGCTCGGGTCGGGCTCGCGAACGATTCCGCAAGTCCCGAGGACTTTGTCGACACCCCATCCCTCTAGGCTCCTCTACGGGGATAAGTAGGCATGCCCGTCCGATGCAGTCTCGAGCATAGCCCGTGAAATACGCCCCCGCTCGGGAGCCGGTGAAAAATTTGTAGGGCCCCGACGCCCCGCTGGCGAATCTTGCGATCCCTCCGATAGCTCGCTCACCGACATACGATACATTACCTGCCGCGTTTTCGGCGTCCCCCCCCCCAAACCCCGACCGCGACCCCCAGCGTTCCGCCTCCTCCTCCTCCTCCTCCTCCTCCTCGGCGGTGACTCGGAGACTACGCGTCACTCGACCAGCGCCGTAACTCCACGAACATTATTATCAACTTTATTATTATTTAAAACAATGCGCGCGCGCGCGCGCACTTTGGCTCCGGCTCCAACTACTGCTCCAGTACCGTTTCATTACGATACTTTATTTCGAGTACTGGTACTTCTCCTCGTCCACCCTCTTCTCCGCCAACGACCGAGCGAAGTTGCCTTGGAAACGACGAGGGCCGCCGACGCTGCCGCCGCCGCCGCCGCCGCCGTCGCCGCACCCGTTACTTTTTACTCTGAATATTTCATTGCTCGTCTATGCAGCGAAAAACAAACTTTCCCAAGGTACTTGCTGTAAATTCCACCTAAAGTAACTTTACCTTACAAATTAGTTCATACGTTTACCATAAATAATTCATCGGGCTACAAGTCTTTAACGGGTACGTGGAGGCGCGCGCGCGCGCGTCAGCGAAACCATCCCCGTCGTCATTGCACATGGCAAAAGGATAAGCGTTATCGAGGCGATGTAGCCAGGGGAGGTGGGATCAGCTCGTAGACGTTACGTCATCCGTAATCCATCCTCCGGACGAGTGCCCGAGTCGGTGGGGGAGGGGTTCGCGTCTCGATTAATGTGGAAATTTTTTCTACCCCCCCCCCCCCCGCTCGGCCATTACTCAGACCGCAAGATTCCTATCAAGCGAACACGCGACTCGGACGATCCAGCGGCGCTGCTCGGGACTCGAGATTATTACCCCTGGGTCGGGGTCAGCCCTTGAGGAAAAAGGGGACGATGAGCGCCGATGACGTGTCCCTCCTGTCCCGCTATCCCGTTCGTATCCTCCTCGCGCGGGGTTCTCTCCTTCGCTTTCTCTCTCTCTCTCTCTCTCTCTCTCTATCTTTATCTCTCTCTCGCTCTCTATCTCTCTCTGTCTCTTCCCGTCGAATCGAGCGCATGCATCACGCTATCGAGGCTCCGGATGGAGGGAGTGGGAAACCTCTGCCCTCGAGGGTGAAATCTCTAAAGTTGGAACGTATGCTCGGAAGGCGGCCTCTTGCGAATGCGGGGCTTTCCGTGAATTTATTTTTAATTGTCATGGGTACAGAGAGAGAAAGAGAGAGAGAGAGAGAGAGAGTGAAGGGGGGGCGGCTGCGTTGTTAAATTTAGATTTACAAAGTAACGTTGTTCCTCCCTTACTATCTCGCTCACTGACTCTCTCTCTCTCTCTCTCTCTCTCTCTCTCTGTCTGTTTCGCGAAGAATCCGAGATTAGTTTGGATTAGCGTACCTTTGAAAGCGCTCGGTCGGCGCTTCTTTGAAGAGTCGGTTCTTCATCTGGGAAATACAAATAAAATTTATCCTCGAGTCAAGGAGAGTATAATGAAAGTAGGGGGCAGGGGAGGGCCCTCGGCGTAAATGCTCTAAGCAAGTATATTTACAATCGGGCGGAAAAGCTCACCGCGTCCAACTATTAGCTTCGTATTAGCCCGCTCGGGAAATTATCAAATTAAGGAGCTTCTTCGCCCGTCTTTCCTCTTCATCGGAGAACGCACTAGCTCGGGTGCGCCGATGGCGGGAGAGCCGGGCAGGGGTTTGGGAGGAAGGGAGGTCCGCTTGACAGTGGTTTATAAAAAGGTCGACGGCCACGGGAGGATTATCGAAAACGATAAGCTTTCGTTGCCTCGGAAAAACGGATTAACGAATTTCTAAAGTATCCGAAGTGGCAGTTCGTAAGTCCAAAGTATTCAGGAAAGTGCGACGATTAGTATCGAGGGCAAGGGGCTGAGGAGGTAAGGTTGTGGTAAATAAACCCTTGTGAATTTGATCGACATAAATAGACGGTTTTATGGGATCCCGGCGTGGGGTTATTGGGGGTTATTGGGGGTTATCGAGGAAAAAGTTTGTAGCCGAGACTCACCGCCGTTGGCACTGACACGTACATCGTACTTTGCCGGGCGGGAGAGGGGGTGTGGAGGCGGAGGCGATGCCGAGTCCGGGACTAGAGAATCGGCTCGCGAAGCGTCGATTACGTGCCTTCGATTCGGCTTTCGCGGGTCGATCCCCCGCGTGTGCGTAACCGCGCGGCCCCGCTAATGACTACTCGTGCACCGCTCGCCCGTATCCGCTGACGGATAAAAGCTCTCCCCTCCCCCCCCCTACCGGTGATATTCGGGACGGTGGAGGGCGGGGGCGGGGTGCCACTCCTCTTTAATCGCAAAGGCAATTGGCGGATCGGCGTTGGCGCCCCCAACGTTGAAATCCCGATGGCGTTCCAGGTTAATTAGCATTAGGAGGCAGTAGAGTTGCGGAGCCGCTCCGTGGGGGTGGGGGTGGCGGCGTCGACGCGGGAGGGTGAGCTTTGAAGGAAATTAGGAAATTACTCGGCCCGGGCCGGGTACGGAGCTCGTCCCGTTCGATCGCCGGTACGAGTCTCGTAGACGGTTACCGTCTGGGCCATTACTTTCCCGACAATGGCCGTCGCCCGGGGGCGCGAGACCGCGGAAATGCCGAATCGCGGAAGCGTACTAAGGATTTAGGGGATTAAGGGAGGCGGCGGATGGCACAGGAGAAAAGGATATCGAGCCCCCGGGCCGCCGCCAGTACCATTGTGTTCCCGTGGGTGGCCGGGAGCAGCAGGAAACGATCGCGAGGAGGAGCCTCGGGAGAGCCTCGAAATACGAAGATCGCCGCTCGCGACCCTCGGACAGGACGACGGGGCCATTGTTCGCCGCCCGCACCCCTTCAGCCTCGCGGACGGCTTATCTTTCCCAGCCTTTCCTCTCACTGCATCCTCGGAGATCGAAACTTAAATATAAAAAAAAATAAAAAAATCCGCGGATGCGCGCGCTTACCGTACGGTTCCGTTGTTTTCTTTTTTTCTTTATTTACAAGAGAAAAAACAGAGAGAGAGAGAGAGAGAATAAAGAAAGAAAAAGTATTCTTTGGGGCTTTTTCAAACCCCGGCGTAATTGTTAATCTTCACGCTCGGTGGAGTTTCACGGTCGGGTTGGCCCCGGGTGCGCCAACGCTGCCACGTTAAAATACGGACGGACTTGGTCGATCCAGCTGATAAGGGATAATGTATTCAGCCGATCCCGAACCAGAGAATAGGGTTGTCCGTTGCTGAATTTCCCTTACAGTTACAACGGCCCTAATTTCGGTTTCGTTTGCCCTGCGAAATTCGGCTCCTGATGCTGCTGCTCCTGCTGCTCCTGCTGCTCCTCCTCCTCCTCCACCACCTCCTCCTCCTCATTCCTACCTTCCTTCCTACTTGTCTTTTTTGTTTTTACTCTTTACGGACACACGGTCGAGCTCACCTTCTCCTTCATCGTTTAATCACGAGCTCAGACAGAGTAGATCTCCAGTAACGCGAGGGGGGATCCCCCTTGTTCGACCTTGAGCGATCCTTGCCGGCTCGGCTCGGCCCGTCATCGTCGCGTCTCGTGCCTTTTACGCGGGACGTCTTTATTCGATTCACCCTCGGCCTTCGTTGTCTCGTAACTCGAATTCCCACGTACGGAGTCGCTGGATGCACTCGATCCCCAATAGCCCCAATAGCCCCAATAGTCCCAATAACCCCGATAGACCCAATAATCCCGATAACCTTTACGTTGCCGCTTGTCGTTAGGGCTCGACAGACAAAATAACGTAAACGCGATCGGTAGAGCCTCGTTGGCCTTAAGAGGGCGGAGGGAGGATCGTCGGAGACCGATCAACGGAGATTGCGCGGCCGGCTCTATGACGTCATAATCTCGGAAAGAGGACATTAAGAGATTCGGGCATTTGAAGTCGAGTCCCCCGGAGCCGAAGTGCTTTATGAAACCATGAAGGATGAATAATTCAATTTCTTCGATGCCGACGTCGGCGGTGGCTCTGAGAGTGACGTAGAGGCAGAGCGAGTGGGAATGGAAGAGGCAGAGGGAGAGGGAGAGGGAGAGGGAGAGGGAGAGGGAGATAATAGCTCCTTGACGTGGGTTCGTTCCCTGTCCTTTGTGCTCCTTGACCCTTTTGGCCTCACTCAGCCGCTTGTCCAAACGCTTCCTCTCTAATGAAATATCCACGCGCTTCCTTTTAATGATTTTATTACCGGATCGAACGAACGAACCAACGAACGAACCAACGAACGAATCGGCCAGTGTTGGTGGAACGGGCTTATTCGGGGTAGCCGCGCGGCGCCCCACTCCCGGACAAACGTACAGGAAACCCCGAGAGTACTTTTCTTCATTAATCTCTCTCTCTCTCTCTCTATCTTTTTTTTTTTTTTTTTTTTTTTTTTTAAAGAGGGTTCGCCGACTGCCAAGAGAGATTCCCGCTGACATTTGTCACGTTGATGCCATTAGGTTACCTCTCCCCTCCCCCACCGTCCCGCCCCGCTCCGCCCCGTCCCGCCCCTACTAAACCTTATCTACCCAGCTCTTTATTATGATTATTGTTCATTAGGCATGTTTCAGAAGGCGCCCCGCGGTAGATTAATCGATACTATAATGAAGAATGGACGAGATGGTTGAGAAGTAGATTGTTTAAACGTTTGGACCCTCGCTTCCTCGGACTATTTCGGGTACTAGTCGAGAGCATCGTGGAGCGCAGGAACCATTCCGGAGTTAATGCGGTCGGTTCGGATGCTCGGCTTTTTTCGGCTCGGGGGAACAGAACGTGTTTTCGCGTATACCCGGAGGCCCGCACTTTTAATTACGAGGAGGATTTCCGTTGACGTTGAACTACCGGCAGAAGTGCTGGCTTACTTATCAGAGCTGCCTCATCTTCAAAGATGGCGCTCCGCCCCACCCCCACCCCCCTCGTCCCTATACTAGATCGCAGAGTTTTTGTTTTTGTTCTTTCGGTTTTTTTTTTTTTTTTTTTTTTGTTTCGTTTCGTTGCTTCGGTGCTTTGGTATTTATTTCGCCGGCGTGAGCGTCTCCTCGGTACCGGGTACTAGCTTCGTGCCCCTAATGCTTTTGTTAAACAAAGCACGTCGGGCCGTTAATTGAGATTTGTGTGCAACTGCAAAACGAAATGTAAATTATAAAAAATTTTCATTACGAATTGTACGTGGCTGGTGTGTTTTTTCATTCACTCTCTCTCTCTCTCTCTCTCTCTCTCTCTTTTTTAAATCCATTTTTTAAAATTTCTAATTTTGTTGTTGTTGCTGATCCTGCTGCTGCTGCTGCTGCTGTTGTAATTGTTATTATTGTTGTTATTTTTTATGTCGTTTTGTTTATTAATCAAGTTTTATGCCCGGCGGAGCACGAATTCGTACCGATAATGAATGTTTCGGCATCAGTCGAAGCTCCATTTTCATTAGGAGTCGGTTATTTTATTTAATAAAATACCCGCTCCGCGCTTCGGACCGGTTGAAACATTGTCGGTTAGTCAGCTAGGGTGCATGGAGTGGGTGGAGTTGGTGGAGTGGGTGGAGTGGGTGGAGGGGCTCGAGCGCGTAACGGCAAGGTGATCATTTGCAAAGTATTAGATGCCTCATAATTAGGTAAAAGCCAAAACTTTCGCGAATAAATAAATTGGCACGTATTTTTTATGTCTTTTTTTTTTCGTTTTGTTTTATTTTTATCCCCAATGCATCCGTTTGGCGCGAGGATCCAGCGTCCGTGGAAATATAATTCCGATAAACGTTTTAATTCCATTAGCTCGGGCGAGCGCACGACGTAAACAACGTACTTACTCACCGTCGGGCATAATCGGTGCTTCGTAATAATATAATAAAAGGAGGACGAGCGATTGGCCGGCGACTCGCTGCCGACTCGGTCCTCGAAACGCGAATACAGATTAAAATAGATACGGCCACGGCCTATCCGGGAATCCATTCGCCCTAGTAGACCCAGAGCGCAGAATTATTAAGATTAACGGACGTACGAAATTTTCGGCTGCCCTGGGTGGCGGAGGGGGTGGGGGCTGAGGCAATAAAAGGGATACGTACGTAAGAGCGGTAGCGAAAACGCGAGCGGGTGGTGAGCGGGTGGTAGTTATCCGTCGCGGGCAGGAAACGTAGCCAGAATTAATCCTCGGGATTAGGCGCTAAGGGGGGAGGGTGGAAGGTGGGTAGAGAGGGAAAGGAAAGGGAAGAATCCGTTGTTTGTACCTCGCTTTACCCTGGCACGAATTGGACAAGTGGCTACAAGCGTCCGTATATTCCCCCCGCCCCCTCCCAACGCCAGCTCAACCGCCCAACGGGGTTCTAATTCCGACGGGACGTCATCCGTCGTGGTTGTCCTCCAACCTCATTCCCTCCCTCTTTTCCTTCTTTTCCCTTCGGCGTCCTTCCCTTTCGTCGAGCGTGTTCGTCTCAGTTTGTCGCTTGATGAATCCTCCGGATGAGGGATTAATTGCCGCTCAGTCTTGCGGATCGAATTAATCTGTGACCAGCGGACAAGAGCCTCGCCCTCTGCAGCCTCCCGTATCCACGGAAGATCGACCCGGCATTTCGTCGTTCCCGGATCGACTGAATTTAATATCCGACCCCCCACCCTCCCTCACTCCCTCCGACCCCACCCCATTACAACCTACCCCTTCCAACCCACCCGACTAACTTTTTATGCCGAGCCTCCGGAATATTTCTACATTATTCCCGGCTCTTTCGATTCGTCGTCCTCCCCTCCCTTATTCCCCGCAGTCATATTGCCGTCGGCCACTCTCCTCGCGACCGAGCGTCAATAGCCGAACAGTTTCTACGTAGGGTCGTAAGAGGGCCCCCGTAAGAGACGTTAGCCGTCGGTGATTACACAAAAAAAAAAAAAGGGGGAAGATAAATTGAAATCTGAAAAACGCCAATGTAAAGACATCGTCAGGCTCGCGATAACGAAGCTGACCGGCTCCATTGGGTAAGCGTGGGCGGCCTTTAAACTGCGTCCCCACCACTTGTTTGGGAAAAACTGATCCTAGCACTGCAGACCCATGGCCCGGCCATTAAATAACCAGCGGTGGACTGACGGGTCGGGGCAAGGGGAGGAATAATAATAATAAAAAAAAAAAAAAATAAAAAAATAAAAAAAATAACCCCAATAACCCGCCGGACTTTCTATACTTTTCGTTTCGAGTGCATTTCGATGTTTTGGTTGCGAGCGCGAGCGTGCGACGGGATCAGAAGGCGGGGGCGGTGGCTGTTATTTTGGAGCGGGGAGGGTAAAGAGCGAGCGAGCCAGCAAAATCCGAGGCTTCGCTCTTTAAAAATATGTTGGCTCAGCTTAGGCTGTCGGAGACAGCCGCCGGCATCGCTCGGCAAAGTCGCCTCTATCGTAAATCAGAAGCACGGAGATATTCATATGCGATGCGTTACTCCGGACGCTTAGCCGGAGATTTTTCTACCCGCACGGAGACTTGGCGAATGTACGCGGCTATTAATGAGCCCCTCTAATAAATCTTAATTTACTTGTGTAAGTGCGATCCCGCAGGGTTCAGCAACCTTATTCGCACACTACATTTGCTCCCGGCCTCTTAACGTTCCCATATATCGAGTTTCATGGGCGCAAATATCACCCTCTCCTCGCCTCTCCGTGCCATCCTTGCCACACTCCCGCCCCCCGACCCCCCCCCGTCGACCATAACGGGGCGATACTATACTCGGATTATACCAGGAACTCTTTAGGGCTTAACTCTTTTCTAAAACGTCCCGTATCCCCGGCGAGGACGATCGGTATATTTTTATATTCATGGGTATCGGGCCGTGAGGAGCGCAGGGCAAAATGGGGTGAGAAAATGACGACGCTGCGACATTTATCGGCGCGGATCTCGCGCTCGGCGGTGGGAGGGGACCGACGGGGGTTTTGCGGAGTTTGCTACTACGATGCACCATTAAAAAAAACCTGCCTAGGGATGCGATACTCCAAAACGTCCTCTGTCTGCTCCGTTTTATCTTTGAGCATTTCACTTTTTTTATGTTACGTATCGCAGGCAATATTATCATTGTTATCGTGTCGCTGCTGTTATTGTCATTATCGTAGCTGTTGTTATTATTGGAAGGGTGGCAGAGGCGCGCGCGTAGCCGATGCCGCTCAATCGCCCCGAGACTCCGTGAATTAATTCACGGCGACGACGGGCTCTTACGGCGTCCGCGTAAAGAAAGGACGGGAGAAAGAAGAGGAATCCGGCAGGCGTTCGACGCGGGACTCGTATTTATACATCTTGGAATGGAAACGTATTGAATTAGTTACGATCTCAGGCCAATGTATATTTAGAGGAGTATATTACTTATTTAGGGAGCAATTACATAAAACGAAAACGTATGGCCGTCCCTCGTAAATACGTGGCGAACGTATGTGGGCGGCTCGGGTGGTTTCGGTGTTCATGGGGGGGGCAGAGGGAGCAGAGGAGGCAGAGGGGGACGTGACGCGGAGAATCGATAATAACTCGATATAATTTTCAATTTACGAAATTCCATTAAACTCGTTGCGCCGTCCTCCTTTTGTTTTTTTTTTTTTAGCAGACTATAATTAAATATCGATTGGGCGAAACGTTTTCCGTTAGCAGGCATCGCTATTAAATAATTAAGCCTTGCCTCCTCCCGCCGGGCGCTCTGGAAAGGGCGCACTTTACGCTCGGAATGGCTGGTGGTCGCAGGGAAAAACGGAAGAAAGTCACGCGACTCCGAGTCGAGGACGTGAGAACGCGAGCGTGGGTCCGATAGCCGGCTATTGTCCGTAATGAGGGAAGAGGTGGTGGTGTCGGGGAGCGAGTCGCCAATGAGTGAGAGAGAGAGGGGGGAGGGAGAGGCAGATCGCAGAAGGCTCCCGGAGCTGATAAGACTACGAGCGGAGATCGCGA
Organism: Ceratosolen fusciceps; assembly: GCA_018883505.1. Taxonomy (NCBI): domain Eukaryota; kingdom Metazoa; phylum Arthropoda; class Insecta; order Hymenoptera; family Agaonidae; genus Ceratosolen; species Ceratosolen fusciceps. Next base: position 8,260,926 of record RCIC01000003.1, on the reverse strand, counting down.
GCGAGGAAATTTAGCGGAAGCTGCGCGTACCATCGTCCAGGGATGGATTTACGAGTCTAGGGGGGTGGGGTGGAGGGGGCTGCTTGCAAAGACTTGGTCAATTATTGCGACTCGGTTGTGGGGGTTATTGGGATGAGGGAATCTTTGGCTACCCCCCCCCCCCGAGGGAAAGAATTCGTAATTAATGAGTTCTTTTAACGGGTGGAATGGCCGCGACGAGTCCGTCCTGACTGTCGTGGATTTCGGAGCTGCTCCTCGCCACCGACTCGCTCCTTCTCTCGGCTTTTTAATAACGCTCTTTAAATATTTACTGGATTTTGGGGGAGGGGCGGGGGCGAAGTTCGCCACTAGCTATACGGGCAACGACAATCCAATTTGTCGCCCCCCCCACCCCCTCCGCCGCTCTTGCGCGCTCCCGCTCTCGCTCTATTCTTACCTGGTAGTATCGCTTTATGCTCGTCAAACATTAATTATCCTCTTTATATACAATCCGGGGCTTAATTAAACTTACAGATAAATATAATTAAGTCGTCAGGGGGAGAAATGTCATATTATACATGTCGGCTTCCCGGATTTAGCTCTGTCTAATTTCTTTTTGTTTGTTTGTACTTATTATATAAGCCCGAGGTCGACCGAGCCTGAGAAGACTGCCTTGGTGGCTTGTGTTCCGTGCTCTGCTCTGCTGGCGCGTGTGCGTGTGGAATCGGGGGCAGGGGGGGGGAGGAGCAGCAGCGAGACGACTAATGTAAAAAAGTAATTTATTTCATCAAGGAGACCTCTTCTTCTTCTTATTATTCCTCCTCCTCCTCCTCCTCCTCCTCCTCCTCCTTCTCCTCTTCTTCGTCTTGTTCTTATTCCGATGCCGTTGCTACCGCTGCCGCTGCTTACGCTCCGGCTTATTATATTTCCTTTTCGAGATTATTTAGATCTATTTTGACGCTGGTAACGAGTGTTTAATGCCGAGGAGCTGGGCGGATGGATATATTCATTAGAAGCTCTCCCGAGCCGTGTTTCTTCAAAACAAGCAAACGTTTCTAATGCAGGGTATTTTGAAATTCGGACCCTCGTCTAATTGTCTTATTTCGGGAGAAAAATGGCGGCATTTATAAGACGGCGAGTAGTCGTGGGGGGCACGGGTGGGGGTGGGGGGCGTGTGGCAGGAAGCAGCACCTCGGCTTCGCCTGAATCGCGTTAAAAGCAACGACGGTCTAACGTAAAAACTCGACTCCTCCTCAATTATTATTATTACTATTATCATTATCATTATTGTTATCGTTGTTATCGTTGTTATCGTTGTATTATTATTATTATTATTATTATTATTATTGAGATATCGTTGTTAATTTTATAGAATTAGAATGCGTAATGGAGCATCGATACGTGGAAGCCGGAGCTAAGCGAACCTTTCGATATTTTATTTATTTTTACGAGCGAATACCCGTAGGAGAAATACTCCGCTCGTCATACGTAGGTCACGGTGCGCTTTATTGGAAAATTAGATTTGCCCGTAAATGTACAGGTGAGCCCGTACTTTCCGTAAGAATGTAGTTTATTGACATATTCAGTCAGTCGGAAGAGAAGTCGCTGGTCGGTCTACTGCCCCCTCCCCCCTCACCCAGCATCCGCGAGTTAATCCGCGGTGCGGCCACCGATGGCTGTGAAGTTTAGCGGAAGAACGGCGTAAGGGTGTGCGCGGGGGACGATGGAGTGAGACCCCGAGAGAGAGAGAGAGAGAGAGAGAGAGAGCTGACGGGTAAAATCGAGTTTGCTCGAGACGTTGTTCGGTCGCTTTTAAAGTTCTGGAAATGCGCGGCGCGTCGCCTCGGAATATTTGAGTGCGGCGCGATGCGAGCGTGAGCCAGGGGGAGAAGGAAAACGCCTGGGAGAGCTCGGAAAGTAGCCTTTCACTTATTTCCACTGGTATGTGCGCTGTCAGAGATATCGAACCGACCGGGGATCGCTCCCTCCCACCCCACCACCCCACCCCTCTCTCACACACGTACACGCATGCACAGTCTGGGTTTTGTTTCACTTAACCTTTCCCTCGCGGCCGCTTTTTCCAGTCCCTGCCCACGTACGCGCCATTGTTGCCGCTGCACGGGAATCAGCATCCCCGGCAGAGGGAGGAGTAGGCATGGTAGACAACGAGGCTCTTTAAAAAAAAAAAAAAAAAAACCAAAGGAACGGAAGGAAATTGATTACCCGTTCCATCCAATTTTACTGTAATAACGAGAGGCCGGAGAGGACACGTGTGACTTTTAACGCTCGAGCCTCAATGTATGGAAATCCTTTTGGAAATAGGAGGATAGGAGGATCGCACGACCACCGGCTCTCTCGTTAATTATTTCTTTCCGACGCGAAATCGGCATTAATACGGTGGACGTTTAATTGAAAATGCAGAAGGCGTCGTTAGCTGTTAAAGCGGCGAGCGTCGGTGGCCATGAAAACCGGGAAAAGAGTCGCCTCTGACTGACTCGTCTCTAGCCCTTGGCAATTAACGATCTTCATCCCCTTGCTAATGATAGCCTTCCACAGTCTCTCTCTCTCTCTCTCCCCGCCTGCCCCTTAGCGCCGCTATAGCTCGTTCTCGCTCTCTCCACTCGAGCGAGAACGGAGCGGAGGAGCCACCGCCTCTGCCTCGGGATACTTAGCAGCCAAGCCGCTTTGTTATTCCCGAGGGTGCACGTGTCTTTTGATTTCTTTCCACTTTCCGTCAATTCTCCCCTCGGTGCCCTCCTCCTCTCTACCTCCTCGAGAGAACGAGGGGTGCGTGGGCGGTGGTGGTGGTGGTGGTGGCTGGAAGCCGATGCTCCTTCTTACGGTGCTTTTGTCTCGCGGTTGCCGCACTTGACGGACGGGCGGGCGGACGGACGGATGGACGGACGGACGGATGGATGGTGCTCTGCTCTCCCCTTCCCCGCGCCGCCTTTCATTCTACTCTCAGCCGTCTCTGTATTTCTTCGACCTCTTTCCCCGTCTTCATTGTTTTTCTTCTCCTTCTCCTTCTCCTCCTCCTTCTTCCACTTCTACTTCTTCTTTTTATCACCTCCAGTAACTTCTCGGCTCCACTGCTAAGCTGCTGCTGCTCCTCCTTCCGCCAACTCCAAATGGATGTAGCGGCGTGCCGGCGGTCGATTCTTCTTCTCATTCTCGTGTCCCCCTTCCGCCCTCGGCCAGTCATAATTTCACCTCCGATCCTTCCGAGCCACGACGCCGCGGACGCCCTGCACTTTGATCGATGCCTTTATTTTACGAGCACCACTAACCGCACGTAGGCGGCGACGTCATCGACGGACCCCATCCGTCTCACGAAATGTCTCCGAGAGACGATCCGAGTCTCCCACTCGCCCCCCCCCCGCCTGCCCGTCCTCTCTAACTCGCAGCCGGATCCACGGGAATGACGAATCCACCAGAAGCGCATCCCCTGAACGCTTGCACTTTCGTCTAATCAACGACTTGGAACTCTCCTTAGATATAAATAGTTGCGTTAGGTGTGGGTGGCAGGCAAGGCAGGCAGGCAGGCAGGCAGGCAGGCAGGCAGGCAGGCAGTGGCCATCCGCTCTGTTACGTGTATGCGTGCAGCGCGCAATCGTATCCCCCCCAAAGTATCCTATCCCGCTAATGCATAATAGATGTAATGCAAATGCAACGTATTGCGTAACGCGAGCACTCGCTTGCGCATTTAATAATAATTAATTAGGCGTGCATCTGCTTAGTCGGCGAGCGGGCGTATTTAAATTCACGTAAAGGTCTGCCACGGCCGCTAAAGGGCATTAGTCTCGGGCCTCCGGGCGGCTTTAATAACGAGCCTTTAATACATTATTTAACCCGATATTAGAACACGCTCGCTCTGGAAAAGAAATGCCCGTACGGGGGAGGGGGTGGCTGGCGGTGCACGGGGCTTGGCCGTGGCCGAGCCACGTGACCGCGCAGTCGAACGTAATTCGCGGAGCCCCGAGGAGCTTACGGGGCGCCGCCGGGCGTAAAAACGACCTTTAAACTCCGTGCCAGGATGCGCAATTCCAGCGACGAGCCATAAAACGGGCCGCCGACCCCGAAAAAAAGAAAACGGCGGACACAATTGGAGCTGCCGCAGCTGCAAAGTGCCGACGTCGCCCCACGTCTTTTCCGTGTAATAGCCGCGAGTCGTCCACCCCTCACCCCTCACCCCTCAGCCCTCAGCCCCGGGTACCACTCTTCAAGCTTCCCTGTCCGTTGGCTATGTTTTTACGCGACCGATTGCCGGCGCGACTCCTTTATCCGCGTCCGAACCCCGACGCCGCGACCCCAATAACCCGACGACCGCGGTCTCGCGACCTACGCTGCATGGAAAGAGGCCCTTCTCCCAGTGCCAGCTAACGGGGAGGTAATTGCCAGTTAAGTTCTTCGGCTGCTTTCCTTTTTTTTTCCCTCCTAATAGTCACTTTATGCCGCCAGGCGTTCTAGCGCCTATTGTCGTATTAAGTTTTTACGCCCTCGGAGCTGCGGGTCTGCGTTTATGCACGAGACGCGGTTCGCGCGGAGGCTGCGCTTCGTGCCCCTCGCAATTCCTCTCCTCTCCCTCGCCCCTACACTCCCCGCCGAACAGCGAGCCGTTCTACGGGCGACTCGTCTTTTCTCGCTCCCCCCCCCCGAGGGAGACGGGGGTGTACGGACTACGTTTAATTGGCGAAAAGACGAGGCATTGGATCGCGATGATTACTGTCTTGCGTTTGCCGGGATACTCCGTTCCTCGACCCACTCCCCCGTCGTTACAAAAATATTAGTACCATTCGAATCCGAGGACATCCTTGTCACGCGATGCCAAGTAAACTACACGATTCCGTAGTACAAGGCCTCGAATAACCTTAAGCGACACCTTAACTTTCTAATTTGCTTAACTCTCTAATGCGAAGGCTCGTATCTCAAGAGTCGCCAATAGCCTTGTGAGAGAGCATGTAAGTATACGCTTTCGACTCCTCCATGCTGTCCTCTTCGGCTTAAGCTACGAATAAACGAATCTTAGATCCCCCGCCCCCTCTCCCTCTCTCTCGCTCTCTCGCAAGATACGCGGCAATTAATTCATGCGCGCGGAAATCTCGTTGCTGTTAGTAGGGATGGAGACAGAGGGGGATAAAGGGTACGTGATCATAAATCATGGAAACATTTTGCCGGGTGCGATCCCGCTAAACATAATTTCCTTTATCTTATCCGATGTTAATCTCTTCTTCCTCCTCTGCCCCGGGAAAGCCTTGCCCGATCCGCCTAGCAATTACGTGAAAAAACAACAAAAACGGAAACGAGGAGGGAGTGAGTGAGAGAGAGAGAGAGAGCGAGCGAGAGAGAGAGCGAGAGAGAGGGTGAGTGAGAGAGAGAGAGAGAGGAGGGTGATGGAGGGAGAGGTAAGCGGCGAACGAAAACGGAGATAGCCGGACGCGATTCGCGCGGAATTCGCTGATAAAAGTCCGCTGAAGTAGATGACAATCGCTTCGGAAACGAACCGCCCCTCCCTCCGCCCCAGCCTATATACCCCAGCGAGCCAGTGCACCCTCGACCCTCGTTCGTCCCTGCCGTCAGCTTCCACACGCGAACACGAAATCTCAATTTGCGGGGCATCTAGCGATTGATCATCGGCGCGCGCACGCCCCTTCCATCCACCCCCCCTCCCCGACCCGCCCAACCGAAGTGCATTATTCATGCACTCGAATGTAGAACCGATCGCTTCCGGTCGGCTCGCTGTTCCCTGTCGTTGTTACCGACTCGGCGAGCTCTCAGGCTATCGGCGAGCGGGATCTCGTCTTTCCTCGCGGTCCTATCGATCCTACAGATCGATGCCGCGCATATGGACGCACATTACATGCCGCACGCGACGATCCTCGACTTGTTTCTTTTTACGGCTGAGCCGTCTTGTACGATGATGAGCACGAGGAGGATGACGATGTCCGCGTGCCCGGGGTCGAGGGGAGTACCGGAAATACGATCGATCGTGCTCGGTTAAGATCGATAGGCCGATTCCCGTCGTCACGGAGACGGTGCCGAGGGCCGAGGGCCAAGGACCAAGGACCAAGGGCTCCGGACCCGCTGCCTCACGCTAATAAGAGTATTTACTCAGTCCCGTAGTTTACCTACATTTCGCGTGGAGTATATTATTGGATGCTGCGGTAGCGCGAGATAGGGATCGAGACACTGGAACCGGGATCGGGGGATACCTTACAATGTAATGGCTGAGGAAAAAGTCTTTACACTTGGCGGTGATAACGGTACAGTATCCATGCTTCCTTGGCTTTACGTTGGCGTATATACGTCTACCGAGGTAATTGGAGCGCGGAAGAAGGGTGGAAGGGCGAGGCAATGGCTATAGATTAAGGATTAATCGAGAGCGTGTACACTTTCCCGAGATTATTTAGTTAGAGGGCGAGAGGAAGTTCTCGATCGGATATCTTGAAGGGATAGCTTGACGTAAACTACGTGAATGAGGAAAAAAGGAAAATGTATTTGCCCGTAAGGCCGCGAATGGGAATAAAATTGCTGAGCCAATGTCGTCGCGGTCGAATTACGCAGCCGATCGCTTGAAAATCACGGGGCCTCGGCAATTTAAGCCCGGCAACTCGAGAGGAGATCACTCGTGCCGGCTCTAGGTGACCATTGGCTAGACCCGGACCGTAATGTAAATGTCGATACCGTCCGGAAGCGCGAGGTGGCCGTCGACACGTACCCGGAAGGTTTATCGCCGCCGGTTTATGGACCGACGGGTTACGCAGGGTACCTAAGGGGTCGAGCAGCGTAGGGGGAAGCCGGCGCGGGCGCGCGGGGTAGGGGCTGTCCGGGTAGACGGTGGAGGGCCCTCCACAGGAATTTATTGGCCTCTCCGGCGGAAACATTCGGTTAAAATATTAGCCGTGTATCCCGTGCTCGAGGTAGTTAAAGGGCTCTCGGTCGGTCGGTCCGACCGGGTTATCTCGGCTGCCGGGATCGCCCGGGGCTTAGAACACGAGCTTTATATTAGCTCGCGGGGCCCGGGCAACTTGTCGAAATCAAAGCCGTTAGCTGTGCTCGGTCGATGGCGATGGCGATGGCGATGGCGGTGGCGGTGGCGGTGGCGGTGCTCCCGAGAAACGGGGGCTAACCCGGCAGCTATACCGTTCCATCCGATCTCGCCTAAGGAGCAGCTCCGTTAAGTGACGTCGGCTCCGCGAGCTTATCTCTCGTATCCGTCCTCGAGTAGTCGGGCCTGCGCCGTTTCCTCTGACACGTCCTCGTCGTCGTCGTCGTCGTCGTCCCGACCGTAGCGAGTAAAGTCCGCGACGACGGCGGCTCTGGAGGCGAGGAAAGGCCGCTGATGTGTATCGCCTCGAGTACAAGCGGGGGCGGGCGGAGCTCTCGAGAGCGGACGCGGACATCGATACCCGGAGCCGATCCTCCTCGGTAAATGGCGACTGCTGGGCGGATCCACGGATCGCACGCAATTACAGAGCCGCTTTTAGGATCGGCGGGCCTCCTTGATACTCACCTCGACTCTATAATTAAAAACAAACAAACAAACAAACAAACAAATAAACAAACAAACACAGCGCCGTAGGTTTTTTTAAAGATTAGAGAGAAAGTAGCGGTGGGGAGAGACTTATAAACGAGGAGACCGACCACGTGGAGAGAATAAATATACAAGCTTTTCGGTTACCATTAATACTTCAGTACTCTTCTGTCGACCATTTCTATTATGATGTATTTTCGGTGTATTTTCATGCCTGGCATTTCACGTTCCATTTAAATTGTTCCTTGCTCGCTTTATCATGTCCCGCACGTAGCCGCGATGCAGTATTCAATATTCTGATTAGCATGAGATGTCGTGGCGCTCGCGGAGAAGTCCTTCTTACTTACTCTCCCCCTTTACCGTCCCACCCCCTCCCCCGCATTCTTATTTCTTTCGGGTTTTCCTTCCAGTCCCGCGATCATCTGGCCAGCCATTAACATACGGCATTTAATACGGATACGGATGGCGTTGAATTATCTAAAGCGTAAGAGTGTTCGTTGGTGCGTAGATCTTGAGGGGCTAGCGATACAAAGGACTGGAATTCAATTTAATACGATAGGTAAATTGGCATGGGATTTTATTGGCATTTCGTACACGTTAACGAAGATTATTTTAATTATTATTTTAATCTGCGCACATTTTTTTCTTTGTGCACATTCAACGCTTTCGCCCGCGCTTTCGCGAAAATGGGCATCGCCCACGAGGCCGATATACCGAACGCCAAAACTTACCTCGGCAAATAGTTTTTTTTTTTTTTGTTTTTTTCTCCAAACAAATCGTCCACGTTAATAAAATAATTAATACGTTTTACGGATATTAATTATAATGTTCGTTAATGAAGAGGTACTTTTAAATCGACCCGTCCGCTCTAAAGGGTTCGTAGTCTGAATAGAGGGTGGTAACCTTACCTCAATCACGATGAGCATAATGAATTTGTTAGGATCGCCGTGCAACGCCGTGCAACGCCGTATTAATATTTCCTAATAAGAATGCACGCATTGGCGAGCTATTTTCTTTCCTCCTTTCTTCCCTCGATCTGAATTTACTTAAGCCCCGAGTAGCCCCGATGACTGCCCCGATGACTGCCCCGATGACTGCCCCGACGACGTAATGAAGACTTTGACGTCTTAAAGGGGAAGAGTCCAGAGTAGCTTTGAGCTTTTTAAAGGCGAGGAAGGCGACTCGGGCCCGGGACGCGTCTACGAGTCGGCTGTTTAAAAAACAAGAAGGGGGAAAATTATGAGGGAAACTTCCGAGGGGAGAAAATTGCGTAGGGAAGCAAAAGGCCGTATGCTCGAGCCCTTTTTTTGCAGGAAGTAGTCGCTTAAGTGCACGTGTCATCGAAATTCTAAGTCGGATTCTGAGCCAAATCTACGAGGCGAGCGGCCGGGCAGGCCAGGAGGGAGGGTGTGGGCGGTGGCTCCGTCGAGTGGGTCGAGCCGAGCGCCTGGCTGGCTGGCTGGGGGGAGGGGACGGGGAAGTGAAAAATAGCGTGATGCCATATTGTAGTCAGAATTATAGAGCTTAAAAGTATCCGAGATAAAACTTGTGCTTAAAAATTATTATAAAATAAATCAATTGTATCCGGTAAGAAAGCTCGATTTACTTACAATTTACTGGAATGAGATACTCTACCTCACAAGTAAATACAATAAATTATAAAGAAAATCAATACTCTATAAACACGAAGCTAATTTCGTATTATCGTTATTGCACAAGTATTTATTTGCGAATTTTTAACTAACTAAAAACAACATTTACGCGTCCGACATTCTCTATCTGACATCTACCGAATATTCTTTCATTTACATTTATAAGCATAGGCATACGAATGTGTAGGCGCGCGTACACGCGCACACGCATAGAGATATATAGTTTCCATATTTATGAAAGAATTTTACATTTCAAAAGAGATTTCTTTTTGAAATCTCTCTTTTAAGTGATATATCATATTTACAATGGATATAAAATGACGAAAGTAACCATCCGCTGTTCTTTCTTCTTCTTCTTCTTCTTCTTCTTCTTCTTCTTCTTCTTTATTTTTCAATAGATTGTAACGTTTTCTTGTTTTAAAAAAACGTATTTTAAAATACGCAGCGTCAGAATGGGGATGGAACGTTATTAACAATATGTTTAAATGAGACCGATGTCTCGAGAGCCGAATTAGCGTTTCGAGTTAAAACATTCACTAGATAAATGCGCGATATCTTCTTAGATTATAGACTTTAAATAATATGGTTAATATAGTCGTTTCTTGGAAAATTGCCGGCTCCACGAAGCTCCAATATTTATTCAAGTAATTACCAATATATTATAAATGAGAATAGAGTGGGAGCGCCAGAAAGCGCGAGAGAGAGAGAGAGAGAGAGAGCGAGAGAGAGAGTGGCGGGGGACGGGTATTTGATCCCCTGCAGACGTGCATCATCGAGAGTGTACCAACTTTTATTATTTATGCAAAGTCTAGGATTGGCGGGAGGCCTGCTTATTGCATAATCTCCTTTGGAAAAGTATAAAATTCGGGGGTGGGAGCGCTCTGGGAGGTGAGGCTGGGGCTGGGGCTGGCGATGGGCGGGGTGGGGTGGAGGTGAAGGTGCCATTATATATCGACAGCTTCAAAAAGGCGTTTATCCGACTCGAGGCGATCGATAAGCGATGTATTAGCCCACGAGTTTGGAAATTCCAAAGAGTGCGAACGATGAGAAGTGACGGCGGCGACGAGGGGTGCGGGAGGAGGGGTGGGGTGGAGGGGTGGACCAAGGACGTCTGAGAGGGGCGAGTGTCGAGAAAAAAATGAGTGCGAACGAGTAGGTCGCCTCGACGAGGCATTTCCAAACGGGTCTCGATGAATTGCGCCCCGTGCTACCCTTACGCCAAGGGATGAAAATCGATTCTTCTTTACTTCCGCTCTTGACACTGCTCACTTTCTCCTCTCTCTCTCTCTCTCTCTCAGCCCCTTTCTATCTCTCACCCTCTCACAGTCGTGGATGCGTAAAATAACCGACCTTTGAGTATTGTCGATACAAGTGAGCGCGTAAATTGCCGCGAGTCCCGAAAGACGATTAATCGATATTAACGGGACTACGGTTTACGTGAATCCTCCACCACTGGCTCCGGGTTGGTTGGGGAGGAAAGAGGTGCGGGCGCACTCGGGGGGGGGGCTGAAGTGGGAGAAAAAAAAGTTTGGCCATCTCGCAGAGTTGTGGGAGGGGGTGGCGAATTTTTCGTAATAAAAGTCCTCGGGCGAAAGGGTAGAGGGGCTGAAGGTCTCGGACCTTGACAACGTGACCCTGGCTCGGGGAGAAAAAGGAAAAAAAAAAAAAAAAAAAAAAAAAGAACGACGAGGCCCGGCGCGCATCAACTGCATAACCAAAGGGTGGCCCTTCATGTTTTCCCGGGCAAATGGGGCGAACGGCCAAGGGGTTGGCTGGCTGGATGGCTGGCTGGCTGGCTGGCTGGGGCTTGAAAGGGAATTTGGCCGGCGGCGCTACGTGACCGTAATCTCGTCATTTCTGGGTGAATGACGGCCTGATTGGCTCGCGGCCACTTCTCCTCCTTCCCACACTCCGGCTACTAACTCGCTCCCCGCCCCCACACCCCCACACACACACTCCGCGTACCCCTTCGCGCAGGTTGTTTTTAAAACTTTTGGCGACGGGGAGGAGGTCGACGTTCGCTCCGGCCCCGGGGATAACGTATCCGAAACGTATCCGGACAACGAAAGTGACATCGCCTCGATGCCTCCATATCTACGCGCGTACGTAATAAATGCACGTAATCGTATATTCGATGCAGTGGGTCGACGACAATGACTCATCAAGTATTGATTCGGATTCGGCCGAGCGGGTCGGTGGCGGGTCGGTGGGGGGATGCCCTTTTTGCGGGTCTCTTGTTTGCCCGTCGTGGCAAATTATGTCTTCCTTTGATAAGGATGACGGTTCGAGGGACGCGCGTACGTACGTATCGACACTTCTCGTCTGCGAATCCGTTTGATAATCCATCGAGGCGGCGCGAGTGGCCGCGGAGGGGGCAGCGGCGGCTCGTCGTCCGTCCCTTTGAACCTTTGGAGATTAATTGGGGCCATTGGAGGCGACGAGAGTAAAATATGATGAGACTGGAGCCGCGCCTTGCGGGACGCCGCGCAGAAACCACGTGCCCGCCTCGATGTCCACCAGCTCCGGAGGCCGACGGGACGCGTGCACTTTGTCGACCCGGGTCCGGGGCCGCCGCGAGCGAGCCTCCCTACCAGCAGCTACCCGTGGTAACTGAGTCCGTGTCCCCGTCCGGGTAGAGGAAGTCGGCGGCGAGGAGCGCGGGCGAGGAGCGCGGGCGAGGAACGCAATTAGGCCGAACGTCCGGAGCAGATACGAGATGCCGGCGGTCAGCGGGGACGTTCGCCGCATTGTTTCTTTGTTGGCCGCCGTCGGGAGCTAATAAATGCAACTGACGAGTCCCACACTCGATCTTTTGTGTACTCTTTCCTCCTTGGCTGCTCTGCAGCTTTATCCGCCGTGATCTATCTCTATCCCCATCCGTCTTTGGTGGCCGGGGCTCGCTCGTTCTCGCCAGGGCGGCCAGCGGTTATTGGGGTCGGTGGGCTAGTGGGGGGATAAACACCCTTTGGATCGCTCGTTGCCGATTAAATCGTTCGTAAGGTCGGACGGATGGCCGCTGATGGACGAGAAGATGTCCGGGCTGCTGGCCCTCGGGGTTTCGAGCCCGTTAGAGGGACGGCGGGGGTGATGGGGAGGGTGACGGGGGGAGGTTACGGGGGTGGCTATTATTACGAATTCAGTAGTTGGCGTGGTTTACCTCGGCGAGTGGCCCTCCGCTGGCCGCCTCCGCGCCTCGGCTCGAGGATACGCGCCCACACAATGTTCGGCTCCCTCGTTCTCCTCCATCCCCCCCCCCCCACCGCCACACAGTCGACCCGGTCGATTCATCGCCGTCTTTCGCGCTCAAATAGATTTATTTTCTCCGCTGATCGATAGTCCGGCCTGCGAGACTCCCTCGGCTACTCCTTTATTTAGCGCTTCTTTTATTGATTAATCGAGCGCACAGAGGCTCGGCGCTTCTTCGCTACCCAACACTCGAATTAAATATAACGCAGCTCTCGGCTAATATTTTATGTTAATAACCCTCCTTCGCCCGACGATATCCAATATCCTTTATCCCTTTTACCTCCCCTTCGCCCTCGTATCATCGATCAATCGATTGGGGGCTTCAAAAAAAAGAAAAAAAAAGAAAAAAAAAGAAAAAGAAGACAGCCACCGGTTACTATTGACGGATATTGCTATAGTCCCGGGTTCATCGTCTCTCTCTCTCTCTCTCTCTCTCTCTCTCTCCCTAAAAATTGAAAATCATCAATAGGAAACGTTTAACAAATGCGTGCAATATTATTTCTCCTATGCCGTCGTACACAAGTCGAGTCTTTTAATCTAATGCTAACCCGTCCTATCCCACCACCGCCAACAATCCACCCAATGAGTTTTACTTTCTACGGCTTCCTCCCTCACAATATTTACCCCGGAATGCATGATACTTACTCCGCTCTCTCTCTCTCTCTCTCTCTCTCTCTCTCTCTCGCATTCAATCCTCTGTTTCCTCGGGTTCACCCCGATATCCGAGTCGGAGAGGGGCAAAAGTTTTTCCCGCTCCCCTTTCATGAAAAACAGCTTTTATTAGTGAATGTGCAAGGGTCGGAAAATCGCGCGGCTTCGCCCCTCGTGCCCCCCATACGGCTCGCCCATTCGCCTTTCTTCACGGAAATTTAATTTAAAGCCACGGTCGAGTAGGTAGAGCCTGTCTAGTCGGCTCCCCCGACCCACGCCCCACGCCACCGCCCCCTCGAAATCCGTGCGCATTCGCGGGCCAATTTCGCGGTGAGCGGATACTGCGCGTCTTTTTCTTTTCCGGTCCCTTCCCGACCCCAACTGCCGCCGACTTATTCCATTGGCACGTAACGCGATTCACCTCGTTAGCCGACCGTTTACGAGCGTTTGAGGCTTCGGGAAGGGGTCGCGGCTGTCGGACCGGGGGGTGAGTTCACTCGTGCTGCTCCTACTTGTGCGATACGACGTATTTTCGTAATTCCGAGCGATTCCGCCATTATGCTGATTATTAAAGCTGTTTCGTGGGAAGGAGGGTGGGAGGTAGGGTTGGGAGGGGAGGATGTTAAAGCCAGCTGTTACCGTCATATTACGTAATTAATGGTTTTCTGGGGAAATACGAAATTCATTGTCCACTGCTTGCGTAACATCCTGTCATTTCGAATTAATTCCTAGATAAATTTACTCTTGTTTTAGCTCCCGTCCTCCCGTCCTCTCGTCCTCCCGTCCACCCGTCCTCCCGTCCTCGTCACTTTATTTATTTACCGTTCCTTCCTTAGCCCTCCCCGGCCCTGCCTCCGCTTTCAAAATCCTTTACTCGATGCTTTTATTTATTTCGACCTCGAGAAGAGCTACGGGCCTTTTAAACTTTTGATTCAGAGTATCGAGTGCCGCGAATTGTTGTTTTTTTTTTGTAATCGCGAAGCTTACCTCTTGTTTTTTCACGAGAGCTCAGAAGTAACGATTTACTTTGAGAATACGGATTACGGGTCTAAGTTATAAAGTGCATCCCGACAATTCATTACCCGATGAAAATAATCTCAAGATAATATAAATATTTGCGTTTTTTTTTTTTTTTTGTTTGCTTATAAATTACGGAGCCATTATAGTATTATAAGCCAATCGTAATAAAGCTTATCGTTATCGGGGAGATTACGTCTTTGTATAAAAAGTCACTCGAAGGGCGGGGAGACGAGTTTTTCCGACCCGATTTTTCAGGACCGAGTGCATTGAAAAAGTTTCGAAACGGAAGCCCAAGATCTTCGAGCGGCGACTGCGTCGGATAAAGCAATTAGCTCTCGGAGCCGAGTTATTTATCGTATCCTCTTCTCTGAAACCAATTATTCTCCGCGGATGAGAAAATCTAAGAACGAGTGGGATTATTGGATTATATTCGTGTCGCGACCGCCCTCGCAGCTCCCCTACTTTTTAACATTTAACTCCACCGTGGCTTGGTTTGCCGGTGGCGGTGGCGGTGGAGGGGGAGGAGGAGGAGGTGATTCGTTAAGGTTCCGATAGCATTATCACAATTCCTTCCTTCCTTCCTTCCTTCCTTCATTCCTTCCTTCATTCCTTCCTCCTCCTTGCCCTCCTTAGGTGGTAAATGAAATCTCCTCGGCAGTGCGTTCTCCAAGAACTTTTTCTCACTCTTCAAGTTTAGATGCTTTTTGAATGAAAATTATATTAGCTGCGGCAATAACCGTAAGAGTAAAGATTTACTATTCCGAATACTGGGAAGACTTCCAGGCTTCGGCAAAGTATGAAGCGTCCGTTGGTTGGAGAGAATCGATGTACAGTTAGAATTAATTAGCGAGTACGTTGTACGTGACATTGAAAATCTCGGGGAAAATCTGCCGAGCCTCCAAGGAATGCGGACATTTTTTATTTTTTACTTTTATTTATTTATTTTTTTCCTTTCAACGGGAAGGGACGGCTATTTTGTATAAAATAAAATAAAATAAAATAAAACAAAACAAAATAAAGTAACATAAAATAAAATAAAATGAATAAAATAGAAGAGTGTGGGTGTAGTGGGACATGATTTTTGTTTGGGGAGGCTTGAGCGTGGCGAGCACAATATCGTTGGCTGAAGCAATATCCCATCGAGGGTCGATGGCATCGATCCGCAGCCAGTGAATTATAAGAAAATCCAGGGATAAAAGGAATGATCGATCTCTTATCCTACGGAGGCTACGGGGACGATGTGAAAAGCCCGAAGTTTGGCTCGCGCTCATCACATGCAATACTACAGTATTGTAGAAAAATGAATTTATACACGTAATACGTCTATTATCATACTTTATCATACGGGAATTAGTGACTTAATTGAACCGGGTGGTCGAAAACGCGCTCAAGCCGTCATTTTTCTATCAAACAATCGGTTCTCCTGCTCGGTTGAATGCGTGTACGTGTAGCATAGATCCGTGGCGCGCGATGCCGCCCGTGACACTGTATTAGAAACATGTCCGCGCGAACGTATAAATTAATAAAGGGAAAAGGTCTCGGGGGCTCACGAGTACGTAAATAACCGTACGAAGCCTATGGGGATTGGCGATAAGAGGCAGGACAGAGCGCGAACCTAATTTCACATTTATCCTTCCTTCCGAGCTCACCGTCGAATCAATACTCACTCGGCTCTCGTTGAGAATTAATCTTAAGAGAGATTAGGCCTCCGGCCAATGTCTCCCCTCCCTCCCTCGCCGCTGTTTTACCCCTTCGAAAAGAGTATCGCTTCCCGCCCCGCCACCCCACGCGATTCGGATTGCGAATATTCTCCCAGTATGTCCCAGCCCCCGAACCCATACCTACGACGTACGCGCACGCATACGACGAAGGAGAGAAGAGATATAACGTCATTTAATAACGTATGCGGTGTCCGTCATTGATTTAGCCCGAGTTTGCCCGCAAGGCAAACAACCGGTGGAGCTGCGACAATAGTAGCAGCGCTCGGCCAAGTGCGTGCGCGTAATTATAATGGGTACGCGTGCGCGCAGGTCATCCCATGGTTCGCAAAGGTCGTGGCGAAGCCGCAGACACCCCCGGTGGCGGAGGCGGTGAGACGGCTACGGGCGGGAGCGACGGCCCGGAGGCGCGGACAACTGCTGCGGCCGGGCGAAGCTTTTCCCACGGAGTCATCCTTCCGCCCTCGACATTGATATTCATCTGTGGATTTAGCACGCGTGAGGCCCGTACTTTTTTGTTCGGCGTTCTGAAAGGGGTAAAAAAAAAAAAAAAAAAGGGCAGAACTGCTTTTCCCGTTGCATTTGGGGTCGTCGACGATTGGTGGATTGTCGGTCCGTGGTAAGGGGGTAAGAGGGGCGAAGGCCGAGTTTGCTCGGGTCGCACGGAGTTCCTACGGAAAATCGGTTCTCGCTCGCAAATTGAAATTTCGGATCCTGGCAAACCGAGCTCTTGGTCCTTTGAGCAGGTTTCCTAACTGACTCTTTCGTTCCGAGTAAAGTATCATCACTTGATTATCATTAATGTTGTTGGCAAGTTGGATACGACGGCGACATATATATATATATATATATAGAGAGAGAGAGAGAGATCAAGATAGAGATCAAGAAGATAGAGAGAGAGAGAGAGAGAGAGAATTAAAAATCCGAGTGGGAGAAGGAGACAAACGCTTCGGCTTTATAACGCGCGATTAAACGTGGCAGGGTTGTGGGGCGTGGGAGGATACGTTCCAAGGGAGCAGTCGCTTTAGTTTGTGCGTAGAATCGTGGGTGGCGCGGGTGGAGGCGGGCTGTAGCCGTTGTTCGGTCGTATGCGCGGTTGTTCTCCTGCGCGGCCTTGTCTTCCAATTAACGTCATTGTCCCTGGCGCGTGTGTACACGCTTCCCCGGGACCGGCTTATACTGCGCGTAATCCTTCTTCTCCTTCCCCTCTCCGGACCGGCTGGCACTCCCGATGTCATTCGTCCTGCGGCCCTGGGCGGGGAAGGGGTCGTAACGCGATGGTCATTGACGCTCGCACGAGCTCCCGGAACACAGGCGATCGATTACCACTCGTGCCATACCGACCACTCTAACGTTTTTCCTTTAATTCTCCTCCTCCTCCACAACCTCCTCCTCCTCCTCCCCATCCTCCTTCGCTACCCGCCGACGCGAAATGCACTGGCCACTGTATTACTCGTCTAATTGTATTTATCGCACTAAATTGGATTCTCGTCCGCTGATTGGAAATTCCGATTGAAATCTGCTCTCCGCAACAGGTCTGAAGAAAGAAAGAAAAAAATCCTCTCTATCCTTCCACACATGCACGTATGTCTATTTCGTTATCTCGTGCCAAGTAAAACGTTGTGACGGTCCGTTCTGACCGACGCAGGTCAGAAACACCGATCGGAAATAGGAAATTTAAAATGATCGCGAGCACCCGAGCACGTAGTTAAAGACCCTTTGGAGGAAATTCGAGTCGCAAACGCGCACACCTACTCGCGTATACGTGTGTAAGGAGGTCGCGGTTAGGGATCGAGGGGGGTGGTGTAGGAGGAGGAGGAGGAGGAGGAGGACCACGAGCGGATACCGAACACGACGCTGTGGGAGCCCATTAAAGTAGGAAGGAGCCGATCGCTGGCTCGACGAATTTTGTAATCCATAGTCGGGAATAAAGGACGAAGAATGTCGGCCGGGCGACTTCCGCATTCGGCTTAGAATTCGTAGGGAAGAAAAAAAAAAGTGTAGGCGAGCGAGTCGCGACGGGAAAAAAAAAGACCAATCGTGTATCCCTGGGCCTCGGCGCACCCGCGCACTGCTAAGATTGGCAGCTTGGATTTACCAGCCCTCCCCTCCCAACGGCCAGGGTATCGCCCCTGTTACACTGCCGGGAAGCCACGGCGAATAATAATAGTCTCGGTGCCGCCTTAGCCGAGCCGTTACTAGATAGGAGGGATAGTGGCGCGGAGCAGTCGATTCGGCGATCGATTATTCGTTAGAAAGGACAGTGGGAGGCGAGAGCACCCCCCGAGTGCGCTTATTCACGAGGACGAACGAGTTGTCGTACGAGCCGGCGATTTACAGATTGTCAAGAGTTTAAAGGAGAGACGCGTCGAGAGAGATCGAGAGGTCGGGAAGTCGGGAGGGGCGAAAAGCTTTTAACAACGTCGCCGACAACGTTTCTTTATTGCCCGAGAGTAGACGATCTATAGGGTCGAGAGTAACTCGTCTAAGCTCGTATAACGAGCGTTTAAAAGGGCAAAGGGAAAAAAGAGAGGCCCGAGCGGTCGTTGCGCGCGGAGGATGTTTCGCTAGGCAAGGTATCGGTAGGCTGGAAATAAGCTGAGCGAGCGTTTGATCTTGCGTCGATAGATGTTGCGCGAGTACCGAAAGATCTATAATTACGAGGCCTCGTTCCGCGTACGGAGAGCGAGAGCGAGAGCGAGAGCGAGAGAAGCGCTGTAAATTTAACGAAATTTCACCTACTTATGTACCCGGAGCCTCTTTGTTGGCCTCCTTCACGTGACAGCCCCGTTGAATTCTGGTCCGCGTGGGCGGGAGGCTCCGCGCGCTCCCCCCGAATGGACGCCGAGGGAACGATCTATTTTTAAGGAGGTGCCAAAGGGAGTGAGCCGTCGGCTCCACGGCCTCGTCCAGATGTGGCCGATTGCGGTGGAATGGAGTTGGGGAGGGGGAGAGGTGGGGGTGAGTCGGCTCTCGTCAACTTAGCGTCTCAATTATCGCGTTTGTCGGTATATTGCCCTCTTCGCCGTTGTCCAAGTAATTTGCACGCGGCTCCGGGGCCCGCGGACACAAAGCCTAAGTGGATCCAGGACCGCTCGCCGTCGCTTCGGACTTGGCGCCCTTGTTAAGGGCCCCTTAACCCGAGAAGGCTAAGAATAAAGAGCCCGCTTTCGAGAAATTTTCTCGTTTATGACTTATTTATGAGGCCCCCCTCTACCCCGCCCCCGTCGTTCGCGAATTTATTTCCAAAGCCTGCGCACGGCGCGCCTCGCCTTCCATCATTATACGTTCAAGCTAATTTTAACAACAGCAGCAGCAACAACAACAACAACAACAACAACAGCAACAACAAGAACAACGCGGACTCTCTCGTTAAATACCACGTGGCACCACCTCCTTCCGCCCCCCCCATTATTATTTTCATTATTATCGCTATTCGTATCGATATCTGGAGGTTCTTGTTTCGATTACGAACGATTACTACGGTTGCTGCGCGAGATAACTACGTGTCTGCCTGCCTGCCTGCCTGCCTGCATGCGTGCGCGCGCGTGTGTGTGTCAGAGAGAGAGAGAGAGAGAGAGAGAGGGGTTGGGGAGAGGCGGACGGACCCTTTCACGGAATAGACCATCCGTTCTTTAATGTATTAAAAATCCAGGAGCTTGACGCCGAGGGGCTAGGAGGGGTGCAAATTCGTTTTACGCAGTCAGACATTATTATTGTCACTTGAATATTGAAATACGTTTCTTCCTTGAAATTATCTTCCTGAATATATTATATTGTTCCCCAAGACCTTTTACTTTAATGCGCAATGTCATTTTCGAGGGATTTTTTCAATGAAAAACAGAAAAAAAAAGAAAAAAAAAAAATAAAAAGAAAAGAAGATAAACAGAGAAAATTAATTTGTCCGTTAAAAAAGACTTTCGTGGCCATTTCCGTCTGGAATATAATATTAATTGAACCAAACTTACCGTCCTTACCCCCTCCCCCCAACATTTGCTTCCCCGTCACGATTAACCTGCCCCCTCCCCCCCACACCCACCCCCAACCCTTTATCATTGGCGCCAATAAATATCCAAGTAACGAAATGTCAGGTAGCGTAGGTAAGATTCGTCTAAGCCGTCCTCTTTTGACGATAACTCTGATATAGTAATGATATAAAATTTAAAAGTACGATGGTCATTCTATTGTACGTTCGCGTGGACGAGTTAAGTAAGGGCCAGTTGGCAAATAAATAACGGCTTCGTAATATATTTATCATTAGAAGTCGGGCGGTGAGGAGGGAATGAGCTGCCGATGCTGGCAACGTCGCTTTTGACCCTCGAAAGGTCAAAAATAATTCCAAGTTGCTTTAGTCAGTGATCCCCTTCGGCAGCCGTCCATTAGCCTTTGACGGAATCGTTATCAACGTGGCCGTTTGTCTGTTACAGATTGCAAGTTCCCAACAGCCTGGAGCGGACGGTGGTTTCAGGACGGCAAGGAGGGACCCGTAATCGTGAACTCAACGCACTTTCTTGACAGGAAATGCAAAGCCAAAAATCGGGAAAAGTACCTGACTGCCGAGGAAACGTGAGTTTTACATTTCTTCGCAACTTCTTTCGTTTCTCAACTTTCCTTTTTTACCGTCCGCTGCTTATTTTGCCCCTTTTTGACTCCTGTTGTTACCGTTCGCGTTCGTACTCGGCAATATTCAAACATCCACGGCCTTCAATGTATTACGCATTAAACCCATTTAAATGAGAAATTGTCAAAATAAAAGGAGTATCGCGGTCTTGAGCCGACAGATGTCGCGCAAATTCGCTTAGGACACGCGATCGTAAAAATGTTTTATTAAAAATTGTCTTTTGTCTATGATTTACAGGGATGGAGCGGGTATATGCAACCGATGCATGGTATTCACCGACAAGCATGTCAACGTTCTGCAATATCGCGAATGTAAGTCAATTTCACTTATCTGCACGAATCGTCAATCTATTGCATGCAATACACGTAAAAGCAATTAGAGGAGATAATACGAGCGGGAGCGCGACTCGTGCCCCCCTTTTATTTCTCCGACGAAGACTCGGCCAGGTTTATTTAGATTTTTATAAACGATATTTGCCCTCGATGGACGCACTGACGGCCTGACCATTCTCTTATTAATACATAAATTAATGCAACGGATCCACATAGATTACGCTTTTAAACGGCGTGCAAAAAATTATGGGACCGACAGGTAAGTTTGAGCTCTATGCTGAGAATTAATTTTTGACTCTCCCGGGTGCTTTTCTAGCTGCTTTACAATCTATCGAAACGCGAGATGGTCGTCATTACTTAGGGAAAGCGTTGGGTCCCGCTTGTTTAGCCGACGTGGAAAAACGAGCGAAGGCCGATAAACGCCTATAAAGTAAAAGCTTATGGACAAGCTTGTTGTTATTATTATTATTATTATTGAGAATCGTTCGGAGGAGCTGATAAAGAGGGGGTTGGCTGTTCGGCGGCTCGCTGGCTCGAGGAGATAATTAGACAGGATACCTTTTCCCCGGTTGGATTTTCATAAATAAGGGATAAAAATGCCCCTCTCGGCAGGGGAAGATAAGGCAGAAGAAGGTTATTGTGAAGGAGCTTGAAAGGCCGCTTGTAATTATTTTAACAGGCCTATTACGCGGCCAAACGATCGCTTAGAATCTGAAAGATTCTGAGAGCCGCCGTCGAACGACTACCATAGCTCGTTTGGTCCTTGGCCAGGTAATTAAAGCTAATTAAAGCGACGCGAGAAGGTAGCGAGGGAGCCGGATAAGAAGGCCGCGGCTACGCTGAGCTGGCTGGCTAATTCCATAATTCCGTGGCCGTCCCTCGACGGCTCCTCTCCTCGCCCCCTTGTCCTCCTTGCCCCTTCCACGTACGATAAGCGCACGCCGTGAAGATCATCGCCGTCGTTAAAAACTCATAAAACCGCACGAATGCGTCGGGCATGTGTCGCCCCGTACCCGACCTACGTACTACACCGAGCCCTCTAACCCCTCCAGGGCCGGGGGCCCGAGGAGGCGGGAGGTGGGCCAACCAGCCTCGGACGTTCGCCCTCGCGCCTTCTGCTCGGAATAACGCAGAACCGAAAAGTAACGCGTCGTCTCCTAATAATAATAATTCGAAGCGTGGCGACGGCGGTGGCGAAGGGGGGAGGGAGGGGTGTCCGGGGGTGTCCTGCCCGACGCGACCAGGTCGAAAATTGCCGCGTTAATCCGATCGACTGTTGATTCGGCTCAACGACTGCCCGATATCCTGTATCCGGGCACATCCTAATACCATTGGCAAATTATACATCGACGAAATCTTAATTAAAAGCTGATAAATCTATGCGTATTAGCGGGTTCGCGAAAAATACGCGGGAGCTGAAATGCCTGTAGCTCCGAGCTAATTGATGAATGGCTCGGAAACTTGTTCGGCTTCTAGGGCAAAGAGTTTCGGTAAGCTTTCGTAGGTAAGAGAGACGAGATAAATAAATGATCGATCGCAATTAATAATCGCCAAGGGAGGGAGGAGGAGGGAGGGAGAGAGAGAGTGAGAGAGAGAGAGAGAGAGGCGCGCACGCTAGCTCGGCAATATTATAATTTATTCGGTATTTTTTATAATCCGAGCGCTTGGCTCGTACGCTCATTCCGCGCCATAAAACTCCCCATGAATAATAATTTTTAATCTGTCATCGGAGGCTGCGACGGAGCCGCTTTTCTTGGAAGTAAACATTATAAAGCGGACACAATAGTCCGATGCTCGGTAGACAGGGCTCTTTTACAGCTCTTACGGCTCTTACGGCGTTGAGGCGCGCGTTGGAGAAGAGGCCGCGACCGACACGCATACATTGTCGTCCCGAGACAGGTATATCCTAATGGATGACGAGGAGTCGAGGCGCGCCCGCGCCTTTAACGCCTCATACAGCGCACGATGCGAGCCTCGGTCGCGAGACAAAGACGTTCTCGAATGCGCGTTGCTCAACTCAATGCTGGCACTTATTATCTTCTTTATAAACGTAATCGGCGCCGAGTAAAGGCTCGCACAGGCCTCGCGGCCGCGACCTATCGATTGGCCCGAACGATGCGCGTCCTGTCATTTGAAAGCGAATCTCTCACATTACTGCTAACAGCGACGTTTCAACGATTCTTAAAGGCGAGTCGATACTCGAGCCTCTTTCCCAAACATTCTTGCGGGATGCGTGCGCTACATTCACGGACCTTACCTTATCTCAGCAGCGATCGGTTATCGCGGTTCAAGGGCATGCCCTACGTGCAATCCCCAGCGTTGCCGTAAGCCAGGAAGCGACGAGAACGGATGACGAAGCAGCCGAGTCAATGATCTTCAAGCAGATCTAATCATCGGCGATGAAATCTCCTGTAAAACGCGATACCTTGGCAAAGAAACGTACGAGTGTACGACGTGCATAGTAAACGGCTTCTTTTTTTTTTTGTGTGTTTATGATCCCGTCAAGCCTCGAGGATTTATCGTTTGTTGTTATTAATAATGTTTTGCCGAGTAAATTCTGACGAGGATGCTCCGAATTCTTTTGCCTTGGCCAATGGGTTGAGGTGCCCGCGGCACGACGATCCCGCCCATAGAAAATAACATAAATTTTATTAATGCCAATAATGTATTTGCATAAATTTTTTGCGAAACCCAGTAAGTTATTCAGAGCCAATGAGCGTTTAAATTGCATTTCACGGGCAATGTGATTTTCAATTTTACATACACGATATGTAATTTATTACCATACTTTAGAATAACATCGTATTAATTAGTGTAATACAAGGCATAATTATAATGGCTAACGAACCCATAATCATTTAATATTTATGCTTAGATTTAAAAAGGATACATTACGGCTGCATGTATTGGCATACGATTATGTAAGAGGGAGTTATGTAAATTCCAACAAAGTCAACGTAATTCGTCTCGTCTAAAATTTAATGTAAATGTATCCCGCATCAGCGGATAATTTATCAAATATAAACAAATAATAGGTAATAAATAGGCGACAAGTTGCAGAAAAGTTAATAAATAAATAAATAAATAAATAAAAGAATCGTTTTATCAAATAAATAATTTTGATTGGTAGAGTGGATAGAGTCTAAAGACAGCTTAGCAAGACACCACCACTGGCTTAGCAGAATTTATAGTTCCAGGCGTATAAATCAACGGACGAAGTAATATATTGTTTAGATTTTCTAATAAAATGCTATTTCTTGTCGGAATGAAAGATTGTCACAAAAAAAAAAAAAAAAAAAAAATCGTTGCCAAGCATGGGAAGCACTCGATATCGATTGATGATAATATGAATAAATGTAATAAACTTACAAATTTTACGCTTGCTAATTGATAAATTTCACGTAAGCTTATTCAAGACTTTTCTTGATAAATCATTCGTAAAAATATGAGAGAGAGAGAGAGAGAGAGAGAGGGCACATTCGATCTAAGAAAAAGCCAACAATATATATATATATATATATTGTAAGGTGAGGTTTACGCGAGGATGATTTATTAATTGTAATGAATAGAGAATAATATGATTTTGCAAAGAAGATGAGTGTCGCGTGAATTGAATATTATATTTTACGATGTCCGCTAATGCCTTCTTTTAAAGCGCTCAATGTAATTGTAATTCTAGTTAAATTTACGATCTTTTAAACGCAAATCCCGTCGTACGATGTTGCATATTATACAAGGTGCGAGTCATATACGTGAGGGGATAACAGGGAATTACGAACTGGTTAAAGAGAGAGAGAGAGAGAGAGAGAGAGAGAATCGATCGAGGGAAGGTGCATTAAAAGCTCGGAAAATAAAGTGAGCCTGTATTATCTCGTGCTCCTGGATTCGGGTCAGGAATACGGGAATATAACGAGTTGTTAAAATGACAATTGAAAGCCGATGATCCAGCCTCCGGTGACTTATACGAGCCCGTAAGATTAATTTAAAACGCCGTTAACGTTATTTACAAAGAGTTAATTTCATGGTCGACGGCGGAGTAAGTGATTGCGAATGTAATCTCAAGTGCAGTAATATGCAATAAGAAAGACGAGCGAGCGATGATAGTGCGGGAGAAAGTGTTTTTAATTTCTCGTTATAAGATCCCGAGTCGACAGGGTCAGACAATAAACACGAGTATTTCAATTCCCGGGTCGGCGAGGCCTCGCGAGCCGCATCCTCGTCCCGGAGCAGCGACTAGCCCGTATCGATGAACGAAATAAAGAAGGGGGCAAGAAGTATTGTATTAATAATTCGGGAATAATGCCGTTGCGAATCGCGGGCAAACAACAACGTAATAATAATAATTCATAATCCAAATCCCCGATGTACATCAATTTACCGCGTAATGCCCGTCGAGAAAAGGAATCGTCGCTCATCGAAAGGCCTGCTCGAGTATCTAAACTGTGGACCTAAACTGTGGCTAACAACGAACGGGGCTTCTCCGAGTTATACCCCCCCCGTCCCGACTCCCGACCCGACCCGACCCGACCCGATCCGACCCGCCGCCGCTCTATCTCGCAGCACACGGATTCACAAAATCCATCGGCCGTAATCCATTTATGAAAAATCCTCCATAAAAGCACGCCGCAATCGCGCGGATTAATCCACATCCTTTATCTCCGCATCGAAAGGTTCCGGGGGAAAGAAGAGGTAAAGAGGGAAACCCGTAGTCGAAGTATATAAATAAAAAAGAAAGAAAGAAAGAAAGAGAGAGAAAGAAGAAATTTATGTACGTGTATGTGCGTAGCGATTTATACGTGCGCGTATAAAAGGGCCGAGGCTGGGGTCCGAGAAAATATAAGTGCTCGTAATAATGCCCGGCTCGTGCGCGAAAACTGTGGGGCGGCAGAGTAAGAGAGAGAGAGAGAGAGAGAGAGAGAGAGTGAGTGAGAGAGTGCGAGGGGGAACCCGGGAATTGTCGAATGGAGCCAACTGGAGAAAGAGGGATAGACGACGGTTCTCCACGAGAGGGGGCTGCAGTTTCTTTTTCAATAATCCACTAAAATGTTGGCTGTCTATCTTTCTCTCCCTTGTGGCACATCGACCATATGTTCCTCTTAAATATTCCATCTCTCTCTCTCTCTCTCTCTCTCTCACTCTCCCCGTTGCTTTATTTTTCTTCTTGGCCGAGTAGGTCTTATTGTTGTTACGGGACGTAATAATTTTGGCCCCGAGGCTTACAGATGCTCCTGCTGGTGCCGACGCTCGATGCTTGTTGCAGATTCCTTACTTTCCAACACGACATCACCATTAGCCAAAGTAATTAACGGCGATTTATTAAAAACAAAAACAAAAACAAAAACAAAGAATGAAAGAAAGAAAGAAAGAAAGAAAGAAAGAAACGCGGGGCTCTAGATGATAATTCAAGACTTCGTGCGTGGTTGTTACGGGAATTATAGGATTTTATTTATAATCAAGGGGTAATTTGTCATTTATTTAACATCAAGTTGTTGAGTTACGGCCTTTGTCGGAGATTTCTGCGTGAAATACGTTTTTTACGGCACGGAGTCGCGGGGTTAATAATCATGTAAACTCTGAATCACGTAAACAAAAGGCGCAACGAAACAGGAGACAATCTTACAATACCCGCACAGACAATAACCCCAATAACGTATTCAAAAGGAATATAAGAAGAAAAGGGCGATATTTAAACAGAAAAGGAAGCCGTTGTTAATTCACACCAACTTAACGAGATTTACTAATTAATTCCCGTGGCGTTATTTCATGCAGTCGTTTAAATCCGTTGCCACAGTGGATACCGAGTAAAGGAGCAAGGAGAGTCAGGGCATGGCCGAGCATAGCCGAAAGAAAGAATCTCCCTGGATTATAAAAAAAAAAAAAAGCCAAACGAATGAAATAACGAAATACGTATATAAATAAATAAATAATATAAGAAGTAAAGAAGTGAAAAGACGTGGGGGGAGTCGAGGATCGCGAAGCGCACTTCCTCCGTTCGTCCATTTATCCGCAGCCTCGGATTTATTAAATCACGCGATGCACCCACTTCACCGGGACCCCGCGCATTATCTCCCACCCCATCCCGCCCCGTCTCCTTGCGTGTTTACGCAACGGTCCGGTCGTAGCGTAGCCCTGCGCTCGGTGGGATCGGCGCCGATCACAATGGCCGTCAGTTTTCGTTAGGTCGCACCCGTGCCGGAGCGGCGAACCGGCGCATTTGCCCCGAAATCGGTCCCAAGTACATACTCAAAGAATCCTTATTCGGGTAATGCAGTTGTCTCCCTTATCCGCCGCGGATTCCTTTGTTCGCATTTACCGTTCCGCTTTACGTTTACGCTGTCGCGTAAAAGCGTAAACGCAACGAATCCAATCGAATTCAATTATTTGGCTCATTGGGGACCCGGTGCTGCACCGTCGGCTCGCCCATAAGCTGGAGAATATGATTGGTCGGTCGGTCGGTCGGTCGGTCGGGGGGTGGGGGGCTTGCAGTTTTCATCCCTCGTCGCGGAGATGCATTGCGAGGTAAGGTTAGACCAGTGCGGAGAGCTCGTGGTTCGGCGTGTCGAGCCTAACGCGGATAACGGCCGTTCGGATGCTCACTCGTTCCTATAAGTCGTACCGAGTTTTCTCGGCACCCCCGGGGCTCGGATGACGAGTCAGGGTCGGAAGCGAGGAGATCGGGGAAAGCCATTTTCCGGCCGGGTGGGCCCGAAAGAGGTCGCTGTCCCTCCTCGTCCTGATCTCCCCGAACGATGCGTAGAGACAGAGAGAGAGAGAGAGAGAGAGAGAGAGAGAGACGTAGCGGGGAGACGGACCTCGCATCGTCGAGGAGGAAGCGCGGATGCACCGCGGGACACTTGTTTTTATGAATATTGTTTGGGAGTCGAGCGTCATTCGGCTCGGAATTTATCGAGAGGAAAATTGAAGGCTCCGCGGGGGATTTTCTGCAGCCCCTCCCGCCGCCCTCGGCATTCGCTTCGCCCAATGAAGCGTCAGGATCGCCGGAGGAGCGGCGAGCACCAGCTCCTTCTGAAATCCATCGCAATTACAAATTGAGGCCACGGCTTTACGTGCGCGCGTACGCACGGCAGCCTCGATCGACCTACTCTGGAATGCTACGAAGCAGAAAAGCTTCGGGGAACGGGCCCGGTCGGTCGAATGGCAAACGAGTGTCGTCCTGGCTTTTCCTATTACTTACCGGCGAGAATAGAAGCCGAAATCTCCAGCTCGTTTTAGCGTAGCTCGAGCAGGGCGGACGGGGAGGGCGCGCGGGGGGCTCACATAATTTTCGAAAACGCTCAATAACGATCGTCGGCCTCGAGGAATAATAAGGTCCCCGGTGTAGACCCGGGAGAAGCCGAGTCCACTAAAATGCATCCCTAACGATGCCAATTATTCTTCGTAACACGCGCAATTTGAGCCAACGTCCTCGTCCTCGTCGCCGTGACTCCGTCCTCCCTCAGCGGAGGAAAATGAGGCTATGGCAATGGCTCCCGAGAGCAGCCGAGGTCCCCCCATACCCCTTACTACCTCGCAAAACCAATGAAACGAGGAAGCTGGGGGGACGGGGAGGGGTCGCGGCCGCGACCGCGGGGGCATCCGGTCGCCCTCCTACCTGGAATCCGAGCGAAGATCCGCCGGTTTACGAGCCCGGTCGATCGTTCGTCAAAAGTCGCGATCTTCCTCCTTCTTTCGACCCCCCCCCTTCGTCCTCCTCCGCTGGCCCCGCTGGCCCGGCCCGCCTAGGTCATTAAAGGCCTCCGTTGGAAATTGCGAGTCGCCCATCGGTTTTTCAGCCCCGCTTGACGGGATGTATCGAGAACGTATCGAGAACGTATCGAGAACGTATCGAGTACCGGCAGGTATTATGTACTGCTTTGGTCGGTCGCGGGGCAGCTATTCGAGGAGGAGCCATTGGATTACAGTTTGATGATCCTCTATTGAGATAAGAGTCGGATACTAACTACATCGAGATATCTACGTAGGCATTCGATTTTCTTTATTCTTTATCGTCTCTCTCTCTCTCTCTTTTTGTGTGTGTGTTTTACCGTCATTTTGCTTCTCATCTCGGGCAATTGGCTGCTAAGAGAGAGAGAGAGAGAGAGCCATCGATTTGTTGGACGTAATTCGTAGTTTCGCAATTCGCAATTTCGCGATTTCAATCATCTATTTACTCATTTATTTACATGCGTCGGGGACCATCGGAGATTGACGAGCGCAATACCTTACGAACGAAATAAATAAATAAGAAAGATGGCGAATCAATCGACCGACAGAATAGTACCGAATACCGAATACGTTTACCTTTCTTTTTTATCTCTACCCTCCTTCTCCTTCTCTTCCTCCTCGCCCCCTGCCCGACATCGACACAGAGACCCGAACGTAACGGTGCGAATTCCCGACTAGGTTAGCGAGCCGCGCACACGGGGTCGAGTCACGGGCACACGGACACACACGCACGCACACCCAGCCAGAGAGAGAGAGAGAGAGATAGATAGAGAGAGAGTGAGAGAGAGTGAGAGAGAGAGAGAGAGAGACACACACACGCGCGCGCGCGCGCGCGCGTTCAGCAGTAGGTAGTTAGGCGAACGGCAGCTGCTGGATCGTGATTAAAATAACGGGATGAAGTCGATCACTACCGGGCTTTGAAATCTTAAAAGACTGAGGGAGACCGATGAACGCGCTCCGCTATTTTAAGTGTAAAAATGTACGACTATCCGACGAGCATCTCCGAAGCGCTCGACTATCTGATATCGGCCATTAAAGACGGGGAGGGGGGA
This sequence comes from Ceratosolen fusciceps, assembly GCA_018883505.1. Classification (NCBI taxonomy): domain Eukaryota; kingdom Metazoa; phylum Arthropoda; class Insecta; order Hymenoptera; family Agaonidae; genus Ceratosolen; species Ceratosolen fusciceps. The sequence goes on along the minus strand of RCIC01000003.1, from coordinate 8,231,399 downwards.
TTCAGGCAGGAGCCCCGAAAAGCTCGGAGGATCACGGACTCGCGCCGTGATTGAGAAGAAAATGTATTTTAGATACATAATAATAAAGCCTACCGGCGATTAATGAAGTAGATAAGGACGAGCCGACCGAGGCTAAGAGTATGCCGGTCCCCATTCTCGGATGCTGAATCAAAGAATCGAAGGTTCGAAACTAGTTTTTTCATTGGCGACTCTTCGTTGGCGCTTCGTTATTCCCTTACAAATTGACATAATTAATTGCGAAAACTAATAATGCCGCTATAACTGTTAGAATAATAATGATAATAATAATGATAATAATAATAACAATAGCACTAATAAGATTGAGAATGAGAATAAGAATGGTGGATGGGGTTAAGCGAGGTATTTGATGGAATCGTTAAAATAAATAATCGATTGATTAAATCTCTCCACCCCTCCCCGCCCCGCCATCCGCCCTTCGCCGTTCCGACCGTCATCCGATTAATTTAACTGCTTATAAAATTTAATACCTGTAATATGAAGATATGGTAATTTGGCGTTAGAGCGGCCGGGAATGTTCATTAATTTTACGATACAATTTATAATTCGTTAAGGAAGAAAGAGCGTCCGGGATTTTAACAATTATTGTTCTACTACGGCCAGAAGGATTAATACGGTATTACGAGCAGGAGGAGTAGGAGGAGGAGGAGGAGGAGGAGCAGGAGACTTGCCTCCGATAGGGTCATTACGGGTGCTTAGTGTTAATAACAACGACAGCAATACTAATAATAACAATAATAGGGAGGAGAAGATGATGAAGAAGGGTTAGGGAAAGGGTAAAGGGGAAAAGGGATAAGGCGGCTATTAAGGAGATGATTTATTTAAATTACGAACGGCGTATGGCCGTTGAGTATTATTCGGCATCGGGGATATATTTTTATGCCCCAATTAGGCGATACGAATCTCAAGAATATCCTTTCCTCTCTTATTCATAAAGCACTTTGCGCTTCTGATGTATTCTTGATGTGCCTATTTTAATAAAAAGTCAAGCCAGGGAGGAGGAGGAGGAGGAGGAGGAGGATGAGACCAAGGAGGCCGGGAGGATGCGCGGAGCCGATGAAGAAGCGGTTGCCGAGAGTAAAATGAAGAAAGCGACTAAGGTGGGGAGGAGGGGGATGGCGTAAGCAAGGCAGAGATAAAAAGAAAAAAAAAAAAAAAAAAAAACTTCGTCAAAGAAGAATTTGTTAAATCTACTGTGCCTTGAGTTAATAGTAGGAGCGATTCAGCAGAGGAAAAAGGGAGATTTATCTTGTCCAGATTAATAACTGGCCCGACGTTGATGGAGATTATTTGATCGATTAATGCCTCGCTGATAGTCGTAATTTATTACTGAAAATAGGCTTTCTTTGCATCTGTTTCTCTCTCTCCTTCGCTCTCTCTCTCTCTCTCTCTCTCTCTCTCTCTCTTCGGCCAGCACGTAACCGGACCAAAGGAAGCGAGCGAGGTACGAGTAACACGCGATTGTATATTTTATAGGTATTCTTCTCGTCCCTTTGTTAGAAGAAGCGATCAATTAATTGATCCGCGAGTCGATGAAAACTGCGGCAACGGCACGTCTTCTCATCTATTTAACATACATCGTTTATCCCCGTTTTTCCTCTCACGAAAAAGGTCAAAAAAAGTAATAGTCCAAGGGATTGCCGAATTTAGCTGCGCCTTAAATAACAATTTCGTTCTAACTGCTGCGCTTTCAATTGGTAATATGCCGTTGCAGCTTACGGGCAATTCAATTGCGATCGCCCATAGATCGCTAGCCGATTAAACATTACCTCCGCGTAAAAATGATCCTGGGCGGGAAGGCTCTCTTTGCTATTAATTAATTTACTCTGGTGTTACTGGCCGAGTAGCGCTCGGCAGTAAAAAAAAACGTGGCTTAGGACATTACGTGAAGGGCTTGTGGAGCATCGCTTCGATGTCGACGTACCCGCGATCCCCAATAACCCCAATAACCCCGCTAACCTCGTGAATCCATCGTTAGGGCAATACGGCGTTGGCCGGTGCGGGGAGTGGAGTGGAGGGGTGTTGTGTCATCAGTCGGTGTCAGGACTCGGGCGATCGTCAAGTAAAGGAAGGGGAGAAATCCCGGAAAGACCCAGATCTCGGGCGAATAATTTAATAAGTCGCTGTGAAAAGTAAAGTAACCGGGTGCGGGGGAGTCGACGTTGGCTTTTCCTCCTCTTAGTATCGGCGGCGGGAGGGGGTGACGCGGTCGGACAGGTGACGGCAAGTGGGACGGCGATACTGAGAGGAGGAAAAAAAAGAAGAAGAAGAAGTAGAAGAAGAGAAGCCGAGAGGGAAATGACGGTATCGAGTGGAGGAATCGTTCGTCTCCCTCTTGATACAACCTGACACGAGCTCGCGCCCGATCCAATTACTCGGCAGATACAGATACAGTGAGACGGGGGCGATGGGCGAGGGGCGGAGGGGCCGTGGGGTGAATAGCGAAAGGGCGCATTCGAGGGCCGGGCCACCCCGCACGGACTCTCCTGTTATTTTTAATCCTCGGGCAAGCTCGCGCTTCTCGTGCACGTTAAGGGGTGGCGGCCACTCGTCGTTTTCGCCTCCGCCCCCGCTCCCCAAGCCGTATTTTTCGGATTAGAAAGCCAGCGTATCGTCGCGATAAATCGTCGCGCGCACCTCGGCTCCTCGACTTCCCGATAAACATCCCTCCCCGCCGTCGTCTTCCCTCCCTTTCCATTTCAGCTCGGCCCGTCGAGTAGCTTTCTTATGCAATATCGACACACGCACACGCGCACGCACACGCGCACGCACAGAGAGAGAGAGAGAGAGAGAGAGAGGCCGTGGCCGGGCTATAAATCACAGGCTATTTCAGTTAGACGCGAACTGTATTTTCTCCGCTTTTTCACTCTCCTTTTTTATCCCCCGTCCCGTCCCTACCCCTGCGCTCTGCTCCTCTTACTTATGCCCCACGACCCTTGAATTATCTCGTTGGCCACTAGATCGATACGCGCGGATGTTTATTACGGCTTGCCGGGAAGGTGAGATTATTACACCACCGGACTTGACGTCCCTTTCGCAGCAATCCTCACTCCCACTGACGGAGAATATTATCCACAGCAATCTGCCGTCTGTGCCATGCCTCCCCGATCCTTGGGCCGCGATAGCCTCCACGTCTCCGAGGTTATTATTGTAAATTTACTTTGCGCTCAAGGCTGTTATAACATAATAATGGCGAGGGATTGCCGCGTTGTGTGGCTAATGTGACCTCGTAAACATCCCTAGAGCAGCTCGCAAGCCAGCCGAGTAAGCACGAGATCGCTAATGTCGCATTCTGACTTATCGGTAATCAGTGCCGCGAAGCATTGAATTTTGAAAAAGTGTAGATTCGAAAGAGGAAATAAAACGATTATGCGAAAGGGAGGTATTTATTTATACTCGAGGTAATGGACTGTCAACGTGGACGCGTATCAGAACCTCGACGTTTTGTCGTCCGGGAGGCGGCTGACCGGACGCGACTCACCTCCACGACGGTTTTCCAAAAGAAAGCGAACGTCTCCATCGCTCGGATTTCGTCTCCTGGCCGTTCTCCTCCTCGTTCTTGTCGTCGTTATCGTCGTCGTAGTCGTCGTCGTCGTCGTGCAAGTCGTCGGAAAAAAAATAATGGCGCGTCGCATTGTCACTTTAAAAGGGAGCGACGGGAAGGCCAGCCAATAAAGACAATGCGGCGGGCATTGTTCGGATTCGAGGAGCCTCGTTTTAGCCATCCGGATACAAAAATATAAAGAGTAATGCGAACGGGCGATTGGGGTGGTTTCGGCAGGGGGAGGGAAGGAGGACTCGCACGCAATGTCTCTCTTCTTCACGCTCCCCTTCCCAATTGCGATCCTCCTGTCGTTTCACTCCTTCCCGCCTCCCCCCAGCTCACCGTCCACCCCAACCCAACCCCAACCCCACCCCACCCTACCCTTCATCTTGGGCTGCCATTTATTTTCTCTGGAGCACCACTCCCCTCCATCCCTCCATCCCTCCCTCCCTCCCTCCCTGCCCCAACCTCCGACTCCCAACCCGACGACGACACCCTACGTACCCGCTCATCCATCGCCGCATGCCCTTCTCTCTCTCAGCGCCCTCTCCCCTCCCCCAACCCTACCCTACCCGGCCATGAGAGCCCGAGGCCGCAGTTCGCTTCTTCTCTTAATCAAGGGAAAAGTGCGTCGCCTGCTTTACGTCCGACTTTTTATCGTCCCTTATTTCTTCTTTCTTTCGAAACTTCTCCCTCCCCCCTGCTCCCTCGCCCTTTCTATCCCTTGTTCCTGCTCCATTCTAACGAACTCGCCTCGTGCTGATTGTTTCTCTCTCTCTCTCTCTCTCTCTATATCGCTGCACTCCTCGGACTCCTTCTGAAACGGCGATACGCAGTACTGGGAGTTACTTAAAAAATTATTCCATTTTACGAGCAGTGGGGCGTTCAATAAGTAATTTGCATTCCTTTCGTATCGACATCTTTTCCAGTATACTCTGTATACTCTACCTTAGATAAAGGTCTTATCAATTTTAAATCACATTTGTACTTTAATTTGTACTTTTTCCAAGATTTTATTGCCTCGAAAAAAAAAAAAAAAAAAAAAAATAAAATAAGCTCTGGATAATTCGTATAAATCATGTTGATATTTTCGGAAAGTGAAACAAAAGATTTTCCATTTAAAATCTTCACTCGCTGTAAAGAAAAAAGAATAGAAAAAAGAGAGTGAGTGAGTCCGGGATGACTAAAAATAATCATAACTTTCAAGATAGACTTTACGGATGTATGTATGTCCGGTTAATAACAGCACAACTCCTAGGATTTATTTACGTGCATTAGATATTCCACGTGAGCTTAATAATGCTAATTATAATTACTCTGCTACTGATGAAACTCAAAATATATAACTTCGTTAGTTTGTGTTTAGGTCTCGAATAATATAATTCCTCTGTTAAAATAAACTCGAGATAGAATAGATTTCCATTAAACCGATAATTCATTAATTTATAGAATACTCTCGGTTACAGTTCATGACCAACAATTAATAATTGTCACTGTAATTCATAAAAGTACCCACCTACGACGCTCCTGTAGTTTTTCTACCGACTCGAACGAGCGTCCCGCTTATTTTCCGCACCCTTAGTCTGCGCGAAAACGCTTGGCCTCATCTCTTGACTAAGAGATGAGTACAGCATCCGAGAATGAGTGAGAGAGAGAAAGAGGGAGAGAGAGAGAGAGAGAGAGAGAGAGAGTAAAGGGCTCCGCCCTATTTGAAACAAACTTCAGTTAGATGGAGAAATGGAGAGAGGGTGCGATGGGACGGAATGTTAGAAAGAGAGCGCGAATGAGGGTTAGTGATGGTTCGTTTGGGAAGAGGTGGTAGAGGGAATACGGAGGGACGGGCGGGGAAGGTAGAGAGAGAGAGAGAGAGAGAGCGAGAGAAATGTAGCACCGAGGCCTTCATATAGGCGAGCGGAGAGATTATACCGAAATGCATAAATTATCAAAGGACCGCTGGTGTCTGGCCTCCCCGGAGGAAACCTAGCCCTCATGGATCCTGGCTTTTTCCTCAGCCCCTCTCGCTCCCTCTCCTGAATATGCCATGCATTCGTTCCTCTGTATGTCCGCGTAGATGCGACTCTGCGCTGCCCCTTTTATCGGGACTTTAAGCCCGTGTGCCAACTCCTAAGCTTCCTCATCGGCATTATTATTATTATTATTATTATTACTATTGTTGTTATTATTATTATCAATATTATTATTAATATTATTATTGTTATTGTTATTGTTATTGTTATTGTTATTGTTATTACTATTCTCGTCCTCGTCATGGTCGTCGTCGTCGTCGTCGTCGTCGTCGTCGTCTTTGTTGTTTTTGTTGTTGCTACGGTTATTTGTATTATCAGTAACGTTTAGCCGATTTTAATGAAATTTTTTCCAGGGGCGAGAAAAATTACCTCTAATTGTTAACTTGTTCCCGGGGAATGTTATAGAACCGCGTTTTTCAAGCCGCAGGAGCAGCCCGAGAAGAGAATACTCGAGCGCATTCTTTCAAAGGCATTGAATCATTTTTGAATGAAGAAAATAATAGAAAACAACGGCTGACAATTAATCGTAGCGTTAAAAAAGTAGCGAGTGAGGGGTAGTATTTCTCATTAGTGCACGTACATAAAGGACCATTGCCTCCGGAAATTTAAAGATGATGGGTCGGCGGGGTGGTTGGCGGTACGGGCTGCGGGTGTGCGGTAGGTGGCAGAACGGGGTGGGGTGGGGGGTTACGAAGGGTAAGGTAGGTCATAATTAGCCGAATTTAATTGCCGCCGGGGCCGTAAGAATGCGTTAGATTTTGTTAAATGGATTGTCAAGTGTTGTTTTACAAAGTCATTATAACAATTAAGAAGTATGAATACAAGCGAGCAGCGATCCGCTTAAGCGACGAGGAGCGTTTGTTTTCATTTGTGCAATTTGTATGAAATTGCATTAAGCGAGCGAGGCTCGATTTAATTTCGATTAAATATACCTTCCTAATGCGGAGTTTTAACTTCGGCTAAAGTCCTGCCCCGAACCCTGCCTCATACAGATGTTTCCATTGAATTAAAGTACTCCTCCCAATCATGCCAATTACCAATTATAAATTGTTTATGTCTGCCGCGCCATCCCCAGTTGAATAAACATCGTTATATCACGAGTTTCCCAAAATTATTGGCTTAAATAAGCAATATTTTTAACGGCCCCGCGCGTAATCATTTATCATTTCCGAATTAGCCTTTAGATATTATTGCCTATTGTTGTTGTTATCGTTGCCGTTGCCATTATCATCATTATGACTATTGCTATTTAAGCACTCGGCAATTAGTTCCTGTATTCCCCTACATTCTAATATTAATAATGTTAAAACTATACAGGTGGAATACAAATACGTAGGCGGCCAAGCTTCCTTATTCTCCTTCGTTTGGCCGCCTAAATTATTAATTAAGAAACTTTATAACAATGACGTCATGGCGAAGGTTAAACTATGCCTTTGATAAAATATTACGATCCGTCGGAATTTAAAGATTATTTGAATCGTCGTCCATGGTTATTTGGGGCTATTTATGTGCTTTTGGGGTAGTTCCGTTTGGGGACTCTGCATCGGAATGTAATTAGTCTTATTAAGAGCTTTTAAACTTGAGGATCGGCGGGAGTTGCGTTGCTCGAAGCTTATGAATAAGAATATCGTGGGACATGATGAATGAGTGGAAAGATTAAAATAAATATTACCATAGTAGCGAGTAATTCGATTGGTGGAGTAGGAGGAGGAGGAGGAGGAGGAGGAGGAGGAGGAGGAGTAGGAGGAGGAAGAGTACCCGCTCGTGTAATGGAAATCGATATTTCAATAAAAATTCGTCTAATGGGTTAAGTGGGAGGCTAAGGTGTCAAAATAAAAAAAAAAAAAAAAAACGAAAAAAATTATTCTCTTAAAAGTAGATGTTTATGGTGGAAGGCACGCGGCGGCAATAAGGGTAAGGGGGACAGAGGCAAAGCCGAATGTAAATAAATCAGAATAAGTACAAAGGAGTAACAACAATCGTCCACCTGGCTATTGTTGTTATTACTGGGGGAGGTCGGCGCACCCCCCCCCCACCACCCGTCCCAGTATCGAGAACAACAAAACGCCAGGAACACGCGTAAGAGCTTTAGCTATCGAGTCGTATAGCGTTACAAAGCCAAATGATAATGATAGGTCAGCTCCGGCTGAGGTTATTGGGGTGGAAAGTTCCGTTCCTTGTTTGTACAATAAATCGAGTCCTTCACCGTCAATGATAACCAACGTCCTTCTCTCTTCTGCATTTACAGCGTATTGCTCGAGCCACACGGACCTGGAGAAGGTCTGCCAGGAACTGAGGTCCGACGAGAACCTGAACTCGATGTTCAGACTGGACTCGAAGCCGATCTCGTGCCCCTTCGTCGGCCCGCCCTTCAGCTTCAGCTACAACCGCGGCCACGGGGAGTGCAAGGCCCTGGAGAACCAGGCCGAGAGCTGCATCGACGACAGCAAGCTCCTCCTCAAGTATCAGGCCTGCGCGGACATCCAGGGCGCCGAGAGCAGCAGTGAGTAGTAGTACAACGGCGTTATTTAAAGAGCTTTTGCCCTTTTGACTGGGGAGCCACTCGGTGACGGTTAACTCCCACGCCTCCCCGACCTCGACCCCCAAGCGTCGCCGCTCCACCCGCACCCCTCACCGCGCCACGATCTTTTGACTCGATCGACGGTTCAATAAAGGCTTTAAATAATCCATCGACTGGTCTAATTCACAACTGCGCGGGATTACTTGTCCCGTTCGCCGGTAATACAGGCTGTCCCGCCTGTCGCTATGAATCGGCAATTTTCATTATTCGTGTGGGTAGCTCGTCCACCCACACGGAGACTCGGATTTTCGGATGCCATTTCACCGGGGTCACAACTTTCCTTCAATCGATGGCCTTCGATTTCGATGGCCAATCCGCCCCCTGCCCCTCTTACGCGTAATATCCCACGGGTTTTATCGCCTCCGGACAGTTATTAATTTAGCGGCGTCGTCGTCGCTTGACTTCTTTCCGACGGCTCTTTTCACCTGTAATTCTATTAAAAAAACAACGAAAACTTTTAAAAAAAAAAAAAAAAAAACAATGTAGAAGGATTATAAAGAGCGAAAATTTCGGTATTTCAACATTTTTAAATTCCAGGCAATTTCTGTGCGATATCATGTACTGCCTCGCTTTAATGAAATTCCGTACTAATTAAATACCTGTGAAAAAGATGACCGCAAAATTTTAAGAAAATAAAAGCCTCCCCGGTCTCCCCCCCCCCTCATCCTCATCCTCATCCTCATCCTCATCCTCATTATACGTATACGTATATACACGTATACGCGTGTATATATATATATATATATATATTGTTATTGGAGTATTTTACGGGGCTTCGTATACCTTCCCGATTTTATAATTTTCGCCAAGTCCTATGTATTTTCAAGCAATTGCATTAAAGTTAAAAAAATTTTAGGTGCCACTCGTCGCCGCGAGACAACAAATTACGGCTCCTATAATGATTTGTCAATTATTTTATTATATGCTCTTTAATGCCCTAATGGATTCTCTAGCGTAATAAAGCTAATGAAATAATAAGTTTTGAAAATATTTTTACACTAAAGACCGAACGCGATTATATTACGTATTTCTTCCTTCCTTCCTTCCTTCCTTTCTTTCTTTCTTTCTTTCTTATTTTATTTCATTTTTTCCTTTTTTTACTTTTACCACCGGACAAAACTCTTTTAATCTAAAAAAAAAAAACATGCAAACAATATACGATAAATGAAAAATATAAGAATCTGAAAAAAAAAACAAGAAACAAACAAACAAAGAGAGAGAGAGAGAGAGAGAGAGGGAGGAGATGAGAGAACAAAAGGAGTAAACAAAGAAATATCTTTATATCGTGGAAAACGGGTCGTCCATTCTATTACGTATAGCGTTACACCTCGACGTATGTAATTTTTGCCTCTCGGCGGTCTTCCGCCCGCCCCTCAACCGACAGCGCGACGCTACCTTTTCACTCTTTCTCTCACGATCCTTCTCTCTCTCTCTCTCTCTCTCTCTCTCTCTCTCTCTACTCACCGTTTCGAATTCACCATCTGGTAATTAAGATTGCAGTTACGTGTGACCAAGATTTTTAAGCCATTCTTCTTCTTCTTCTTCTTCTTCTTCTTCTTCTTCTTCTTCTTCTTCTTCTTCTTCTTCTTCTTCTTCTTCTTCTTCTTCTTCTTCTTCTCCTCCGAGGGAGGTTCCTCTCGACAAAACTTGTATAATCTCAATTATTTTACCAATTTCGGCCTTTCATCCTTCCTTTTGATCTAGTCCTTTCAAACGAAAAAGTAATAACAAACTTGAATTACTGGCTACACTGTTTACCGCTTCAGAGAAACTTTTGTATGGAATCGTAAAATGTTTTGAAATAAAGTCCTCTAGTGAGGAAAAGAATTTTTTTCTTTTTTTTTCCTTTTTCTTCCTTTTTTCTTCTTTCCTTCTTTCTTTCTTCCTTTATTTCTTTCGTTCTTTTATCCCGATGTCTTTACGATATTAAATTAAATTTAATGTATTTAAGTTAATTTGAAGTTGCCTCTACCACTAGTGCATTCCCGAGTATGTTTATTTGATTATCGGATCGAGGTATTTCTGTAAAGACATTTATTTTCACCATAGAAAAGAGGCGAATTCTGATAATTACTATCTTTTTTTTTCTTTTTCTTTTTCTTTTTCTTTTTCTTTTTCTTTTTCCTCGTCCCATATGTATTACAGGCTCATTAATTACATTGATTAGCAATTTCGCTAAGAGTCCCGCGTGTGCTACTGGAAAGTGAAATACCTTTCTTAACATAACGGGTTCTCGCTTTTTCTGACATGTAAGCAATTTATAGATTTATACTTGTACGGCGGAGAAAATGAAAAGGAAAACAATACAACTGATTGGCGCGTATTCATACTAGCCGAGGCAAATTTTTTTCCTTACGAATAAATTAAAATTTTCACTCGAACATTACGCGCTTCTTGGGAGTCGACTTTTACTACGAAAACCTATTATTTCTAGATGTATTGTTTCATCGGAAGGGTTTTATAACTTGGCTTAATGGACAGGAAAAGCATAATCTTTAATAAAAAAAAAAAAAAGAAAAGAGGGCTGCGAGAGGGAAAAAATAGAGGAAAAAGAGACGGACGAAAGCATCAATAAGACCTTCGTACTTGTGTAAATGGCCCTAAACGTTAAGTACATGATATAAGAGGAGCGCTAAAGAGATCGCGGGTGGAAGGATGGGAGGGGAGGGGAGGGGAGGGATAAATGATCCGCAGGGTCATTCACGTGGCTTCCGTGGATCGCGGCTTAATAAAACTGTGTATAAAACAACGGACTCTCCCGCTTTCCAAGATCCGCGTTCCCAATACATCCCTCTCCGTCCTCCCTCCTCCGCCCCTTCCTCCGCGAAGCGATCCATCCGCTCTCGCTAAATGAATTATCATCGTAATGTGATTACCGGCTCCTTCTCTTCCCTCCCCCCCCTCCCCGTCACTGCTCCTGCGAATCCCACGAAAAACCGTCGTCACGATTCCTATGCCTCCTTATTATCTCAAGGTATGCTAATGTTCCCCTCCCCCCGCCAACGCTACCATCTCAACCGCTACCACCGCTACCACCGCTACTACCGCCATCGCCGCTACTTTCCACTCCTCTCACCCTTCACTTAACCTTTGTCTCTTTCACAGCGGAGGAGCTGCAGTGCCTGGCGACGTGGAAGGAGGGCAGGAACATGTATTTACTCGGGACGCTCAAGCTCGTCGGCAGGGCTCAAGCGAGCGAGGAAACTTTCAGGTATTGTCCTCTTCTCCTCATGCATCAACATTATAATTACAGCTACTTAAGGTGACGAGTCCGTCTGTAGTCACTGCCCGAGACTTCGTTCCTTGGTAAAAGAGACGATTTCCAGCATGAGCCGCTCGAATACATTGATTTTCACGGCAACGATCGACGGTCTTTCCCTCCGCGACTCATTCGATCGCTCATTAATGACACTCCCCGCCATGACCGATCACGCCACGTGCTCATTACAACGTCGATTCTTATTATTATGCCCGATGCCGATCTCTAATATTTATAGCCGACAATTTCCCCTTCTATTCTAAATTTCGTTAACCCTTTCGAAGAATAAGCAGCACCGCCTTCGCCTTTATATAATTCATAATGTATTGTCCAGACGACACGCGGGACGATAAATGAAAGACAACAACAAAAAAACGAACGAAGAAGAAAACAAAGAAACGTCATTGTTCATTCGTTGTTATTTTAACGATAGGACGCCAAATGTACGTAAGGAGGCCAAATGTACGTCGGACTCTTGACCGCGTTACTTGACGGCTACGCGTCCATTCGGGGTTTTGCAATAACCTATCGATCGATTACAATTAAGCGCAAGTAGAGTAGCGTAGTACCTTTCGTCGGCGCAAGGCTTTTATTTCAAATGGAATATAATTACGTGGAGAGCGGCTTGGAAAGGTCGAGGATGTCACCTGCGCGCGTATCCTTGCTTAAAGCGCAATGGCTCGGGCGGACTTGGATTTATTGTTATTCGGTGCAATTGCCACCGGCTAGCCGCTAATGATCAATAGCCGACTGAGAGCAGGGCCGCGTATTTTTAAGACGACCGCTAGTGCGCTAGTGCGGTAAGACGGGGGACGGTGGCGGCGGGACATTGTCCCGAGCCGGCCGAGTGGAAGGGATCCGGACACGAGTAGGAGTACCCGGGAGCGGCTAAGTGAATTGATTGTAATACCGAGAGCCGCTTAGGATCGCCGGTTCAATGCTAGCGGGGCGGACGTAATAGCGGATCGGGCTGCTGCTGGGTGGTTTCGAGCTGATGGACGGGAGAGCCCCGATAGATTTGGTGCCGACGAAGGAAGCGCTGGCTGCGACGTCTGCGGCGGGTTCGGTGGGGGAGGGTTGAAGAGACGGGTGGGCCGACCGGGTTCGTCACGTTCGGCTAATTGCCGAGCCCGGCTACCCGATAAATATGACCGAGGAGATATTGGCCGGGCGGGTAGTAGTAGTCGATTTAACCGGGGCCCGTGCATGACTCCGACCGGCATCGATCCCCTCACCGAGGAACCCCGTACGCGCTACTCGGCCGACGGGAATTACACGCGACGAGGAAATTAAAGGAAGGAGCGGCGGTGCGGCGGCGGCGGAGGAGCTGGAAGAGGGACCTATCATCATTCGGCAAATTGGTCGGAGCGTATGCGAGGAGGAGAAGCCGCTGCCGCCGCCGCCGCCCTCGCCACGGGTAATTGATAAATAAATCAATTGGTCGGTCTGGCTACCCGCTGCTTTCTCCCGCTTCTTACGTATACCACTATCCCCCCCCCCCACACACCCTACGACCCCGTCCACGTCTCATCAACGAGTCAGGGCGTTATTAGGGCGGCAATTGATTAAAAAGCAGCTCGGCATGTAAAGGGCGACTTGGATTAGCCAAACTCACCACGAGAACGGGATGGCAAAGGAGCCACGCCGAAACAAGAAAACAAAAACAAAACAAAAAAAAAAAACCGCTAACCTCTCGAAGTAACTTCATTAAGCTCGGTCAATCGCTCGAGACGAACCTCTTCCCCCGACCCATCCCCCCTGCCGCTAGCGTTTAATCGACGTTGAAGGAAGGACTATATTGACTCATCGGCGACCAAAGAGCCTTCGTATGGATCATTGTAATGCTAAGACATCGATCGCATTCGTGTATTTCAGATGCTTCTTGTACGAGAAAATCCATAAAGAGGGGAGGATCGAGTACTATATATCCGAGTCCGGGGATCCGAGCTGCAACGGGTTGACCTCCATTACCGAGGGCGCGCGGAACTTCAATTTCACGAAAGGTACGTCAGAGTAGTCCTTCTGGTTATTGGACCCTCTTCTCTCCTCTCCTCCAGAGGTAAGTCGGCCGCTCAATTCGCAGCGAGAGAGAGAGAGAGAGAGAGAGACGGGGGGGGAGAGCCGATTTAACGCAATCAAGTCCCTTTACAATTTCCTGTTGACTTCGCAGAGGAGAAGGAGCACGTGAGGTGCAAGTATCCCTCGTGGGTGACGCAGCACCACGAGTGGCACTTCCTCGACGGCTCGAGGAACTACCACTTCACCAAGAGCAACTCGATGCTCAAGGTCACCTTCAACGGCAATAACGAGGAGATGCGGAGCGAGGAGAAGGTCGTCTGCCACAACCTCGAGAAGATGCACCCGAACGACGATATGCAGGGGAACAAAGTGAAGCTCGTGGCCCACGTGGCCAGCGGATGGTCGGTCTTACAAACCTATTTTCACAAAACTTGGCTCCAAGCTCGGCCCTAGTCCCCCAACCCCGTACCAGCCGCCTATAAACGTCCAAAGGCCGATTCTTATAATACTTTATTCGCTTCAACGGTTAAACGGCTTCTTGTCGGTTACGTCCGACGGTTACCGACCGACGCGGACCGACCGGATACGGAATTTGATAATATTGGGCCATTCAACGTTTCAATGCAACGTCCCGTCCCATTGGCACTCGGAACCTTCGATAGTTTTGGGCGGTGTGGGGGTGGGTGGGGGGAGGGAGGGTTATTGGGGTTGGCGGAAAGGGCCGATAGGACACTGGAATCGAATAAAATTGACGAAACGATGATAATTTTGAATTGCAGCGACACCGGCTACGTCTGCATGATCTTTCACAAGCGAGACGGCCACGTCATCGAGGTCCAGCAGTCGCGTAAGTATCAGTATTACATGAGCTTGAATTAAAGAGGGAGAGCTTCCAAGTGGCCGATAAAATTAATATCGACGATTTCCGTGCACGCAGGTGAGAAATCGATAATGCCGCACGAAGCCTGTTCACTCGACGATCCATCCAAGCAGCCCTTCTCAACGCTAATAAGTAAGTAGTAGTAGTGGTAGTAGCGGTAGCAGTAGTAGTGGTAGCAGTAGTAGCAATAGTAGTGGTATCGTCGAGATAAAAGTGGAACGGTAAATCGCGGGTGGTGAGACGCACGGATCGTGGAATAGTAAGCGAGTCCGAGGACGGTCGTCGACGGATAGCGTCCCCGTCGTGACGGGCGTCCCCGCCCGAGAGCTTAGCAAACTAACGAGGTTCCGTTGCAGCCTCGAGCCTGCACAAGCGCTCCTGCCCGAAGCCCGGACGGTACACGGTCCTCGACCACGTGACCACGCCGCCCCAGTCGAAGCCGGCGAGGCGGCACCGGCGCTTCGCCAAGGCCCTGCGACTCTCGGAGCGCGTCTGGAAGGAGGAGAGCAACGAGGCAGGGGAGGGCTCGACCGAGGACTGCCAGAACACGGAGGTCCAGATCGGCTGCACGTCCAGCGGGCAGAACGAGATGATCATCCAGGAGTCGTGCAAGAGGAACGACGTCGGTACGTGGGGAAGACTGGACAGACCGGAGCTCCCGAGCGAACCCGGGCGACTAATTTCAGCCACAGTTTCAGCTTACTCGTGCCACGGAAGCTGGGAGGAAGACGGCACCTGGTACACGATAGTCTCGAGGAACAAGAGCGCGACGGAGAAGGAGACGCTGTGCGTCTCGATGAGGCTCAGCGAGGGCGGCAAGGAGATGCCCGGGAAGGGTCCCAGGCTCGAGCAGCAGGAGCTCTGGCTCTCGAGGCCGAGGAACTTTTGCGGACGTGGTGCGCCGGATCAGTGGACCTACAAGCTCGCCAGTCAAGGTTCGTCCTCGCCTTTATTACATTACCTTTTATAATTTCACCCGAGTCCTCGCTTAATAAACGAGTTTGTTTTAATGCGATGATAAGCTTTCGAGTCCTCGGGTCTACCTCGGATCCGAATGTCGATGAGTATAATAAAGAGTACCGACCGGGCGTAACTAGTAATTACGCTGGTCAGTGACGATGGAGGGGGTTAGGGAGATCGGGACGGAGGACGCGAGGAAATAATCGACGAAGAAGAATATAATAGGATCTTAATGACGGGGCCCCGTCCCCTTCTTATTGCAGGTGTCTGTGAGGATCTAATGAGAGCGGCCTCGAGTTCCGCCTCGTCATCGTCCCTGATGAGGGTCTCCGTCGTCTTGTCAATCGGCCTGACGGTCATCTGCAGCATCCTGTCGAGATGATGTGTGTCCGTTGACCTGAGGATCCCAAGGTCGAGCCGACAGGATTAACGCGCCTATGTCGGCCTTAATCGCCCGCGGCGACGACGCCGGACTCTGTCTTATAGATATGTACATTAGCCTGGATGCGCGTCATCGAGGACGATTATTAGCGAGTCGTCGTCTACGAGATTTAACGAAGCCCCAATAAACGACATTCGGAGCCTGCTCTTCGCCTACTACTCACCATACCTACGCATACGTGTATATTCAATTATGTGGAGTGACGATCGGTGCGAGGTCTGGTCTCTCTCTCTCTCTCTCTCTCTCTCTCTCTCTCTCTCCTTCTCGCGAGATCATTACCCTGGACGCGGATTAAATATTATCGTTCGCCTCGGTCAATCTGCGACTGTCAATTATATTTTATCGATGCATAATCGCACACTATTAGATATCTCGAGCAAATCGTCTTTAAATTTATCTGCAATTCAGCATCTCAGTTTATGGCGTTTCAGATAACTAAGATACCATAGAGAGTATAATAAATAACACGAGCCTTAATGATTGACAAGTCAATGATGATTTCTGTATACTCGTGTATAGATCTCTTCTGCTCGTAATCTCGCTGGTTCCGTCGATGGCTATGAAATAGCTCTCGATCCAAGATCAAAGCCGCCATTGCTTTCATTCGTTATTCTTTAATGATCCACTTTGCCAAACTAAGACTGCTATTTATTTCCCATTATTTTTTTCAACGTCGTAAGTCGTAGGCGACGAATACCGTGACTCACCGAACGACAAGATTCCTTTAGAAATCTTTTAGACAAATACGATCACCGGATCTTTATTGAATAATGATTTCCTCCTATCGATTAGTACGTAGATTTCACACTACCGCGAAATTATTTTATTATTTTATGTTATCTTTATTTTTCATTTATTGATTTTTGTGGCATTTTTGCTTAAAGTACGACTGGTACCGTCGGTAAAGTGGACCGACATGATTTTGGATCACTCTGTTCACTAATTTCGGATAATGCACATTGCCTTTTATGGCCTCATTCAGAGCTCTAATTTCATACGGAAAATCCATTGTATATCCGTCAACCCCTCAACTGTTCCTTTTAAATAAATTAATGCCGATTTACTTATTTGACGATCCTCTCGTGCCCACGAAGCCTTTATTATATCAGCTGCGGATCCAGTATCCAACCTGAAATTCATGCTTCATTTCACAATCAAGACCATTGAATTGTTCACATGAGATGCTTTTATTCGAATGATTTAATTTAATCGTAGTGATTCGTTGTTCTGCTTGTTACCGTTTGAACGCGAATTGGAAATCCCGAGGAGAAGGACGAGATCCTTGCCCCCTTTCCCAATTGTCTGTTATTAAATTCTCTTTGTCGACCGCTGATCAATTGTATGTCAAATATTTTTTGCGACGACTTCATTTATGGTGGAATCTCACGTCTGAAATTCTATTGGTCTTTATTATTAAATCTACAATCGAGTGTAAAACAATTTTTTGGATAATACCCGGGGTTTTGGCGGTTTTGGCAGATTTGGCAGATTATATTTGTTCTGTAATTCTGTAGTTCCCTGTATTAATCCCTTGAATTGAGGGGAGGTCGGCAAGTCTTAAGTCACGAGTCTCCTTCGTAACCTTAAGTAATTATCGTCGACGGTCAAACTATCCAGTCGTCGATTCGTATACGTAAGTTGTTAATAGAGCTCTTTGTTTTGCCTCAAAATCATTTACCATTAAATATTGTTTTGTTCTTGTTTTTTTTTCCTTTCAATTTTGAAATGGTATCCTTAGTTTAATTTATATAATTTTTCTTTCCATTTAAACTTCTTGTTTGGTTTTTCTTAATAATATTCCGGTTTAATAATTTTAATTAAATATAGTAATAATAATAATATTAATAATAAGCAATTAGTTTGCGCAATTTTCACTTTCCTCAAACGCAACTATTAAAGATTTTTTATTGTTCACGTAACGAGGAAACGGTGGCTTTCATTAAACTTTGCTCTTTCCTTAAAATAATTTGAAGGGTAAATTTTTTGGCTGATATAGAAAGAAACCAGAGACGTAGCAGATCATTCCTCGGCCACTGCCACATAATTGTTTTCATTATTGTCACACGAATAATACAAAGTATAACTAATAAGCGTATAAATAATCGCGAAAGCGCACGATTTTTAAAGATATTTTAAAGAAGACGTTGAAAAATATGATAAAATTAAATAAAATAAGGAAGAAAACAAAAACAAAAAAAAAATGATTAAAACGTAGTAGTTGAAGAGCAGTTTCCAAAAACGACCAATTTTTAAATCTATAGACGTCGATTAGAGGATTCATGACCGGTTATCTCTCCTTTGTTTCATTGCGAAATGATAATTGATCCGGCTACTGCCTGTAAATAATATCAGGGTATCGGTAACGTAGAGCACACTTTTTTCCCTGAACATCGATATCTATGAAAATGGTGCTCACAGAGACTCGAGGCGAGAAGAGAATACAAGGAAAATAAATAAATAAATACACAAATAAATAAATAAATAAATAAATAAATAAGCTTGATCACTGCGAATGGACGCGAGTGACAAATTTTTTAGTCCGTACGCTGTCAATGGGTGTACATGTGTGTATATAGTAATTTAAATATTGTATAGATGAGGCCGTTTTAAAGAAAATGGCCTTACGACGAAATGACGAAAAGACAAACGCTAGGGAATTATTTGGAATTTTGATCGGGGAATTCTGAAAGAAATTCTGCTGTACTTATATTAAATGTAGAAAAGAAAAAGAAGAAATAATTAACTTTTAATCGCGTACTTCGTTTCACAATTTACATACATCGCGCCTAAAGCGACGACGGCTTTTCCTTTCTTTTTCTTTTCTTCGTTATCGTTGATGTTTTATTTTCGAATAAATTATTTGTAACGCTTTATTATTAAGGAATTTTAAATGTAAAAGAGCTTTGACGATAATTTTAATTAGGAGAGAGAAAACGCATGAAATGCCGCTTCTTTTATTATTTATTATTACTTAAGAATTTGATGAATTGCTTTATTTTAATTTAGTCGTCGATTAAATCATTAATTTATTCTCCACACGATATTCTATGTAACTAAGTATTTGATGGCAAATTATTAACGAAGTATCTTAAGTCTAGGATAAAAAAAAAAAGAAAAAAAAACAGTAGAAAAAAAAGAAAAAGAAAAAAATCTTTCGCGTTCGAGAAATTTTGAGTAGAGAAGAAGAGTAGAACCATTTCTTCGATCGAACGTATAGTTAATACCAATACCGTTTACTCTGGTACGTCAAGTCCGTTAAGACCGTCGATACGCGTCGAAGAAATGCAGGAGCAGCAACGACAACAGTAGCAACAACAACGGCAGCAACAACGGCTCCTTTGTATCTTGTAAATAGCGAAAACTGTTATTATACTATTTCATCGTATACCGTACTTTTTTCTTTTTCAAATGTAAATTTGTTATTAATACGTATTCGCAGGGAATGGCAACTTAACTTGTACAGGACGATTTACAAAGCGATAATCTCGATAATTCAGTTTCTCATTCTCTCCTCGGCGAATAATAAGAAATGATAATAAAAAAAAAAAAAAAAATAAAAAAAAAATAAATAAACACTCAGCTTTTCGTTAATGTTCGCAAAGTAAAAGATAAGTAAACATAATACACCTTAGGTGTCGGTGGCAACGAAATTATTTATAAGTGTAAATAAGTCGTGGGTGTTGATTAAGGGTGAAGGCAAAGAGGAATAATAAAAGTATACACAGGAGATGATCCGCATCTAAAGCCGAAAGCGTCTGACGCTTTCTCCGTATCGGAGACACCCAATAACGTTTACTCGTAACTCGAATTCTTCTGCGTGACTTCCCCTTCCTCGTCCCCTCCCCCCCTCTCTCTCTCGCTCTCGCTCTCGCTACAATGAAGCTCACACGCGTGTGTATGTGTTTCATCATGAACGAAGGGGCGCAGGAAAATTCATTCGAGTACGTGTGTTGCGCGTGTATTGTATAACGAAGCGGATGACGTTTCTATAATTAAGTCGTATAATAATATTAATAATATTAATATTAATATTAATAATAATTATTACTGTAATAATAATAATTATAATGATAATAGTAATAATGTATCGTGACTTTGAGGGAGAATTTCGGAGGGAGAGGAACAAAAAACGTGTAAAAAGATAATAAACGTGTAAATTATTGGAAAGATGGCTATTTCTATTCGACTGTAATGAATATATATATATGTATATATATATATATATACATATATATATATACATATACATGTATATGTAAGCAACAGAATTTACCTGCGAAGCTACGTGTACTGTATGGGGATGTCTGCGTATCCCCGCCCATACACGTACACAATCGGGTACATTACTTTATTAACTTTAATACCTATACATATATACATATATATTTTTCGTTTATCACTGTGATGAATACATAATAATGACATGAATAACGCAACGTAACGTAATGTAAGGAGTTATGATGATTTGAGTGTTGTTTTTCTTGCCACTGTATTATAAATAAAATATCGATGGAGTGTAACGGATTTCGGGGCTTTAAAGTTTAATAGAATCGAAGGGACGGGTGCGGGAGCGGCAGGCTCGACTAAAGCGCATGTGATTTGGCCTTTTGCTCGTCTACCCGAATACTCTCGATATGTCCCAGGTATTGCGTGGGAGTCGAGCGAAGGCTCGCCAGCTCATCTATAGGAACAAACAGATATCCGTAAGTCGGTAAGATGATGTCGGTAGACTTGCGGGGGGGGGGAGCTTCGGTATACTACGATTTTGTTTGATTAGTCACATCGAGCGAGCGCCTGTGAAAATGTATTGGTGAATGTTGACGATAAACTCTTCTATGCGGATCTGTTTCTTCTATGCGTACGCCGCTTCCTGGCCTCCCTATATAACAAATCGAAACTAAAGAAAATACGACGAACGACGACGACGACGACGACGACGACGACGACGACAATGACAACAGCAAGATCAACAGCAACAATAGCAGCAGCAGCAGCAGCAGCGGCAGCGGCAGCGGCAGCAACAACAACAATAACAAGAACACAGTACCAATGTAAATGACACGGTCTTTTCGCTAACTTTTGCAATATGAGAGCTAGCATCATGTGTAATGTTCATTATTATATTTTGAATACGAAATATACATAATTAAAAAAAAACAAGCCGTCGTTCTCGCAACAGTCACTTCCTCCTCCGTCGATCGACCTTCAATATTAACCGACACCTGTCCTATTATTATAATCCATCCCCACTCCCGTATGCCCCGCATGGAGGTCCAATAAATCAATGTATTTTATTTTATCAACGTGATGGAAGGCGGTGGAACGCGGTGGAGCTCGATGGAGCTCGATGGAGCTCGATGGAGCCCAAGGAAGCATTAATCATGAGATACTCGAGGGCCCATAAATACATACTGATTGCCAGGAGAGATTCTCCCGGACGGAAATCAAGTAGCTTTGCCGTTGTCGTGGGCCGACGACGAAGCTACGACGGTGTGCACTCGACACTAATCATCGTCCGTGACCGCTCCGACGGCGACACGCGCCTCAGCTGATCCGAAAGTAGTTTAGCCGACCGATGCTCCTCGTCTCCTCCTCCCAATGCCCCAAGGCATTTCGCGACGATCGTCCGCACTCGAACCGAATCAACAAAAACCTACGGATACGTAGCGATTAACAAATACGCCCGTGGATGTTGATTTTTTTTTTTTTTTTATTAAATTCAAGCTAATCGCGCCTCTTCCAATCGATGCTCCTATACCTCGTTGGCCAAGGAATTGTGGACCGGGTTCATTAGGGTCGCGCTTAGGAATTTCTTGAGGATAAGCGAGTCCCGGGCGGACCTCCCAAGGTCAATGAACGTATCAACGTCGCGCGAGTCTCTGATTTATGTGGCTCCCGCACAACTTTTCGTGATCCTACAAATGGGATGATTGAGCCCGTGTACTAGTTACTACTACAATCTGTTATTTGTTCCGAGACATTGGGACTGCCCGCCCCCCCCTCCCGCGGCCCGGTCAACCATTTATAACTCTAGGAACTCCAACTCGGACTCTTTTACAACCCAATTATTTCCTTGACCAGCAGACCCTCAAGACTCAATATTAATTTTTTTTTATTACGATTTCGATTCGACGTTGTCCGCCAAAGTTACGCGGCGTATCCAGGCTCCGAGTTTCAGCAGATGATTTATGATCCGGACGGGACAGTTAAGACATTCAAAATTCACGAAAACTATGTAACGTTTTATAAAATCCGGCTCTAAGGCCCGGCGGAGCATAGGGACACTTGGAAATATTTCATATTCGTGAAAATTCCATTATTATCTTAATGAGAAATCAAATGACGTTTGTTATTTATTAGCTCGTAATGTAAATATTATTCCATTGCCTGCCGATGCTAATTATTAGATAAAAATCTGATCAATGACCTAAACAATCACACTTTATAATATAGAATAGGATTAATATCAATCAATATCGCGCACGTACAATGTACATATTCAAATTACTAAGGAGAATTTATTAAAATTCACCGGCAACGCACACTCGGGGACGTTCTGACGTCACGATCACGTACGCGTCTTGTAATTATTAAAAAGAGACTCCTCGACAGATTGAAGAATCTATGCCGGCTCGTGATTTTCAAAAAGATCAAGCTTATCTACATCCACGCAATCTACATGTTTCTTGACGGACAATACGCACACGCAAACCAAACTTAACCGAATAACACCTACTGCACTTGGCACGACAAAGGAATACAATCGTATTAATGAATCGAGTATTAAAATTATATCTTAAACCCTGACGCTTTTAATCCTCAAGATGTGTACGTAATTATAAATCGAAATACAAGCTCTGGATCGTCCTGTTAAACTACATATTATAGAGAAGAGAATATTTTCATTTCACAAACAGGACGTGTCTGTCTGTCTGTCTGCTTTTAATTATTTTTGTTCAGAATATTAAATATAAGTACATTAAACTTTTATAATCTGTCAAAGACTTTATTCTCGGTTTAATAGCTTTAAACTTTAACTGATGATTGAATGAAGAACGAATGAACGAATGACTGAATGAATGAATGAATGAATGAATGAACGAATGAACGAATGAATGGACGTTTATAGTCAGAGAAAATAGCTTTGAACGTAAAAATTAAAAGCAAATTGAAATTTTTATTATTATTAATAATTCCAATCTATTATGTTATTTTGCAGAAAAATTACTTTTCCTGAATAAAAAGTCTTTGAAAATTTAACCTGATTTTACTCTACTACTGAAATATAATTAATGCGCTTCTAATAGACTTTTAAATTCACGTACGCAATTTATCTAAAGGGTTGATAAATCACATTTTTTTTTTTATACAATATAATACTACGAACTAAAAATCAGGGGACTATAAACATTCCTTTAAATTCTTACCGTATATATATATATATATAATATGAAATTAGTACTGTAATGGCCTTAAACTTTTTTTAGATATTTTATTTACGTATACACATTTGTTACGAGCATTTCGGTTTTGATAAAATCTTTTATTTTCTAAATTATTTAATATAATAACGTAAAAAATATGTTAAATATAACTTTAATTATAGATTTTATATAAGAATATTTGATCCAGTTCTCTTTTCTACTTCTATTCTATAATCTTAAAACCTTCCCAACTGTTTAATTATTCAATATTGTTGAAATAATAAAATTTCGTAGTCTGAAGTATATCCTTTAATATAAAATAAGCAAGAGCAGAGAATATTTTATAATATTAATCATCTATATTTTTCGATTCTTCTCGACTGGGAGTCTCGGTACTTTTAAAAGTAGATAACCATAAGTATATCTTCAATTTTACTTAGTTTTTTTTTTTTTTAATTCCATGAAATTTTCTTTGTACCAGCGATCACTTTTCAAATGTACAATAAATAGTAAACTATAATTAGTCTGATTATAAATTCTTCTGCTTCACTTAAATTTATACTGAAATCACATAGTTCAATTTGTCTCTTCGAAATTATTAATGTATTTTAATAATCAAAAATATATAAAAATCATAATTGAATGTGACGTACTGGAATTGAATGAGTCACTGCATCGAAGAATAAAATAACTCAAACAAATCAAAACTTAAACATTCACTGCTGGTTATTATTTAAATTAAGTTACTTTATGTCAAGTTAGATGAGAATTTTTTATTTACATTATTTCTGAAATTCTCGACGAAGCTATAACTTGCAATTTTATAAGAATACATTTAAAAAAAAAATATATATATATATATATAATATTTACATTTGTATTTAAATTATCGAAGGAGATTTTTACGTAAATTATACAACCTGCCAATTCCTAGACGAAATTCACTCGTTTAATGGCCCAGGGAACTTTTTTACATTAATTTGAAGCACGAGATGTCTATAATTAAGAAACACGTAGTTATGAGTAATAAGCCAATGAGAGGAAAAGACGAAAGTTTGGTGGAACCGTGAAATCTGGAAGAAGTAAAACAAAAGTAAAAAAAAAAAAAAGAAGAAAAAAATCGCTTTGCTAATAATAACAAGGGGTAATAAATAGAATTCTCTGCGATAATATTACTTAGGCGTGAACCAAAGTACTTTTAGTCCTCCTAAAAAAAACTCGTAAAAAAGCAAGGGAGGTTTGAATCTGTGTAAGAGTGAAGTTAGGTTTGATGCTTCGTGGTCTTTGAACTCGAGTACGGAGGAAGTGTAGAAGTCCGAAGGTCCGGAAGAGCAAGTTCGCAGACATCGTCGTCTATTTACAATACTCAATTTATTTACTTCGATCGGACAGGGGATAACGGCATCGCAACCTGGACAACGAATAAATCCATCAATCTGTTATAAATCGTATTCTTCGTAGCCGCGCAGTAATTTATAATCGCTCGTTATCTAAGAGCAAAAGGTGCCGAGTAAATATATTCTCTACCTCCGTAAATCCGTTTATCAGCCTTAATTTCATCCCAGATATTTATCATTTCACTCCCGCGCGCCTTTGCTGTACGAAGCAAAAAAAAAAATAAAAAGCTTTTAATACGAATACGCTAATGAATGTCATTAATCGCGAGAAGGTATGACAATAATAGTAGTAGCGAATGTTGAATAAAGAAAGAACGAAAAAAAAGGCAGAGGGGGCTACATTGGAGTCCGAGTCGAAGTTAATATTGATAGAAGGACGAGGGTGAATGCGTGTCTGTGCGTGTGAGAGAGAGAGAGAGAGAGGCGTGTAGGATGCGTAGGAAGAAGCGCGGCCGCGATGTTCTTCAACCTCTCGATCGCACTCCCGACTCGCGCGCTCGCTTCGACATTATTCGCTCCATAATTTACGTTAAGCTCTTGGCTTGTTATTATCTTATATCACCCGAACGCCTCTCGATTTATCGCCTCCACTTCCAGGTGCTGTAAACGCTCATAATTAATGGATGCTGCTTCGTGCCGATCAATCATTCGGGGCTTTGCATGTCGATAATAACGCGCTCCTTCTCCCTTTATTGCCGACACAATTCATACAATCCACTGCAGCTCATTATAGATCCAAGCCGCTTGCCCCTCTGCCATTAACATTACCCCCTCGACAATCGTCAACGTTTGGCTACTCTTACCCACGACATTCTTCGATCGGCCTTCAATCGATAAAGTCGAGACATTTTAGGTCGGAGCCAATAACCTCCGGACCTCAAAGGACTATTTTTTATCAAGCAACAATTTACCTGGCTACGAAACTCCCACGACTTTACATCCTAAATATGTAAAAAGTGAGTTAAATGTTATTTAAACGATTCGAACGATTAGATAAGGATAAATCTATTTGGAGTAGCAATTTATTATAAGAATTCGGATTTATTCAGTACCAGCGATAATAAGCATACGATACTTTTTTATATGAAAATTATCTCGCGTTCATAGAAATCTAAGTCGATGAGACGAATCCTGAAATTAAATCACATTATTTGACTAAACCACTAAATTTAAGAGTTTTACAAGTTCATTCGGTATTTTTTAAATTATTCATTATTACTGTGTTAAATGCGTCAAATGCCTTCATCAAAATATCTTTGTACATAATATCGAAACTTTACACATTATTTGTATTTTCGAACATCTCCTGTAAAATGCTTCGTTTTTTTTTTTTTAACAAATTTACTTGATACTTGAGCTTTTGACCATTTAATACTACTCATAGAATTAAAATGAAAACTATTTCGAAATAAGTTGTTTATTATTAATGTTTATTAATGTCGTCCAAAGATATATATATATATATATATATATATATATAATTTATTATAATATAAATTTTTGCTAAAAATCAAAAGGGATTGCAATGTAAAAATGACCATGTAATAAAAAGTATTAATTTTATACAAGAGTATTAAATTCAATACGTTACAATTTTTCAAATTGGCACAATAATTGAAATATCATAATTGTTTCTATTAGCTTATTCGTATTAATGATAGAAAATTGAGGAATAATTAAAATACAACGTTTGCAATCATGATTTTTCTCTTTATTGAAGACTATCGATTGTAATTGGCCAAGAAAACATGATACCATATATATATATCATTCAATATATCTCATTTTCTTTTTGTCGACCATAAGTAACAAATTATAATTGTCCTGCAATATGTAAAATAAAAAAATAAAACAAATAAAGCACGAGAAGTAGCTATATTAAAGTACTTCGCACTATCACATTTTTAATTTAGAATCTCTAGATTCTATGTATTCAGTAGCAAGTTCTATAATCGCAAGAATTCTAGAATTCTCGAAGACATTATTCATTTCGCATCCTTCCTTCATTAAATATTTTTTGTATTCGTTGAATACTTTTAAATTCTAATATCCACCTTACAATGTAAATTGATAGAATAAAGAATAAAGAAACAAAAATTATATAAAGCTTTGTTTTCATACTAAAAATTTTAATCTAGTAAAATAATTTATAAAATAAATATATAATTAATAGGATGTAAAAATTAATTTGATTCATTATTTATTATCACGTAAGAAATTAATTTTTGTTTGTTTACGATGCAAAGACAATGTGAGCCTAACGTTTCTTAATTTTCTTTGCATTTTTAAGTAATTTTGCATATTTAACATAACAGAGCAATATTAATAATAATAATAATATTAATAATAATAATAATAATAATAAAATCTATAAATTGATTTAATAAGCGGAAGACAAATGGTTGAATTTATATAAATGAAAATTGAATTTGAGAAAATTTCACAACTAACGAAATTACGATGGAAACATACAATACAATTTTCACTACATCATTATTAATTCGAGTTACAAAACGAAAATTTATGCTTCATCTTGATTTTGCGAATGGGATTTGACGTAACAAAAAAAAAAAAAAAAATTATTAGGAATCAATGTTGAACCTAATTTACAATACTTTAAGGATAATAATCACATATATCAACGAGAGATTATCTACAACGAACGTTACAAGATCTACACTATATGTCGCTCTAAATCTACTTTACACTGCGCATTATCCTTCATTCGCTTTTCTGCTTTTTTTTCTTTTCTTTTTTTTGTTATATGTATATTTTGATCGTAATATCATCATCGTACTTCACCTTCATTCTGCCTTTGTTTTTCTCACGCTCAATTAAATGTAGCGATCATTTATTATCATAGAAATCTAGGTACTGTAAAATATATATATATATATGCGATACTATGCTTTTTCATCTCAATTTAAGAACAAAAAAAAAAAAAAAAAAAAAGAAATCTTCAATGGTAAATTTTTGACTAAATTTCATTAGACGTTTGTTACACGTAAAAATAAGAAATTGGCGCGCAAAATTTAAAAACAAAAAAAAAAACTATTTAACACTCGGACGTGAGGCGTTATGAAAAGAGTTGCTCAAAGGTCTTGTAAATGTAAAATCATTCTTGATAACAGAAATTCGAAATTTCCCGTTAGAGCACGACATTGTAAAAAATATCTCGTTAGTTTATTTACGTTTCTTGTCTCACGGTAATTTTAATTTTACGTTCACGAGAGTCTGGCTTAAAAATTCCCTTCAAAACGAGACCTGACTTAAAAATTTTTAAATCATACATCGGACCGGCTTAATAACTATTTTCAGTTTCTAATACTAAAAATATGTTACAAAATTACAAATCTTTTACTTTTGCGCGCGCGCGCGTGTTTAAGTGTATAGAGCTGGTCTGCCAATGAAGTACGGTAGATTTGCGTATATAATCAATCGCTCGCGGGTAACAACAAAATTTTTGGCAGTTGTTACGTGCACATTGCATCTCAGTAATTATCTTCTTTAATGTACATTTAAGCGCTAAAACCATTTGATTTTTTTTTCCTTTTCCTGTTATACGCAAGATATGATTTTCTGCATTATCTAACAACATTACGTAATTTATATATCTCTTTTAT
Organism: Ceratosolen fusciceps; assembly: GCA_018883505.1. Lineage (NCBI taxonomy): Eukaryota > Metazoa > Arthropoda > Insecta > Hymenoptera > Agaonidae > Ceratosolen > Ceratosolen fusciceps. The sequence goes on along the minus strand of RCIC01000003.1, from coordinate 8,203,204 downwards.
TATTTGCAATTTTTTCCCATTACTTTTTCATTTTTAATTTTCACTCTCTCTCTCTCTCTCTCTCTCTCTCTCTTACGTTTTGTCGGCATACTTCGTTTTTTTTTTTTTTTTATCTCTTATATTAATTAATTTCTGCTCTTTCTGGCTCAGGCGACTGCCTCGAGTGGAATGACGTCACCGATGCAAGCACGCGTCGGCAAACGAACGAAACCGAAGTACTTAACCGACTATTTATGTAGAATTAATATTTGGCAATATAATACGCAAAATGTAGTGCAATATTTGACGGAGGCGATATTAATTGACGAGCTATCTCTCTCTCTCTCTCTCTCTCTCTCTCTCCCTCTCTCTCTTCCTCTCTCTTCCTCTCTTATTTTACAAGCTTCGCTTGAGTATCTTTAGGAAAAGCAATTGCTATCTGCTCAGTATCTGAGGATTTTGCTGGATGTCTTTGTTGATATTGTCGCTCTGGCCGTTCTGTCCGCTGCCTGCGCGAATAGGTTTTATAGACTTGAGCTTGGTTGTGCCACCGTAATTAAAATTCACGTCGCTGCACGCATCCAAGGGATGCACCATTCCCGAGAGGTCCGTCAGCGATTCGACTGTCGTGTCTTCCAACGTCGTCGTCGGGATTTTTCTTAAGCTACCTGTTCGTGGCAGAAAATAAAAAAGCTTTTCTTAATAATTCCGTTCGTCTCGTAACAGGATGCGGCATCGAACATGGCTTATTAATCATATATCGGGTATAATTAATAATATTACAGGCTTTTGTCTTTACAAGGGTCGCTTGCGTTATTAAGTTTATGTGCTTGCCAATAACCCCAATAACGTCTTTTCGTCGAGGTAAACCAGAGCACGTAAAGTCACATAATTCACTTTGATGTTAGGATTCTTCATGCTATCAAAAGCTCAAACTACGAGGACAATAGTTCCAGTAATGATTCGGTGGTTTTTAATAATATGTGTTTGGTAAGAATTACGTGAGTATTTAGTCAGCGATGAAGAAAAAAAATAGAAAAGAAAAAAAATAGAAAGAGAATTTTCCATAGGGGAAACAAGGGAATAGCCGAGAGATCACCTATTTACCCAATTCGTATGCGGATTTCGATGACTTGAGTTGTATCTTGGTGTTCCGCGGCAAGGAGACGGACTTCTCGAACCCGTCGATCGTGTCGCCTTTGTAACTGTTATCCCTGAGGGATGCGTGGACGTCGGTACCCGGGCCCACCGTGTCCGCAATCTGTATGTTGACGTTGACGGACTTGGGGTCGTTCTCGTCGTTGCCCCCGATGCCGCCCCCGCAGCCGTTGCTCATGGCCTCGTCACTCCCGCCCCCTCCGCGAATCGCGGCGATCTGCGCGCGCTGCTGCTTTATGTGATTGTGCGAGTTGGCGAAGAAGGAGGAGACCTTCTCGAGCTTGGCGCCGAGGTTCGGTTGGCTCAGGGCTGACTTCAACGGATACGGCGTCTCGATCATGCTCTGGGATTTGACGAGCCGCGCCTCCTTCCCCGCGATGCCGTAGCTCTTCCTCGTCTCGATCTTATTGTTGTTGTCCTCGACGATGCGCGAGGCCATCGTCCGGGCGTTGTTGTTCCGACGTCGCTCCACGACCGCGAGCTGCGATACGATGCGCCGCACGTCACCCGGGATCCTGATGTCGGCGTTCGAGTCGGCCAGCTGCTGGATAAAGGCCCCCATGGTCGCGATCGTCACCTCGAGGCTGCGGTTATGCGCCTCGAGCCGCTGAATGCTGCTCTGCTGGTGCGAACGAGTCGACTCCAGTCGATGTTGGTTCGCCAATGCGATCTGCGCGTTTTAGTTTAAATGACAATGCTTGCCACGGATTTCACAAATCTTCTACATTGAAGCATCATTGCGATCCACTCACCTGGAGTTGCTCATTAAGCTGGGAATTCTTTTGCAGCAGCTGTTTATTAAGCAGCTCGAGCTTTTCTATATTTTCTATTTGCGGCTTCACCGAAAGCATTTCCTCTTGAAGCACTTGGTACTCGACCCGGTACTCGTTCAGCTGCTTAGCCATTTCCGTGTCAGGATAAAAGACCCGTTTCATTACGCGATCCAAGGTTACTTTATCGACTGCCGGTACTTTGATCTGCAATGGCAAACAAAGTCCCAAACGAATCACAATCAAATATCCATATTACATGATATAACAACAGTAGTTATTGCAGCTGTGCGCTACCTTTAGGTATTCCATTATTTCTTCGAAACTATCGCAGCATAACAATTGATCTTGGTGTTCTTCTAATAGAGCAAGTGCAACGCGAAATATTTGCTCGGAAGACTCGAGGAACAGCAAATCTGTATAACACGAAATTGCCGGACTCAGTATTTGTAATAATTTAAAAAGAAAATTAGAAAAGAACGTTCAGTCATGCTCGTTTAATGTTATATGAACAATAACGTATACGAATGAATATATGTATGAATACATGTATGTATGAATATTAAATAACGTTTTGGCCTACGACGTATAGAAGGACACGAGCTTACCGAAGACTCTGGTTACAAAACCAAGAGGGAATTGGCTGGCGAATAATGTTAAAAGCCAAGGAGCTGCGTATAACGTGGGCGAGACTTCATGTTTGTCAAAGTGATTATAAATAGTTGGAAGCCTATCGTGTAGTAATCTTGATAATTGATAAAGATGGAGCTGTAGCGCGGCCATGTCTGGTAAATAAAGTTTCCTGAGGCCTCGGCGGAACATTAAATGTCTCAGAAGAAAGAATGCTTGGTCTTCGGACATCTGAAATTATCGTAGCCTACGATTAAACATGTATTTATTGTAATTTGAATTTGAAGGTTTTAATCATTATCTCCAAGAGTCAGATCGATGAACTTGGCACCGACGATACGAGTTTAATTAAATTAAGTTTAATACAACGTTTAACGTCGATAAGTTAAATTTCCAACGTTTCCGACACTATGTCTTTAAAACGAAATACATTTAGCTTCGCTAATAGACAGAGAGACAGATAGAGATAGAGAGAGAGACAGAGAGAGAGAGAGAGAGAGAGAGAGAGAGAGAGAGAGAGAGAGGGCGCGGGGGGTAGAGAGTAAACGAATCATCTATTATTAATTCAATGTTAATTAAATTTGTCATAGTGGCCATTTCGAGACGATGCTCGCTCTGGGCAATTTAGGGCGTTCGTAGAGTTAAAGGTAAGTAAGCAATAGGGGGGGGGGAGTTATTATTGATAGACGAGCTTTAATTAGAATGTCAAGCGTTACGGAGTCTCGAAATGAACAGAGGAGACTCGGTTGCTTACGTGTAAGAGGAGGACTCCAGCGACGAAGCTGAGCCCCTGGCAGTAGCCGACTTCGTGATCGAGGAGCGAGTAGGCCTTGAGCAAATTGAAAAGGGCCAATTGGCCGGGGCCGAGGGGCGAGCTGAAATACGGGTGGTTCGGGAACGTCCGGCCAAGATCAATGAGGATGGCATGCTGCTGAGACGTCAATTGCTTGAGAAGGAGATCGTACGGGGTGTTGTAATTGGGGAACGTCTGGGTGTCGAGCGCCGGTTGCTTCATGCAGAACTGCTCGGCCAAGAACGGCCAGACCTCCCCCCGCTTTCCCCGTGGCACACCTGGCAATCACGTTATTAATTAATCGTCGTAATCGTCATCGTCATCATTTTCCGATGGTCTTTAATCTCGCGGCCGACCTTACCTTGCTTTATTGCCTTGAGGAGCATTTGGTTGTCGCACTTTGTCGAGACCTTCGACTCCTTACTCACCAGGAGATCCCAGACTTCGACGAGCTGCCTGTTGCAGCTGCTCAATTCGTCGTATTCCAATTTTATTCTCTTGACCGTCGCTTCCTCTTGCCTCACTGAAAAATCCCAACGTCGGATACGCATTTTTCACTTCGCTTATGTACATATATTCGCTTATGTATATATATAGAAATCTCCACCCACCTCTGAGTCTGGCATTTTCCCTCTCCATCCTAATCAGAATCACTTGCTGATTAATTGCCTTCCTCCACAAGGCACGGAGCTCGTCCCTGTTCCTCCGTAAAACCGGTATAGATTTCGCTTTGCTGACCTTTGAATTAATATTTTTCGCAGCCTCCTTGTTGTTGTCCTGATCCTTGGCGGGCGTGACCACGCGATTCAAAATCGCCTGCCTCCAAGAGCTACTTTGTTGCAGTCTATTGTTGGCTTCGCCCTCGGTGGGCGACATTTTTGGTGAATTTCCAACTTTTAAGAATCTGCGTTCGTTAACGAGCAAATAAAAGTCACAAGACCGTGTAATTCCTAACTAATTCTTAGTATTGGGGATGACGAGGTAAAGAGTAGGACTCACATGTCCATCATAGGGCTTTTGGGACTGGCCGTGTTGATGCTGATCTGGCGCTCCGGGGATACTCTGAGGGACCTTGGCCTGCTCTCGGGCGAGGTGTCGGCTATAGGAAAGACCGATGAGCCGATGAGGGGACTCTGGACTCCCGACTTGCTATTCGCGTTAAGCTGATTGTGCGAGTTGAGGCCAAAGTCGTCCCTCGTGCCCTTCCGCTTCATCAGATGGTCGAAGCTGTTGGTCAACGAGCGCTTCGCCTTCATGAAGATCGTGCTGCCAACGCCGACGCTCAGGTACTGATTGAGGAACTCGCTCCTGTTTCGGGTGCGATTCGTTTGCCATTAACTTTAGCCTGAGCCGCGTGAGAGGCAGGGTAGGGGGGCGGTGAGGGAGCGATGCGGTGAGGGAGCGATGCGGTGAGGGGGCGATGAGGGTAGGGGCGGGAGGAACGACGGAGGGTGGTACGTATCGAAGGGCCGTCGAGTGCTGGGAGTCATTATAGGTTACCGGGCGCCCGCTAAGCGATTTAGCACGTCGATGGGATCGACGGATGGCCCGTCTTACGGAACAAAGTGGTGTGGTTGGCGAGGGGACGGTACCTGTTCTCCGCGGTATCGTGCACGTGGCGTATTTGCTTCTCCTGGCAATGGACTCGCAGGAGCATCATTAAAAAATTATTCTGGTTTACGAGATTCATGCCGGTGCCGGTACCGTTGGCCGCCTCGGCCCCTTTGTATTTCGTCACGACGATTTCTTGCTCATTTTCCGGCAGCATTTCCAGCCGTGAGAATATTATACTCTGGGCCTTGCGATCGCTTTGTCCTGCAAATTCATTGAATATTTAACGACCTGGCCGTTACGCACATCCTATGCCTACGATTTCTTTCGATGGGAAACGATGCAGAATTGAGAGAGAGAGAGAGAGAGAGAGAGAGAGAGAGATCCGCTTTACCTTTGATGTCTTGGTACAATTTTTGGTACCAAATCATGGGACAATGCTCGCAGGAGTACAAGGGCCTCTCCTTCCTTCCAGGACCGACGGCAAACTGCTCGTACGCCTGAGTTATGGCTGAAAACAATTATGATTTACAGTTAGCCTCGGCATTTAAAAAATTAAAAAAAAAAAAAAAAAAAAAGGCTCGGCTCTTTAAAACTTTAAAAGCAGCTCAATCAATATAGAAATGTAATTATCCTCCGTTGTTCCCGCACGACCAGCAAAGCAAAGTAAACCAGCATTACTTTTAATTGGACAATAATCATTGGGTCTTTGAACAGGCGCTTTAATTGTAATGTTTAAATGACGATTTGGAAATAAAGCAATCGAATAAAATAACTCCTCACTCGCCGTCGCCTACTTCGTCGACGGACTCGGCGGGCTCAGCTTGTCTCCCTGTACAATCGACATAACTACGCAAACAGAGAGATATAAATAAAGATGACGGGTATGTGTACGTACCGGCCACGAGATCAACGGCTACGGAATTTGATTGACACTTGAAGATGTAGCCAACGTAGCAGTCGACACCGCTTTCACGGCAAATCAAGCCAAAGTGCTCTGGATTTTTCAAGCCGTGCAAACAATTGGTCACGTCTTGGAGCTGCTTGTGTAGGAGGACCTTTTTTCTATCCGGACTTATGAGCCTGAGGTCGAGTCGCCCGACCTAGCCAATGCAAATTATCTAAAATCAATCTCGTCCCAATGAAACGATCATACATACAATACGAACGCGTTATCAATCGTATTTATCCGTTTTTTATTGTTTTTCAAATAAACGACAATTTATAAATTGACCACTAACTAGCACCACTATCGCTACTAACAATCATACTAATAACAGCGACAATAATAATAATTTCTTAGGCTCGCGAGGGAATAATAAGTAGAGTATGATGTCCTTCGTAAGCATTTTGTTTCGAGTTATGTTGAGTTGTATTGTGTTAAGAATAGTAAAAGTCTTGGCGAAATAATAATAATGATAATAATAATAGTAAAAAAAAAAAACTTGAGTCGGTTGAACGCTCGAACGGCGCTGGGTAGGTCGAAATCTCGTGCACGAGCACGAGCACGAGCGCGAGCACGAGCGCGAGTACGCCCGTTTGTTAAATGCACTGGTGGAATGTCGTGCGAACCAACCTGGAAGAGCATCGTGAGGTTGAGGTTCTCCTCCTCCTTGGCGGCCGAGTCCCGTCGAGAGACGAGGACGCTGCCAGTGGAGGCCGCCCTGTCGCGTATCCCTGGCTCCGTCGTCGTCGTCTTCTTCGGGAGCAAGAGACTCGAGGCCTCGCTCGCCAGGGCGAAGGGCTCCGACTGGGGACTCGTCGGCGAGGCCACGCTTTCCACGCAGCTCAGTTCACTGGCACTCGAGCCCTGCTGGCAATAATAAGAATAAGAATAAGATGAAGATGAAGATGAAGAAGAAGAAAAAGCAGCGATCGTTCGATTAAACGGCCGATGACCGGACATTGTCCCTTTCCTATGTATTAGTCGATCCCGACCTCGTGGTTCATCACCCACTGGGGCCAAGCGCCGCGTTATTACTAAACCAGGAGTAGGCCAAAGAGCTTCCAGAGTTCAGAATTTTAAATCCGCCGATAACCCTCAACGCACTGCCAAAAGCACTACCTACCACTATTCAATAATAATAATAATAATAATAATCGTCATCATCATGATCATGATGATAATCATAATAACGGTGAGGATTGCGTCTATGTAGAAACAATGCGCCATTAGGCCCGCTTTAACCGTACACTGTATACTTTGAGCGTCGTATTAGTTAGTTAGCCTATTTTAAAGGTATGGACGGGATCCGGTAGAGGGAGGGGGGGGGTGATTGATCCGAAGATGAGTTGGCAACAGAGTAATGGCGATGCACGAGTAATGCACACGAGTAATAGAAGCCTTTGTATTCCTAAAATACACGTGATACGACAGTTCAATGGCAGGAACGCAACGCTTCCTCCTTACCTTTATGTAAATCTAACTATCTATCTATCTATCTTATCTTTTTATTTAGCGCTCAGAGTATTTACCTTTCCTTATTTTCACTTTAACAATAGATCGCGTTCGGATTAATCAACTGGTGATCAACAATATACGTATTTGAATGATCGAGATTTTAATTCCTTCGCTTCAACTAGTTGCAATACACCTAGCGGATAAGCATTTTTTATTAAGGCTCGTTAACATAAGAGTTAACATTTTTTAACCTCCCCCCCCTCCCGAAGGTCAACGATTCGCTTGCCCTTCGCGATTATACTGATTTTCCCCGTTTACGTTCTTTAATAACTCGGAATCGGCTTCTATATCGTATTTACATAAACTTCTATTTTCTTATTTACCGACTTACTTCTATAAATCCTCTATAAATGCCATTGTATGTACACCATACATTTCAAGCTGATACGGGAATCGCTTTCGGTCGGTCTGCTTGCGCATTAGATTTTCTTAAATTCAAAACCGTGGATGTAAGATTTTTCTACATTTGCATCAAAAGGTAAATAAACGAGATGCAAGCCGGTTACGTTCTATGACGGTCAAAATCGTAATGGGCGTTATTATAAAACCTTGGATTATTAATAATGCAAATAATTTTATTCCTCAAGCCTGAATTTCGTGTAAATTATAAATAACAACGCGTACTTTCGAAGGACTCTCGCTTTATGACTACCGTATTGAGGCGTTAAGAATGATTTGTCGGTAATAACAAGCGATAAATTATATTAGATGTTACGATTAAGCATTGTCTTTAGTGCCCTGGCGCACGATTTATTATTTAGGCATAAAAAAAATCTTAAAGTCCGCGAATAAAAGAGAAATATTGCGGGTTTTATGGCGTGGAGTCTGGGAGATACCCGGAAGTCGGCAAGGATACGGATGAGTCGAGATCGCGAATCGATAACGGCGACTCGCCTCGACTCTCCCCCTCTCCCGCCCGAGCCGAAATTAAATCGTCGTCGATTCGACACGAACCTTCTCCCTACCATTACGCAAAGATAAATAAACTCTCTTATTTATCTTGAGCCACTCGTGTCTCTATCTCAGTATTCTATCTCAGAACAAACATCCCAAGTTTTTCATAAGAAAAGCCTTTCCTCGCCGCCGTAGTATTACCCCGACTGACCCATCTTATTAGCATCCTTGTTGTCGTTGTTATTGTTGTTATCGTTGTCGTTGTCGTCGTCGTTGTTGTTGTTATTGTTATTGAATAAGGAGGCAGCGCGAGTCAAAACGACGTCAAGGCTGTAATGGGGGCTTTTCGTAAAGAGGCCTTCATCCGACGGTAATTGGAATTCAAATGCGCGGGCGATCGGAATTTAAACGATTATTTAACGATTCCTTACCGTGCTGTCCCTCCGGGAGTTCGCCGAGCCATTGGAAGTACTGGATCGCTGCTTGGGCTGACGGCACTCGTTGAGCGAATTTGATTTCTCAACGCCGTGATTCCGAAAATTGACGAGGGCGTCGTCGATGAAGGTCACCTGGATGCTCGAACCGTCAATCTTTTTCTTACCGACGAACAGCACCTTGTGGACATCAGAAATTATTCCGAATTATTCTTATTTACGGCAGAAATATTAAGAACGTCCATCGGATTTCGTTTGCATGCGAAACGATAAAGTACAACAGCCAATGCTTACAAAGCAGTGAATACTGACTGATCTATCGAAATCACTAATGTAACGTAGCATTACTTCAAAAGAATTCCAATCACTGGTATTTAACGTTATTTTAGTTATTCCGTGTATATATATATATATGTATATGTATATGTATATGGCGATTCATTGTAATATTAATAATTAACCGTTACACGTTAGGTCAACCTATTTCTTTTACTATAATTTATGCTTCGTTTACGTTCAGATAAGCATGTGTAGATTAGTATTTCTGGCTATAATCGTTAGCATATTTATTATAATCGATAACGGTATAATAATTATTATAATTAATGGAATAGTAAATTGTAGGGAAAGTTAATTTTCAAAGTATTGCAGAATTTGCTGGATCCGAGATTAGCCAAACCGTAATGATACAATGCTTATTAAGATCATAGATTATGTTTTTTATTTTTAATTCGTGACCAAATGGTAGCCGTTTCTCAACAACGAATAATAATAATAATAATAATAATAATAATAAGCTGAGCTCAGTTTAAGAAATATTGATTTTGACGTTTCAAATATTTTCTTAGCCAATTGCGATGTATGATTTTTAATTCTTTCGATTTCGAATGTAAATATTTGCTATAAAAAAAAAAAAAAAAAAAAAAAGCTACATTCAATGTTTATTTGAATAATATAGCGTTCCTACGATTTATTTTCTTCTTAGTTGTTCGACACTTGGTTTTGTTTTGTTTCAACGATACTAGTTAAAATATTGAATTATCCAATAATAGGACCGTGTGCGGATTCATAGCTCATGATATTTATAACTCCCTCGCATTTTCTTATTAATCCGATATTATAATCCTATAAGACCCCAATAACCCTCAGGTGTGAGTGGTTCCTCATCGCCTCTCCTCCCAGGTAAGTAAAAAAACTTGTACTTACAAAAGCGCATTTCCAATGTTTATCATTGGCTGTCGTTATATATATATATATACACATTCGTGTGTGTGTGTGTGTGTGTCTGTGTATAATATACGTTGCGGAGTTAAGCTCGTTTTGAAAATGACAGGAGGAAACTTTCTCAAGATAAATAACGAAAGGTACGTGGGGGAGTTAAAAAGCGAGAAGCGACGAGGCTTCTCCGTGACCACGTAAAGAGGCGAAAAAACCCCGACGTACATAGCTCGAGCACTTTATCACTAAGAATAATATAAAAAAACAAAAAAAAAAAGAAAATGTAGAGTTTTCTTTTATCTCGGAATATGTAAAGTTAAGATTAATTTTTTGCTCCTACCCTTTCATTTATTTTTTTTTTTTTTATTTCCAAAAGCTGAACGTGCACGCGAAAAACCGCGTTAAGAACGTCGACCTTTTATTATTTTTTTTTTTTATCAAAGCGATTTCACATTCCGGGCGGCTTAAAATACGATTTGTAAATATGTAAACAGAAAATTTGAAGTGCCTCGTTGAGAATTGAGAGAATATTATATGGAGGGGGCGCTATTCAAATTGAACGGAATTGAATTGAACGGAAGCGAATCGCTCTGCCTTCAATGCGATATTATATTTTATCTGATAAGTTATCAATCCCGTAGATCTCTTCTGCAAATTAGTATTCTCAAGACGCGCTAGGAAATCTATTTTAAAACTTTTTACAATCCATTCGGCCTCCTACTCTGCAAGAACTTTCTTGCTAAACACATATTATTCAAAAACAAATCTATCGTTTTACGATCATTAATAATAATAATAATAATAATAATAATAATAATCTTGGAAGATTTGGATCGTACGGATCGATGGTAATCTCGATGGGCGGTTGCTTGAATTCAAGAGAGCGAAATCGTGAGTTTAGCCTACTTTCTTAAACGATCGTTAATTCGCAACTAAATACACAATAGTTTGTATTTGGTAATTTGAAGTACAACGATAAACGTTGGATATAGCATTGGAGGTCGGCTTATTTGGAGATATTAGGCCATTGTCGAGATGCGCGGCCAATTTGTAGTGCTGAATAATAGTAAAGATGATAATGGTTACCTCGAAAAACTGGGAAGAGCTCGGTGATATGTCGGCGCCAATGGACGTCAGTGCCGCGGCACTGCTAAGGGATCTTTGCGGGTAGTCCCTCTCCGCCCTCGACAAGGACGACTGTTCCTTCATTGCCCCGAATAATTCCTGTACCTGTGGACACGTTAAATGTTTGCGTTAAAGGTCTCATCTTGACAATACCTTAACGGTTCGTTAATGTTTATCGTTACCGGCTAACAAGCGAATGGCTGCACTGAGAGAGAGAGAGAGAGAGAGAGAGAGAGAGAGAGAGACACAAGGTACTTGTTGTCTGCTCGAGAGCGCGTATTCTTATTAATAACCGCGTATTTCCATGTGCTTTTCATATATTCTGCTCGAGTCTTGGAGCAGAGTTGATGTTTCGGGGGGGGGGGGGTTGAAGTACGCGAAAATAAAAGAACGAGAGAGGCATAGTAAGACAAAGAGTATGTCAAGATATACGAGAAGGTAATCTAAAAATAAGGGAAGCGCGCGTCTGTGTGGAGAAAGCACTCTATCAACCTCGATTGTTCTTTCCCTGACCCCACCCCCGTCCCCGTCGCCGTCGCCGTCGTAATAATATACACCCCTCCAGTAGTTTTATTCCGCCTTCATTTGAAAGAATGGCTCGGCAAGGGCTCTGCTTTATTTTTTTGTACGTAAGATTCGCGCGACGTTTGGCACGAGTCGAGAGGCCGCGAGTCGAGACCCCCGGGGCAAGAGGAGAGAAGGTCAGGTAGATAATAACCAATTGTTTTTCCACTACGTGCCCTGCAAGTAACCTTTTCTTTTTTTTTCCTTTTCTTTTTATTTTATTTTTTTCTTTTTATTTTTAAGCCCCGCCTAGAGGAGCGTCGTGTCGTCGCGTCCACTTCACCTCCGAATTCCAAAATAGTCCCTCTATCGCGCCAGGTTTACCCGATTTTCCGGCTTAAGCGCAAACTCAAACTCGGCTCCGCTATTCTCTGCGCCTATGAGCTTCGAAGGTCACCCAAGTTCCTTGTCCCTATTCGTTGTTAAACGCTGCAACGAGATCTCTGCTCGTGCTGCAACGAAGGCAACGGCAAAAACTCGTAATTCCTCCTCTGTGCCTCGATTGTTCCAAAGCTCCCTACCCCCGCTCTTGACGGCGTGTTCGTAAATTTCAATCAATAAGCAATCGACAGGCAATCCCTGACTATTTTCGGCCGTTTATTCTTATAAAGACGGAATCGAACAATGGGGAGATTGTTTTTCCGGTAAAATTCGAACGGCCTGTCTGGCAAAATTCAATCCTGACCGTCGTCAATTGCTTTACCCTTTATATCCATTTCCTCCTAAGTTCGACATCGAAATATCGTCATCGTCATCATCATCGTCATCATCGTCATCAGAAACTAGGACGGAAAAACTCTCCTTGCGCTTTCTTATTTCATATCCGGGGGATTAATTAACACGATCTGCTTTCGCTAGCGTTAATTATTAATTAATCGTTATTTAAGCTAGAGTTAATCGATTCAGCAGTTCGACTACGACTTAAAGCTTACAACTTTATTTAGTAATAAACAGAAGGTTAACGTTACACTTGCTAACGCTCGTAACGGGTAAAAGCATCAATGACGGCTCGGCCAACGTTACTTCCTTCATTCTATTACTTATAAAGATTCATTATTCATGCGCACGTGGCCACTTGGACTTACGTGGAAATCAGTTTAAATGGGGTAAGTGCTTACGGAGTACGCAAGTAGAGAAGAAGTTTTCGGTCAGATCGTTGTTCCGGATACACAGGACAGATTTCTTATATTTATTACATTAAAGGCTTTCGCGTTGTATTAGTTTTACGAAACGCTTGGTCCTTACGCAATGCCAATATATAACGTATCGCCAGAGCCGTTTCCCCGATACGATAAAACGTAACGGCGTACGCTGGACTTTCTTGTGCTTGCAATTCACAGTTTCCTTGACGGGGGAAATGATTTTCCGATGAATAGCGTAGGCGGGGATGGCGGGGGCCAAGTTGTCTTCTTCGCGGGAGTATTGTATTATCGAGGAAAGGGAAAGCGAGATGACGGGAGATCGTAAGGAACGCCGTGTCGATCGATTAATTAATTAATCCAGCCTGATGTCGAATTGTCCTGGCTAAGGTGAGTTGATTCAATAACGCGGTGAGTAAGGCTTCGGGGATCGAATTGGATGGAATACGGAAGGAGCCGGATGACGAGCCATGGGAAGGAAAGCGCGAAAACTTCGTTGTGGGCGGATGGCCCGCGGGAGCGGGGGGGAGGGACCAATAGAGGGCTTCGGTTATCCAATTACGAGGTTCGGCGAGGGAGGGTTATCGTTATATTATCGGCCGGCGATGGAAATTGCTGGGAAACGCTCAAAGTCTGCGGCTTTCCAGGCTAAGTGACTGACATAAACCGGTAATGGGCAGCCAATATCTTTCATGTCCCGCTAATCCATTGACACTCGCGTGCTCGCTTCGCTGATTACATTGGGCCAGAGTACGGGCAGAGTCTACCTACCCTCCTCCTCCGCGCCGCCACCCCCCCGCCTCTCGACCCCTTCGGACCCAGGGATCGAATTTCACCGATCGAGCTCCCGATGTTGCCGTGCGGATGATGTAACGTCGGGCCTCGTGAAGATAATCGTGTTTAATGCCTCAACGTCAACGTATTGTGACGGAATAGGTTTTATGACCGTAACTTACCCGCGAGCGTCGAAAACAAATTACGGATTCGCTTTTGAGCAGACGGACAAAAAAAAGAAAAAAAAGAAAAAGAAGCACAGCAAAAACTTTGTATCCGAGTACTACTATTGACTACTCGGCTTTACTGCCGAAACGTGATAATCGAGATAATAGTCTGTTAATAACGAAGTGCCAGCGTCAGGGAGTGACGACCAATGGCTGTGCAAGTAAGTCGTGCGCGGATAATGTTGTCTATTATGAGAATATGATAATTTCGTTTTATCAGCCAATACTCGAAACTGATATTTAGCATCGACTCAACACGAAATCGTTCGACCCTCTACTTACGACGAATGCATTACCGTCGGTAATCGATAATTTTGTATTTAATAAACGTCCAACTAAATAAAATGACTAAGAAAAATGAAATACTTAATGTACGTCATAATCCGAGGCTCTAAAACAATAACATTTATTCCCGTTTTCTCGTACAGGATAAGCGATTAAATTTTCATGCTCACGATTTCGCCAATAATTTATTGATTTCTATACGTCATTGTAAATTTAACTCGAATTCTTTCGTGGCATTCGCGTGCCAATGCATAACTCGAAGATCATATTAGATAACCTAGGCATGAAGCATTTATTTCCTTTAAATTTTTTATTTAACGAAAAACATCGTCGAGGATATATTGTTGTAGGATAGTTGAAATTTTACGTGGCTTGAAATAAATCACTGAAATACGTTTTTTTATTGTCAACCGAAGGCATTCGGTGTGCGATACCGACCCTTTATCGCGTGCGTGCCTTACAGCGTCATTCCAAATTAGTCCGCAAGCTTTATTTATTAAGAGCCTAAAGTATTTATTTGAAGGCGCGGGCAGTGTCTCTCACTCCGATAACACCTTAACTGACAACTAATTAAATGCCATACCCCATGCAATACCATTAGCGAGCGTAAGCGCGCGTGTCCTATCAGTATAACGAATACGCGATTGAGTAGTACGCGCGTACTGTACACACATGTACAGTAGAAGAGAGCGTTTGGGTTGCGTCGTAAATGTATTAATAAGCCCTTAGGTACGACCGTACGTATAAAGTCCGGCTCGCCGAAATTCATCACCTGGAGCGCTTGATCCCTCGTCGTCCGGTCTCTGTCCCACCTACGAGAGCCCGTAAGCGAACACAAACGAAGACGAAAATAAAAGGCCTTGGAGCCGCGCGCACGCGATTTTCTAGCTCGCGTTAGACGTCCCGCGGTCTCCGACCTCTTACAAAACCACTACAAATCTAAGGTATCCGAGAGCCGAGAAGAGATCGGGCAGCTTTATTGTTTTCACCTATCGTGATAGAAAATAGGTCATTATTGTGTGTTGGGTACCCGTGTGTTGGGCTCTGGTTAAGGCCTTTGCCTCTGTCCGCCGAGGCTAATGCTCCGAAAATCCTATTCCCAAGATCTAGCACTTCGATAAATTTCATTAGACTTACGGATTTTCATCGATCCTTTAGCTTCTTTCTCACTTCCACTACCGAGTACAAGCGACAACGTGCAGCACGGATTTTTTTTTTTTTTTTTTAACCGATCTTCTTAATTGTTATTATTATTAATATTATTATTATTACTATATACGTGCACGCCTTACGAATTTCGTTAGAAAGACCCGACGAGCCGTTCAACATCATCGTCCAACGAAAATTTCTCGTTTCTCCGAACACGCATCACGCACGCACTCGTACACGAACATTTTTATGGATTCGCGAGCTCTCGACTTGAGTGAAACGGCAGATTAAAGGTTTCTACACGGATATACGTATATTATTTTAACGTCGTTAATGAGATTTATCAATTAAAAGCCAAGGAACAGTGCAAAGGCCGGAAATTAAAATTAATATTAGCAGATATTTTGAAAATCATTGTAAAAAATCTTTTTGTTACTCTGTTATATATTCTGGAATATATAACATTGGCCTGAAAACTTGACGCCAGCAACTTCAAACGCGTACTTGCGCAATGTGGCTTACACGCTCGCGAGATCTACTTTTAAAGCGAAAGCTATCGATTTTATCTTATAAATTCATAAAATTTAACGCCGCTTAAGGAACTACGCTCGGCACGATAATTATTAGCAAGAAGGCTAATTACGCTTGAATATTTTCAGTTTTCATCCTATTTTAATTACAAGAGGACTATTAAAAGGATCGTCGTTTTGTAAATATTTGCCTCTAAATTTAAAATATGCGCGACGACTTAGACTACGTAAATTTTTAGCTCAAGCCTCTTTGTTTTTCATAATTTCATTCGTTGTACGTGCCCTTATTTACGTCACGTGCGGCGAAATTAAAGAAATTCGAACAAATAATATTTTACGTATAAATAGTATAAGGTTCAATGATTAATTGAGCCTTGGGGGCGCAAGAAGTTTTTATTTAAATTTAAACAAAAAGTATTAGATATTGTAAGTATGACGCACGTTTTGGCACGAAAATCTTGTATTAGTAAAGAATGTTACTATTTTCCTAGACTTCCTTAATGCGCTTATACGTCTTCTTAATTAGTCGATCAAATTTTTGTGTCACAAACGTCTCTGAAAGATCAGACCGAGAAAACATTTATCAAGAAAATTTATCAAGACATTAGTTCCATTATGTATTAAGGGTATTATTAGCTTATACATCAATAACACATATTACTTGTATACGTTCGAGCGTATTAATCTCCGTATTACACGTGTAAGGTATAATTAGTTTGTAAAGGCTTTCTTCTACATGTAGACGCGGACAGGTAGTTTTAATAATTTTAATAGTAAAAATCAAAAAACTGTTGATTTTATAATCGAAAGTATCGTTGAAGCCTTGGAAATACAATATCTTATAACATCCAATTATTACTTCGGAGTGGATGACGCGTTGGTAGTTCGGCGAAAAAAATCTTCTCTTCGTCGTTTAATCACAAGAGCATATATAAACTACTGGAAAATCGAAGAAAAATACTGGACGCTTAAGATACCGGGAATTAATATTCAACTAATACATTTGTTAATTAATGTATTTACGTGTCAAGAATTACATGTTAATGCCAATGTAGTTGATTTCGGTGAAATATATAAGGTATAGGAATGAAATTTTCCTTTGAATTATTAATTTATCTCAGCGGCTATCAATCAAATTAAGTAAGGAGAGGATAATTCCATTAGGGTATCAATCGTTCTTAATAATATCGTATTAATTAGTATCACAAATAAAGAGTATACAAAAGAAAAAAGTCAAGAATGAAATATAATACGTATAATGGATCTATTTGTTACTCCGGGTCATAAAATCTCATTCGATAATCGATTGGACGATAATTAAGTACACATTTCTGGGTATCGTTTTAATAAGAATTAACAATCATTTTTAGGGATAGAATAGACGGAATAGACGGAATAGACGGAATAGACGGGATAGACAGAATAGAGCAGCGCAGTACGCATATAGACAGTCGCGTATAATTAAAATGAAAATGAATGTTTTTCCATTGTCAATTCAGCAAGTTAAAGAGTAGGAGATGTATGTGTAGCCAATCTCAATAGAATGACCGAATGCGTTTAATTATGATATTCTTGAACACGCGCCAGTTATAAAATTCCGTTGAGCTATTCGTTTATTAGCCTCCAGCTCTCCGAGATCAGTTTTAGCTTAACGTGCACAAGCCGCCTCGTCGTTCCTATTCATTTGTTTTTTCTCGTTACACGAATTAAATTTTAACACAATTTACTTTTAGCTCCAATGAATTAATGTCCCCAGCCCTTCACTCCGTTCTTCCATTGATATTCTCGTTTTAAATATATAGATGCCGACGGGCATTGCCAGTTAAATCGAACGGTCTTCAGTCATATTTATGAAGGTTAATAGCGAATAGAAATTTATAATTTGGCTTACATTTAATTTGAACGATCGAGTTGAGCCGAGTTGAGTTATTATTGTGTAGCCATAATAATACTCGTTTAGGGCGAACCGAGTTTTTCAAAACGAACACAAACCTTTAGATCTCAACGAATTATGTCAATTTAATATTAATATCACGATTAGCTTGACAGTTACTTTGCCACTACGCACTCTTACAAACTTTTAATTTCTATTATTATTACGAAACGACGAAAAAAAAAAAAGTAGAAAAGAAAAATACTCATAAATTATATAATTAGCCGAAATAGTGGCAATACGTATGAATATGAATAAATTAGCTGTTATTTTTATAATTACGGCTCATTTCATTATATCCCGGGAAATTTAACGATGAAATGGAAAATATAAAATTATTGTATTTTTATCAAAATTAATTTGACGAACAGGCAGTTATAATTATAATTATACTGTAAATTCAAGAAAATGACTCGGGTACTTTCGATTTAGCTAAATAACGTAATTATAACATAAAATTGTATACGAAATATCTATTTCAATAAGAAACTTGCCTTCGTTAAAAATAAATTCATCAAAATATATCCTCAAACATTTAACGTAAATGCCCAGCAATCTCGATCGGGAATAAAAGCATACGTAATATAATACATATGTATGTACATAGAATTACACCAATGCATTGCACGTGACGTATATTCGATTTCAACATTTTTATACATTCAAAAAGTTAGATATAATTGATGGAATCGAAGTTGAATGGATAAGAGAATGATACAAAGTAAAAGAGGAAAGGAAGATATTGAGAGAGAGAGAGAGAGAGAGACGTTTATATTGAAACTCGCCGAACGTAGTTAGTATACGTCTATTTGTATTCCTAAGTTTTGTATTATTACGTTTCGCAACCTTCGGAGGAAATTCTTAAAATCCTTTAACATTAAAAACAGATATTCGTCCGTTTGTGACGTTGTCCTAAAGATTAACGTAAGCAAAATAGCAATAAGCACCATCGACATCCTAATATCTCGTATATATAATATATACGCTAACGCGTGGATGCGTACGTACGTACGTACGTATTTATAAGAAAAAAACATCCATTATAAGCAAATAAAAGACTTCCAAGTTATCGTATCGATGTAGCGAATCGAATGGTTTATTCATCGGGAGTGAAGAAACGTGATGAGAATCGTAAGCGAGTAAGAATTGCGTGAAAAATGAACGAGGCGTAGCCCGAGAAGATGAGGATAAAGGCGCAAATCGTCAGCGCTCGCAGCGGCACCGAATGTCGCAAATAATAAATAAATAAATCCCAGTCGCAAGCGTATAATAATCGGCTCGAAATTTCATTGTCCATATCTGTCTCGTTGCTCGGAGTGGCCTTTCCTAGAGCGAGCTTACACATGCCCGCGCGCGTATTAACGAGGAGAAAAACATAGGCTGATTAATTGCACCGACCCCTCGGAAGCGGATAGATAATAAATATATCCGTGATTGAGCGAGTTCGGGTTATTTTTTTTGCGCATACAGAAGAGCGTCGCGGAAGTTCAATCGAGCCAAGTTTTTAAGCGATTGCCACGAGTGGAGCTGTTATGAGAGATTAAATTCCTTCGCTGTTCTTTATCTTTCTTGGATTTCAGTAGGTTTTCAAGTAGATCGAATATAGGCTAGGTGTAGGGTAGGTGTAGGGTAGGTGTAGGGTAGGTGTAGGGTAGGTGTAGGGTAGGTGGGCGAGGAGACGGGAGATGGTGATCGTTGGCGCTCTTGCGTAGCTTAACGTATGCGATTCTCGATCAATCGAACGACGACGTCAAAGCAAAGTCATGTCGTTTGGAATTAGCTTCGGTGATATTACCTTAAGTCGAACTCGTTATCCTCCGGGGGATTCGTGCCAAATAATTCCATATTTTACAAGGAATTTGTCAAAAACGGCCGCCTGAGATTCAATCGCAAAAGGCAATTAATAAATCCAATTTGATCAAAGCTCGCTTGAATCGTAAATAATTCTTAAAAAGATATCGAGAGGAAGCGAACCAACAGCTCGCCGTATTTATCACACGTACAAACGACTAAATCATTGTTTTGAGAGAGAGAGAGAGAGAGCGCAGAAGAAAAACATGCCAGCGCGACTCGCGATTAATTAATTCTGCACGTAATCGTTTGTATACGAATAATAACAGCGCACAAAGTTATCTCAATAAAATACTAATGTCCCGAGTGTATCTTTGTATAATTTGAAGGCGGTGTGCTGCGCGGTGCTGCGGTGCCTCGCGACGAGCGGATTAATCAAATCAGCTGTTTCTTCGACTCTTTGGCGAGTGAAGACGTTAAATAAGGAAATTTCTTAATTAGACAGGGGAGAGAAGCCCCCCTCCCCCTCGCCGTGGTAGAACTAGTTGAGGAGAACGTGGTTTTTATAATCTTTCATAAAAGTCCTATAAAGATACTTTTGGATTTGTTTGGACTGGAAAATCGATTGGAGGGCCAATAAAATTCTTAATCCAAATCATTGATCGTAAAGCTCGGAATAGTTCACCTCCAGGCTTATAAACACGGCAGCGATTTATTTCTTCTTTATAATAATTAAATTGTAAAGTATTTAAAAGCCTTGTCGTAAATGGCTTCCCGACCCTTCAAATTCATCCCAATTCATTCGGTTCGATTGTACAAGTACGGAAGTTTTTGGCATTAATTGGATTCGCGAAGAAAAGTAATAAGTTTGGTTGAGTAGGGCATCGTGTGTGTGTGTGTGTGTGTGTCGGATAAGTTTCGGGTGACCTCGGACGCTTTAAAGGGATGAGGCAGAAAATCGTTAGAATATTTGGACTGCTCGAAATGGAAGTAGGACGAGTCCACTTTTCTTTATATTCGATTATTGTCACCCTGGTTATTATTAGGTTGAACGAAAGCGATGGAAATAACCGAATTTTAACCGGGGATAACGACGTCTGCCCAACGACTATTACATTATGTCCATGGACTTTATACAGACAATACACACATACACGCATGCATACGTGCATGGATGCATTCAACTCGAAAGCATTAGTATTATTTATTACTCACAACGACGTCTGGGCGTTCTAATGCCGGGGGAGTCATCTAATATCGTTCGTTATTGCACAAGCACGTAAATGTAGTAATGGATATTAGCATAGCTGGGCACGCCACGTAAGAAATTACAGAAAGAACAGCAGTACAGAGTTACGTACGTAGGGTTACGAACGAGTTTCTCCGGCCGACGAATGCATTAGAGAAACGAGGAGAGTAATAATAACAGGTTAATTCTATCGAGATGAGGAATCTCGCAACTAATACTTATAACTCGTGCGACTATTATTTATAAGGATAGCGCATCGGCTCTGAGCGTAAAAGGGTGGCGCAGCACGATACATACACATACGTATGCGGCAAAAAGGCTGAAATAACGTGACATTTTATAAACAATGGGTAAGTTGGTAAATTGTAAAATTTAGCTCGAGAGTAGATTAAAAGGCTTGGAAATGCGGAAGTAGAAAGAAAGGTCTAACAGGTGCGGAGCGGCGCTTCCAGGCCAACGAACCGCGGCGTCCTTAGAACCGACCCTCTCCTCCTCCCCCGCCCCCCGCCCCCCCCGACCCATCCCGAGCACTGACTCATAATCTCAGCGGCAAAGTTGCGCGCGTAACTCGGATTTGACCCAATTCGCTGTAATGCTCTCGAGAGGGAGGTAGGTCGGGATGCTTTGTGGACGCTGGCACCCCGGGACTCGGTATGGATTAGTCGTGCGGTAGGACTCAGGAGGAGGAGGAGGAGGAGCCTTTAATTCCTCGGCTTATCTCCCTTGGCTTCTTTTGCCCATTGCCAAAGATTCGAATCGTGGGACTTGAAATTCATACTTCGGAAACGGACATTTGACACATGAAGGGAATTGAAAACCTTACGATCGGTCGCTCGGTTGCAACAACTCCTCACAGATCCCCCCCCCCTCCTCACGGCTTCCCTCGCGTTATCGGAAAACTTTTTTTTACCTTCGTTTTCAAGTGCCGACGGTCTCACCGACCCAAATATACGCATTACCACCGTCTACGCCTACCGTCACCACCACCACCACCGATCTACGCGTCAGATCCGCCACTGATTTATTTACGAATTAAGACCTAGAACTTTTGGAATAAAAAACGAGCTCGATCTAATAATATTAGAAATTTAATTGGCATCGATGAGGCCTTCGCAACATCACGAAGTATCGGCGGCAAAGTTTCATAAATAAATGCCGCTTGACAATTTATTTCTGTATTTATTTCTGTATTTATTTATTTATTTATTTATTTATTTATTCCGATAAGAGTCTTTCGTTAATCTGAATGCGTTATTACTGGCCGCCCATCCTCCCCCCCCCATCCCACTTTATCAATAAGAACTATATTGACATTGTAGAATTCGATTAATTAATGAAAGTCCGTCATTCATGGCGCGCACATGTGTGAGACAAGCCATACAATGGAATATTTAGCTTTTGAGAAGCATGCGACACATCGATATAGGAAAGCACTGCTTACTACGACGGGGCTCTCTAACGTATCATCAATTGACGATTGATTACGATATTGTTTACAGTTCATTTGCTTATCGATGCCATTAGCCCGGGCTTTATTGCCCCTTCGAAAGGAACAATGATAAACAAGCGCACACGTTATTTATGAATAAAGCAAATGTAGATTTCTTAGTTTTGTCATAGGCAAAATATATTTCAATTTACGGCACAGTTCGATAAAAGTCGTTTAGATTAATTGTTAAACAGTAATGGGGGGACGCAATCTTTTTTCATTGCCGTGTATTAAACTTTAATGGCTTGCAAGTCATTCCTTGATTGTCGGAAGACTTGATTAACGTCGATTAACTTTAAACATACGATATATTACATTTAATAATGGAAATATCGCGTCGGAGTCGCGTAATAAAGTTTCTTATTAAAAGCCTTGATATACATGCACACGCGCGCGCGCACACACACAGACAGACATACAGAGATTTAAGTAAAGTTCTATTAAAATAAACTGTAGCGCGTAATTAATTAATTAATTAATTAATTAATCCGAGAGCATTTTCAACTAATTTTACGAGCTTTTACTAGACTTGACTCGAAAACGTTTACTTGAATCTCGTCTGGTGAGTGCAGGGCAAATCTGGCTGTATAAGATTGCAGAGAATCGCTTTTATGGAAAATGAAGTACGTGCTTGGATGCTAAACGAGCAGCGCAGGGACCAAAACAAGAGCATTCGTTTGCAATTGGAATCGAGAATCGATAGGTCGCCTTTAGAATAGTGTAAGGAGGGGGGGGGAGTAAAAAGCGCAACGTATGAGCTTTACGGATTCATTACGTTGTTAAAAGTTGATAAAAATCAAAAGTGAGCTTGAGGGTTTCGTTCGTTAATAGCCAGCGTAGTTGTACCTCTCCGTGCCCTAGCACTCCCGTCCCCTCCCTCCCTCATCCGCCCTGCCCGGCCCCGTCCCGTAGCCGGTTAAGCGAACGGAGCAGTAAAATATTTTACGCTTTCCGGAGGTATGAAATCCGCAGCTCCTGCAAAATATGTGGACGAAACGAATTGGCTGATGAACGGGAACGACTACTCCACGTAGGAAATGATCCAGCATGCCGAGGGTGCGCGCTCCTTTATTCCGGAGCCTAACAGCTGTCGCAGCACTGGGTCGTCATACCGCAATAATGACTGATAATTCTCTCGGTTCTCTTAGAAACGCCCAATTTTTGCGCTTGTCACGGCTTTTTTTCTTTTTTTTTATGTCGGACGAGCTCGTATTACAGAATTCCTGGAGGAGAAAGATCGCCCGGCGCCCTCGGAGCATCGGCTCTTGCCCTGAATTTACACGCAAGCCCGATTGGGGGGCGGGAGGGAGGGAGGGAGGGAGCTAAGTCCAATAAAGAATGACGTACGGTAACGTTGACGAGGTTTACACAACTTCCGAGAAGAGACAATTAAGTATAGCCAGCGAATGGTATTTATTAAGTGATAAAAGGTGATCCGCGGGGGAAGTGCAAACAACGCTAAGTAATAATAATTAGTACGGCGAAGGATTCGAAAATAAAAATAAACGTATAACCGAATAATCGTAAGCCGTTGCGTTCCGCTTTATCGTTGAAACGTGCATTATTGGGCCGTGCGGATAAATAACCGCTATGGGAACGTGGAAAGGTTTGGATGGGGGGAGGGGAGGTGGTCGAAGGGATCGTGCGCTTGCGTGACAATGAAGGCGCAAAGGTAAAGTACGTGTCGGATTGCCGCTGTATCGCGAGTTCTATAGCTAAAGCACTATCGTCCGGAGCGACAGGTTTACTTTTCAGGCTCAAGGGATCATAGATATGCTCGATGGCTAGGTAATCCCGGGCCTCCCCCTCCCACGACGGGTGGGAACGTCGTGAACAGGGTTAAGCTAAGGAGTTCTATCGAGGCCTTCACGGATTCCTTCACGGACTCCCGACGTTTCTCACTAATTCATCGACGACCGGCCGGGTGGTGTGCGTCAACTACCTCCTCCACCTCCTCCACGTCCTCCTCCACCTCCTCCTCCATCGCGACTGGTGTGACGATATTCGGGCGCGCACTCCAGAATGGCCTTTGCGAACTCTGTCCGTCCGAAGTAAACGCCACCAATGTCGAAAACGTCGGCCAGGATTTATCACTCACCCCGCCATGACGTTCTTGTAAATGCCTTTGGCCAACCTCTGCTTTACTTATCCAAATAATCATTATTTACCTTACTTTTAAGGCCTTTTATTAGCTCTCCGTTTCCAGGGGATATTTTAGCGCAGCTGAAACGTCTCCTACTTCCTCCCGGTTCATTTAAAATGCTTGGCGTCGAGCACACGGGGACGACTCACGGACACGGAGCTTCTCCTCCTCCACTCCACCCCACCCCCTCCCGCTCCCTCACCCAGAACGAAATAACTCCTAATAACTTTGTATGCAGCCCGAGAGATGCTCCGTGATTTCTACACGAATGCCTACAAGCGGATCCTTACGTTGCTTCCACGGCGACGTAATATGCGAAATCGGTTGATTTTTTTTTTTTTTTTTTTTTTGTTGAAAAAACTAGTCAGTCGACGGCCATCGGCGATCCCTACCTTATTATATACGTAATGCTTGAGAGTGCTTGGGTCGGTTTATTGCCGGCCAACTATTGCCGGCCAACGGCAACAGCACCGCCCACATTTCGTCAAACTTTGCTTTCAAATGAAACCAACGATCCCATTTGATATTTCTTTATACAACAACGGGTAAAGAATAAACGAAACCCAATGATTCAAATTAATTATTCTTTAGCGAGTGGATACAAACGTAGCTTGACAATGTAGCGCAAATGCGGCTGCATTCAGCATCGAAGCTTAATTATAAACGTTATTCCGAAATCATCAAAGTTATGACTGACTTTTAATTTGACCATAGTGAGCATTTCTGCGAGGAGAATTACACTTATTAACTCGCCGCTAATAAATAAGCCCCTCGTACAATGTAAAATAAGATTTTCCTCAATAACGAACGAGCGGCGATCGGTGTGGCGGGGGGGTGGAGGGGGAGGGGTGGAGCGGGGTAGAGGTGGGGCGACGACGACGACGACGACGACGACGACGAAGAAGAATAATGAAAAATAAAGAAAGAGAAAGAAGCCGGGAATTGTATGAATCGCAGGGAAACAGTTAGCGTGAGTCTGGTGTACTGGAGCGGCCAAGCGAGATGCGGCAATGTGGGAGTAGGCGAATCGCGATTATCTGACGAAGCGAATAATCTAGATTTCGTAAGTAAGTATGGACGCCGACGTCGATATTCAGATAAAATGTCCTTTTGAAGAATGCGAGACGGTCGGAGAAGAGAAAAGGCTCCCGAGCGCTGCCGCGAGGCGCACACCGACCGAGAACCCATTGGCTTATTGATTGGGAACAAGTAGCGGACTCGGCTCGTTACTGATCGCATCCCGGGGCAAGCGGTAGCCGACTTCTCCTGGAGTTACGAGCGGCGCAGGCCTCGAGGAACCGAGGAACCGAGGAACCGAGGAACCGAGAGAAAAAGACTCGATTCTCACGTATCGGCGGTGGCGGTGGCTGGCGATGAGGGGCGGGGAGGGGGATGGGCGGGAGTCGTCGTAATTCAGTAAGCACTTTTGTTCAAGGATCATTTACAAGCGCTTTCACGTTGTCGTGCACGCACAAACACTGACGCGCCCAGGATGCCAATGCGTAAGCAGCTCTATGCAAATGGCTCTTAACGATGATTAACAGTTGAGTCGCGACTCGGGAGTTGCCAGCTGCCGGCGGCTCTCGACCATCAAGACGAGAAGCCGATACGGGGCGAGGAGGGTGAGGTGTAGATGGAGGTGCAGGTGCAGGTGGAGGTGGAGGCGGCGGTGGATGTGGAGGCGGCGGTGGAGACGGTGGGGACGGCGGTGGAGGCGGAACCCGGAGCTCTTTTTGTTCGAAATAACGAATCGAGGTTAAGGAAAGGATCCTCACCAAGGGCCGCTTCTTCAAGGCGCTGGCCTCGCTGTAGGAGTGAATGCCGACGTAGGGGCTGGTCGCCCCGAGGGGCATCGTTATCATCGTTACGGCGACTTCACTTGCTCCCGTAAGGGCTGCGAGCCGTCAGCCGAGAGTCGTACCGCGACGCGAACTTCTCGTCCATCCTCCCCGAGGAGCTCGCGCTCGCGTCCTGGCCACAACTGGGGCTGCCGCCGCTGCTGCTGCTGCTGCTGCTGCTGCTGCTGCTCCGCTCGGTGTCGCGGCGCCGACGCGATCTCTCCTCCCTCCTCGCCACCGCCCACCAGTCCACTCGCGGCATACATAAAGCGAGAGAGCGAGAGAGCGCGAGAGCGGGAGAGCGGGAGAGAGACAGACAGAGAGAGAGAGAGAGAGAGAGCAGCGTTTGTCCAACCAGCCACCTCCTCCTCCTCCTCCTCCTCTTGATCCCTCCCCCACGTGGCGGTGTGAACGCTTTTTGAGCCGTTGCTCGGAAACTCGTCACCAGCCGCAGATCCAGATGTTTATTTAGGCTTTATGGACTCGGACGAACCGACACTGCAGCAGACACACACTCTTCTCGCCTCGACCCAGGAAGCCCTATACGGCCACTTCCCCCGACCCCCAATAACCCCCTATCGTTCTTATGTCACTTTTGTTGTTGTTGTTGCTGCTGCTGCTGCTGCTGCTGCTTCTACCGCTACTGCTGCTACCGCTGCTACTTCTCGTACCAACACAACACAACAGAACACACACCCAACGCCGCTCGCTCTTTATCCCTTTCTTTTCTGCGATTACTCACCGATACCGCGAGTAGAAAATGTCTGCGTCGTCGCGTTGCGTCGGTCGTTTACCTAATGCTACCAAAGCTCTTATCTTCAACGCCCCAATCTACGCAATAATCCCCACGTACTTTTCATCGACGAGGGTATTCCCCCCCCCCTCCCCCCCATTCCATTGTCTCGCACCACCAACGCCCCACCACCACTACCACTAGCTAGCTCCACGTCGTTCATCCGGAGCGACGTTAATTACGCGACCTTAAGAATTCTACTTACTTACGCGCTGACCTCTAAACTCGCAGATTAATTTACAGCTTCGTTATTAATCACTCGATGCTTTATTACTTTCATTCAATATATCAGTAGGTAATCTACAATTACGTGCTTCTCATTAGTACTTCACCTGCCTACGTAGAGCTTCCTAACGTACAATAATAACAATGAACACCTTCGTATCCTGCGAGGTCGTCCACGTCCGTATAAATAGTCGATAAATAATAAGCCGTGGGTCTGTGGGCAGAGTCTGTGGGAATTAATTGCCCTTAGCAGCTTGAATTCGACTCGAGCGAGAAAAGGCCGACCAAAACGTTCTATTTATACTTACTTGAGCACGTAGGAAGGGGGGCGATGGTTACGAGGCAGAGCAGGAGAGGGTTCAAAGTTTGCTAAAAGTACATTTAATGACATGCTCGAAGCAAGGTTTGCCAATGCTGCTCACTTCATAACATTCGACGAATTAGAGTAAGAAGAAGATGAAGATGAAGATCAAGAAAAAGAAGAAAAAGAAGAAGAAGAAGAAGAAGAAGAAATTATATAAACTGACGCTTTTAGGGAAAATGATGTCGCGGTACTGTCCTCGTGAGCCAATGAGAATGCCGAAATTATGGCACGTTAAGGGATGACTGGTGGTGGAGAATGTGGGACGGGGACGGCGGGTATATGGAGCGAGAAAAATAAAGAGAGGAGAGAGTCGGAGTGATATAAACGGTGTACGTAACAGCTTGGCGCTCGTCTGCGCGACTCAACGCATTAACGGCTCGCAAGACGTGTAAACGAAAGCGCCATAAGGTCGGGAGCTCCCGTTCGAATATTAGAACGTTCGCCGATAACGCGGATTAACCCGTTGCCCCTCCACTGCCCCCCCCACCCCCCTCGGACACCGAGTCCCTTTAACGCTCTCTTTAAGCTCTCGTGGCCGCGTGGGCGGCCATGCGTGTAATTACGCACTCGGGAGACATAGATAGAGTCGACCGGCGCACTCCGAGTCCCGTGATGGACCCGACGAGGCGTAAAGAGTCGGTAATTGACGTCCGAACGTTTAAACGACCCGCCGGCTAATCCGCCCTTTAGACTACTTTAGCCCGGGCCGAGCTATTATTGAAGGGTCGAAAGGAGCGGGTTGGTCACCGGGAGCTTTTCCCCGAGGCCGTCGTTCTCGAGATCGACCCCCGCGACTCCATTGGGCCGCAGCATGCACTGGCCGATACCGCGAATACCGAGTGAAAGGCAAGTGCGGGACCAATCCGATCGCTTTGCCATTATTAGGACGGTGAAAGCTGGCATTGAGCTCGGCTAAACTCCGCTTCGACTGATCCCCTCTCTCTCTCTCCCTCTCTCTCCCTCTCTCTCTTAGCTATTTCGAGGCTCTTGACGCCTCCACCCCACCCTCTCCTACGCCGCCCCAAGGACATCTATTTCACGTATATTTGATAAAGTACGGACACGAGTAATTGTACCTTTACGCCGACCGACCAACTACCCGGCACGACGCAGGGCTACGTAAATATAAGTAATAAGCGCGTCATGCGGTCCTTGGACTTGGACGCTGCTGCCGGTGAATTTATTTACTCCTCGTCTCCCTTACTCCTCGACAGAGTCAACAAAAGCTGGCGTTCCTATTAAAATTCGTACTTTCGCATCGAATTATCGCCCGTAATTATCTACAGGCAAACTTTCTTTCCTCCACATTCACGGCTCTTATTCTTTATTGTTGTTGCTAATATTATTATTGTTGTTGTTGTTGTTGTTGTTGTTGTTGTTGTTGTGGGTATTATAATTGCCGCTCTCGCGCATTCCACGAGTTCTCTTTACTCCCCTCGAAACTCTTAATATTATTACAACCAATATAACACGACTCGCCCTAATGGCAGAATCGCATTTATTCTTCAGTTTATTTTATTTGTACTTGCGTCCGTTACACAACTTTCGAATAATTCCTTTCGGTAGCCTAATTCATTAAGAACAGTATTCCCATTGGCTGTATCGCGGCCAACGGTCATTACGAGGTTATATTTTCATATTTTACGTTATGTATGTATGTCTCTCTCTCTCTCTCTCTCTCTCTCTCTCTCTCTCTCTCTCTCTCTCTATCTCTGGGAGGCTTTTAGCCTATCAGTAAAGAAGTAAAGGCTAATGCGCCGATGCCGGATCCGTAATAACGGACAATAAATAGCAATTTGCTTCGATTAATAAACCTGCGACATATTTATCGTAAAGATAATTGATACTCCATTTCTAATTGTTCTAAAAATAAAATAAAATTGCTTTGTAGCCTGTCATAAATAAGCCTGACAATGCTATACTTTCCATTTAGTAATTGCGTCAGATCACTTGATTGTTTCACACCAGTTATCGAAGCATTTTTCAGAACCAAATTATTCCCGCTGATTTCTTTAACCACAGCGTTTGCCCCATTAATTTCATAATATTTTCAAATAATGATTATTTCATATATCCAGACGCGAGCCCTTGTCGAATTCGCCACGTCAATTTCAACACGTTCAATATATTCGTAATCGATCGTTGGGCTACTTGTTAAGATCGTCCACTACTCTCGCTATCCTCGCTTACTTCCTTTATTCCTTCTTTCCCAGATCGCTACGCAGTAAGTAATAATAATAATAATAAGTACAAGTAAGCAATAATATTGAAGTTTTTTTTTTTTTTTTTAATTGGGTCAATTGCAGAAATAACGGAACGATATCGCCGGAGCGCGCTAGTATTTGAAAAACAAGCCGCTCCGAACGGATAAATGTTCCATACTCTTCAATAGTTCAAATAATCAATCTAGAATCAGAAGAAGCAAAAGAGTATTTACGACGGATAATTCATGTAAGCTAAAGTTCCTATTCATGCGTCGGAACGGAGCGGAGGGCATTATAGGGAAACGAAATATAATACCAGAATAATAATAATGTTAATAAGAATAACAGCGCGGAGAGAATATTTTCTGCCGTGGAGAGAAACGGATAAGTTTTAATGCCCGGGAGCCGATTTCTTTGTTTCGATGCCAAGGGGAATATGTCCGTTCCGACATGAGGAACTTGCGTCAGGTAGATTGTGCTATGCCATGCCGACTCGTGACAGTTGCGCGACAGTCGAATGAAAGACGAAGCGAGGGATCTTAACTTGCAATAGCATCCTTACTATCGTAGCTGAATCAATTACTTAATGTAATATAATAAATAAAGGCTTCTTTCGATCGACTGTCGAGTTATGCAATATCATCGAAGACGTTAATAATATTTTAAGCTAATTAACGAGCAGTTCGAACGTGTTCGAATCGGTATTTGTTGAACAATGTGGACAAGTTCATCTCCGTTGAAAACGATGAAGATTAATAATTAATCATTCGGTCAAAAGCTGACGAGGCAAGTCTATAATTTTCTACTTCTACGCCCTATTAATATTTTCCTCAACTTACTACGAATAGTAATAACTTGGAATTGTACATGACAGTCCAACAATAATGTACACGTATATCCTTCATTCGCTTATAAAAAATTCGTGAAAGAATATCAAAATCAGCCCCAAGATCTATAAAAAGTAAATACATACATTATTTTCTAAAAATACAGTTCGTAAAATGCGATACAAAAGAATACGACGAAAGAACGAGAATAAAAGTATATCCATATCTTCACGTATCGTTAATCATTTTATAAATTGTAGCTTTAGCCTTTCAAAAGCTTACGTTATATTAACATATGAATTTCTAATGTAGCAGCTATTAATTTATAACTGAATAGGAAAGATGTTTTTCTTTCAAAGCTATTTTTTCTTTCTTTCTTTTAAAAGCATAATAATTATCAAGCAACTATCGAGGAGTTATAAATCTATAGGATATACATAGACAAAAAGAACCAAAAGAAACTTCTTCAGCATAATCGTTGTTTAAATAAATCAAAGTATAAAAAAAAAAAAAAACAAAAAAAAATTTCCTCCCTGAGGCATGAAACCTTATTTCTCAGCGAAACAATGCACGTGCCGGCGTTAATTAGTACTTAGCTTGATAAAATTTATAAAACTAATAGCATGTCATACATCGAGTCGTCATATTTGGACGACCTCCTCGAAAAAATTGTCTTTGGATTCGTCAATTAACGAATGCCGAAGATAAATGTAATGCAAACAAGTAGCCAAGTATTAATTTAACAAAAATAAAATAATTGAACAATAATTATTTATACCGTTAGAAATGATCCCAAGTGCATAAGACCCGATCAACGATACATTGACGCGACGCATACCAACTCATTTCCCATAAGAATTGAAATCATTGAAAGTCATTTATCATCTCGTCGTTTATTTATTCATGACGGAGTTTGTATCGCACGCACGCACGCACGCACGCACGCACGCACGCACGCACGCACGCAGGGCACGCAGGGCACGGGCATGCGAACGACACATAGCAACACGCAGCCCCGCTCGCATACGTGGGCACTAATACGAACCGAGTCGGATAAATGTTTTGTCTAAATACGACGAGTGGCCGGTTACTCATTATTTATCATGAACAACCAACCAACTTCACGTTTCCAACTCTTACGATAACAACAATTGTCAATGTATGGCGCTCGGGCATTACGGCATGTTATACTACACCTGTTGCTTAGAAGACGTCTCCTAAGTCCGCGCTCGTTATCCCCGCTTTCTTATCCATTGGGTGGAAATTTTATTAAATGTTAAAATTTATAGGATTCATTGGCAAAGAGCAAAAAAGTATTTTGTACGAGGACATTATTGTGCAACGATACTCCAACTTACTCCAATTATCTTGATTCGCTTTAAATGCAATTACATTGAACGTTTGCTCAATACGTAATATTTATCTCGGGACAATGGGACGTCGAGCAACAAGACTCGCCGAACAAATATCAAAGTTGCTTTTTCGAATAGAAAACATTCTTACGGCTCGTCCTTGTCAACTCTATTACAAGCATATGAAAATAAAACGTTATCCTTACGATTTTTAAATCCTCATAACGAATAAAGTGTACTTCGCTCGCGTTAAAATAAAAAAGAAAATAACTCAATAGAATTTCACAGAACGAATCACATCAACAATTTTTCTTTTATTATTATTATTATTAATTATTATTCCGGATCAACAAATTGATACGTATATATTGTCTTAAAAATTATATTACATGCGCTTAATCTTTAGAATTTTATATTCATTTTTTTTTCTTTTTTTTTTTTTTTTTATGCTTTATGAATCATTTACTTTAAAATACGTTAGATAAGAGAAGAGATATATAATAGATCGTAATACGCTAATAAAGAAATTCATTGTTTATTTTCTTGAAACCGACAATATTATTCTGGATAAAGCATATATTTTTATT
The DNA here is from genome assembly GCA_018883505.1 of Ceratosolen fusciceps. Taxonomy (NCBI): domain Eukaryota; kingdom Metazoa; phylum Arthropoda; class Insecta; order Hymenoptera; family Agaonidae; genus Ceratosolen; species Ceratosolen fusciceps. The sequence continues at coordinate 8,170,728 of RCIC01000003.1, read as the reverse complement.
GCTCGTTTATTTACTCGTACCTAATGAATATTTTTATTATTGCCGACTTTGCCGATAACGATCGTAAACAAAATTCCTATCGACGTCCTCCGATCTATGGATCTCAATGTTAGCCCACAAAGGCATAATAATTATCTCATTTTTAACCCAGTAAAATACTTCTTCTACTCGTGTTTCATTATATTTTAATAAGATGCATTGGCCAAATTTCATGTAATATAATCATGCCTTTGACAAGTAATTAGTCTCGCAATGAATTTGAAGTAATAATAAGCGCAATGTAATGATTCATAAAATATTTTTTATCAAATTGGTTTTAAAACGAATTCGTGAAGTTAATATTCGCTAATAAACGAGTTGAAAATTGAATATTAATACAAAATTAATATTACATTTTGTGGTAGAACCGTCAGGGTTTATTAAACAAGTGTTATTTTGTATGAAATAGCAAGTAATTTATGTGCCTGTAATGAGCGTTGCTCGTGTAGTAATAACTGAGGAAGATTTTTGTCAATGAGAAAGAGAAGTTCTTTCAATTCAAATATATAGGGCAAGATTATAATTGATTTTAGTAGGTCTACCGACGAAGTAAAAAAGTTGGATCTATGGAAGCACAGTTACGGACTCGTGACAAGAAAACGCGGATAGATTTGAAGATGCTCTAAATGCAAAAGGAGGCATTGGTCCAGATAATAAAAGGATGGGGGGGGGAAATCCTTACCTCTTTTACGAAGCTTCTTACGTGCTCCGTCCTTTAATAAGTATTAGACCGCATAAGAAAAGTATAGGCATAAATAACGTGGACAAGAAATAATCATTATGCATATTTATGCCGCAGGAAGTGATCATCGTAATAACAAGCCCTCGTCGTCTCTCTCACACGAAAGTTCTCACGTTCTCCTGCAAAAGCGGTCGACCCGAGGCTTTAGAGACAAAAAGCTACTCACGCAACATTGCGGCCTGTATAAACAGCACTTTTCTTACATTCGGGCTTCCCCGTGAATGTTTTCTGCTCGCGACAAAGGATCCGTGCACTTTGCAATTATTCTTTTTCACTGCGTTGTAAATAAATAAATAACCCGATAAACGAAGAAGAGGCGACTCAACTCAAGGCCACCGATTACCTGACCGATTAACTATTCGGTGGTGGTCGCGGTGGTGCTGGAGGAGGGGGAGGAGGAGGAGGCGGGGGTAGGGTGCGGTGGGGGAGGGCAGCGGATTCAAGACATTGTCATTGGTATTCGTACGAAGGAATTAATTACGTAATGCCAATAGTGAGCATCGGCCCGTTTCAGTTATATTTATTAACAATAAAGTACACGAAAAAGATAATAACAGCGTCGTTGTAAATCCGTTGGCTGGATATCGAATTATAAAATCCAAGGCATGTATAGAAAACAAAAAAATGAAAAAAAATGAAAAGAAAAGAGAAGAAAAGAGAAAAAAAAATCATAAAATGAGGAGTGATTTAAGAAAAGCCAAGAGAAATATTAATCCCTTCGTTCGGATCATCATAAATAACGCGCGTGGATTTTAAAAGTATCCGGGGGGGGGGGAGAGGTAACGATTAAAACTGAATAAATGTTTAAATTCTCTTAGTCGCTCTGTCAAGTATTTTCATTGTGAAGTAGGCCGTAATCATAAAGCTTATTATAGTTTGTCTAACTTATAAAATGATATTATAAAGAATATCTAGAGCGAGCGCTGTACGTCAAATATTTATTTGCACCCATAATCGCAGATTCGCGTGATTTATATTCCTCTTGCTACACCCGGGCAGTATAAAGGATTTTAAAGATTTTAATTATGAGAAGAGCGGGGGGCTTTTTTTTCTCGTTCTTTTATTCTTTCGTTTACGTATTTATTTACTTTTTCGAGCGTAGCAACGTCGAGTTTTGCAACTGATCGACAAAAGCTCACAAAGCGACGTAACATCAATTTCCAATAATTCACAATTTCAATTGTCCAATAATCGACCTCAAATTACAACGATATATGTACCATATGTATATATATATTTATATATAATAACCGGCACGAAGCTTATTACATTGCAATTATTTCGTTCACGAGACTTTGGAAATCCATGCTCGAATCTCATTTTTATAAACGTATATGTATATATATATATTATTATTATAATGTGACAAACGATTATTACGAGCACAAAGAACAAGGAGTATGCGACATTTTTGGCTCGTTGTTGTCTTTTTAATAATTTAGGCAGAGTGGCGGCGATGTGCGCGTTATTTATTTATTAATCCCTTTAGGAAAGCTTTAGCCTTAGCTTTTTATACGCCGATGACAGTTTATAGGCTTTACTTAGCGCCAGCACATTGTCGAGCATCCGTTATTTTTGTTTGCAGTTCACTTTACTTCCGACAGCGGCTCTCTTGGGCGGACTTATCGGAGCCACTCCCTCCCACGCGTAGACTAAGAGCGTAATTGACCGAGCAGCGAATACATTAAAAAGCCAAATTCTCGCTCTTTCATACGGATAATGATATTCGTTTACTTATTTATTTATTTATTTATTTATCTTGCGTTACTTGTAAGCGTGTTCTTTCGAAAGGGGACGAGTCAGATGTTAATAAATAAAAGTTTTACCTATTGGGATTTATAATAAACTTTATCGCGATTCATTGGGCGTGAGTTGCAATTGAGGCTATTCGATGTTTGCTAAGGAAATTTGCATTTTCCTTTGATATTCGTGTTTACTTATCCTATTTTACCTATTTTCCATCGACATATACATTTGATTGTTAAAAGCTCGTTTGATCTCGAATCCTCTCTAACGTGAGGAACGAGGAAGAATTCCAACTTTCTCATTCTCTTAAAACGTTTCTTAATACTTTTTTTTTTTGTTTATATCTCTTGCGCATCTAATAAATGCACGAAAAATGAGAACTAATGCAAATACATTCTCAATCATGCTAATCTACATGTAATTATTTTCAGTCCGCTTAAAATGAAAAGATCTACGTGATTTAGGCTAGATTCGCATCGAATTCTTTATTAAGCAAATACACTTTTCCTAGCCTACGGAATAAATGAGGCCGACATGAACGAAAGTTTCATAATATATGCTTTGTCATAAACCAAAGTAGTAAAAAAAAAAAAAAAAAAAAAAAAAACTTATGACGTACGATGTTCTGTGTGAGTATACAAGCATCGGAAAGGGAAAGAATAGAGAAAAAGGAGGGGAAAAACGAAGAAAAGACGATAACGAGCTCTTTGCTTGTAGATTCAGCGCAACTTGGACGATCAATCATTTGATAAAAACATATTTAGTGTATGATTCTTTTTTCCTTACCGATGATGATCAATCGTGTTTACTCGCTACGGTGACACGTACGAGTGTTTGCATAGTCGAAAAGCTCAATAATTAGAAAGCAGATTCGCCAGGACTATTTAGCGATACCGTGACATCTATAAATTACGAGTCCGCCCGGGCGCCTCCATTCTCTTAGTAAATAGCTTTTTTTTAACTCCGCTGTTCGTTATTTATGGAAAAAACATTTCACTATTTCACAGTGACGTATTAATCGGGGAAAATGAATCTTCCAGTGCAGATCCGGTAGTGCATTATTATTCGTCATGTCGTATAATTCGAATTAATACATAAAGATATAAAGTACTTCAGCAGAACTTTTACTCAGATCTCAATAAACATATTGAATCCCTACTACGGTTATTGATAATCAATTTAGTAAAATTGAAGGGAAATTGATGATTTAATATCAATGTCTCCCGATATCTTTTAACTCAGACGGACAATCAAATTTCTAATAAAGACCTTACGAAGCTACTCCATATAATTTAATGGAGAAGACGAGCAAGTAAATTTAGAGTTGGTAAACACGTATGAGCGAAATTAAATGCTTGAATCACGTCAAATATTGGCTAGAGGCCACATTTTTTTATAATTTTTATTTCTACAAAACAGACCCATTTATTCAAAGCGCTCGTTTATTTATTAATACTCGTATATTATCTTCCCGACAATGGATAACTAAGCCTACAAGTATTTCAAATATTGGATGAAAACGCATTTCCAAAGTCATAATAGCGATTACTCGAAGAATTAATACAATTGCGTATGGTAAAGTAGAAATAGAGAGAGAGAGAGAGCATTGTGTAGCTTCGTTATAATAAAATAGGTTAGCATTGTAAAGGAGTATTTTCATTCATTAAATGAGTAATATTTTTTCGTCGTGGCGAAGCACGGGTTCAGAATTTTGCATTTATACCTGTAAAATATTTAGAATAAACTCCTTTAAGGGGAATAATAATGGCACCGAGGAAGCATTCCCGTAAACGGAAATAAACCCGAATTATTATATCGATCGTAGCAGAACTTGCTTTAGAACAAGCGGTTTAGAAAAATTACATGGAGACGACGATGCATAGATACGCTAACCGTAATAGATCTTTCGGTATTTATTGGACTGTAATAAATGACGGAATAAATGAGGAAAAACTACTATAAAAATTAAAATTCAATGAAAATAGTTAACGTTAATTAAACGGCCATTGAAAATGCTTCGGGAATTTTTTTGCTAATATTATGATTGCCAATGATCGAAGTTCCAAAGCACGTATGCGGAAAACTCGAAAGTATTTAGACGACAAAGTGCAGAGGTGCTCAGCCACTGCTTCCTTCAACAAGTTCGTTTAAAGTTGTAAGGTAAGAAATTATTAACGTTTTCGCATCTCCCGGTTTATTCTTTTGAATTGAACAGACGCTCCTCAATATACATTTTTTCTTTTTTTCTTTATGTCGAACGGTAATTCTTGAAGAAATAACTTCTTTTAAGACTTAAAAGGCTGTGAAGCGTTAAGTCGTTCCACTAAAACCTCGGATAATTTTTCTATTAACGTTCGCTCATATGCCTTACTTATCTCGACTTCGATGCGAATTTCCAGAGTAGCTCGTTCCAAAGAAACTAGCGGTTTCTTTTACCTTTTATCCTTTTCTTTTATTTTCTTTTCTTTTCTTTTCTTTTATTTTTCATACAGAAATTCCGTACGATAATTGAATTATACGAATACGAATATTGGCACGATAAACTTTCTCATTTACTGGGAAGCTTCTCGGAGAGTAGAATTATATTATATTGTCATAATAAGCTCATCATAATATTGAATCTAATCAATAATAACCTCAATAATTGAACGTAGCAAGGATAAAGTCTTTTCGAAGTTGGCTTCTATCCGTGGTGTTGAATTAGATGAAATATAATGGAAACGATTAAAGAAAAGAAATAGAGAGAGAGAGAGAGAGCGAGAGAGAACTTACCTCGCGATTTACGCAAGGAACGGCGACAAGCTTCGTAATTTTGGACTCCGTGGTTGAAAGAGGCTTCTTTCGAGTCGGTACCACGACTTTTTCTACCCGGATTCAACCGTCACCGAGTACGCTTAATTATCTTTTTGCAAAATAAACCCAAGCCGCTTGGATAATATTATTTTACGATTGACAGACACTTGTGTAAATGTATTGTGCACGTGACACCGGCGCGGATACGCTCACTGGTCGAGAGTCAAGTGAATACCATTGGGCCGCGGAGATGTTGCATTTAAATGCAGAGTTTATTTAAATTTATTGTCCGGTCGGTAAAGCAATAGCGAGATGCATTGCAGGACTCTCCGATACTACCCGACCATTATTATATCGACATTATAACAAAATGACGTTCAATCGCGCGGTCGGATAATCTCAGCGCGTAGTTATTGAGCTCTAGCGTTAGTTACAATAATTATTAAAGATATAATCGATCGAAGTAGATTACGGGCAGAGGCATGTTTAGAAATTGAAGAGGCTGCAGAGGTGCGTAAGCGAGGATGGAAAATTATAAGAACGAATAGGCAGATGATGTAATTGGGCAGTTCATATCGGGGGATAATCGGCGCGGAGACGAGATGCGGTCCAAAGTGCATCCGTCGAAAGGGAAGGATCCGCCCATCCGACGACGAGCGACTCGTTCCTTGGCGCGTTTCTCACCTAAGGCTGATGCACCGAGCTCTAATGTCATTATTTATAGTGCCCGTTTGCAAAACATTCGGCAGCCGAGCTCAACAATGGCCCGACAGCTGTCACGAAGAAGCTCACCAAGATGCGAAAGCCTTCAACGTCGGGGATAGGAGCGCCGAGCCGAACGGAGCCGAGCCAAGTTGAGCCGAGCCGAGTCGAGTCGAGTCGAGTCGAGCCGAGCCTATCGATCGATCGATAGATAGACCGATGGACTGACGAACCCGAAACTCGAGGAGCCGCTCGGTCAAGTTTCAGTAGCGGAGGATCCGCGAGAGACTACCGGGAGACGCGATCCGCGGCAGGTTTAATAATAACGGCCGCGGCATCGGGAACAATGCCCCTCTGCGTGTGCCTGACTGCGCTCACCTCTCTCTCTCTCTCTCTCTCACTCTCTCTCTCTAGCTGGCACGCGACATGGAGAGAGTGAGTGAGAGAGACCGAGTCCTTTTCATTCACGCATGGTTTCTTACCTGCGTAAAAGGATGTTGGACCCTGCTTTGAAATCTATACGTTACGACATTAATCTTGTCTACACTCACCGTATGGTGAGGTTTCTCTTTCCCCCTCCTGGCCCGGCCGACGGGCCGTCCTTCCCGCGCCATTGATTATCCGCCAAGCGTTAACGATTAACGAATCCTGACAATCCGACAGTCAATTAGCCGCGGTGCGCTTCACTCGAGTGCGGTAATAAGCAGCGGTAATAACGACAAGTGATGTAAGCAAACGTACAATGAACGTCACTACTGCTCCCTTCCTACCCGTACGAATATTCGTGGCTGTATTTAGAATCAGGGCAGATGAATTGCCTTGAAATATGCATTGTAATTAGGCCACGCGACTTTATCTCAAGCGGTGCTCGAAAGGCAACTTCCTTGGCGGCGTCTTCGCTTGTTTATCGATTTCAGAGGGATCCGCTTGCGTCGAGACTCGGACCGCTACGGGAAACGTATTTTTAACTCTTCTTACTTGCGAATTTCACTCGAGACTCGCTAACGCTTGTTTAAAAAATTACGCCACTACTCTTACTACTACTACTACTACTACTGCCACTACTACCACTATCACTGCCACTACTACTACTCTCATCCGTAATGAAACTTTTGAACTCTCTTTGCACAATGACGTAACTACCGTCGATACGCTTCCTCCATCCGCCCCCCCTCCCACTCTGCTGGCTTAAAAACTCTTTCGACTTTTCCTTTAATAAACAACAAGTTATATTTTATTATGTATGCAGTCGGTCATTGGAATGACTGAATTTCGCAATAATCGAAAACGCATACTAAGTAAATATGATTATCGCTAATTGTACAAGCATTCGATGCAATAATAATTATTACATCAATGCATTTCGCAATGTTAATAAGGGCCCCCCCGGCTCGTATAAATAATATAATATTTATAGTTTGTAATAAACGAATTTATAATTACGATCGTTGGTTTGCGTTCTGCGCGGTAGGAACAAAGGTGCGGAAGCGTAATTATGCGATACGTCGACAATCACTCACTGCTCAATCGTAATTACGACTCGATAAACTATTTATATTAACGCTAAATCGGCAAGTTTTACAAAATGTTTTATAAAAATTTCCTTTTATAAAGCTCGTACGGTTAGATTTGTATAGAGCATTGCGCATCGATAAAGAAAATATATCGAGGAACGAGTTAGCCAAGCATGTTGAATAAATTTTTTCTCTACTACGCATTGTCAGCTAAATGATAAATAAATAAAGTTTCACTGCGGAAAGTACCGTCGACCGAATCCATAACTTTGAAGGATTTTCCATATAAAAGAATAAAAAAAACAAAAAAAAAAAAAAAAAAAAAAACGATAACGAATACAAAAAAACAGGACAAAACAAATGTTGCTACGTAAGTGGACCGTACGAAAGACATAACTAGAGATATCTTTATGGCCAGTATCATTTCAAATCAATGTTTATCGAATAATTATAAACGAAAAGGAAGAATCACGTATTAAATGTTACGGAAGAAACAAGATTTTCAGAGCTCGATTCGATACTCACGTTACGATTATTAATTATAAAAGCATCGGCATCGCGTGGCACGTTAGTTAGTATTTTAAAAACGATGACTTTTCCTTTTTCTTTCGCTGTCGCCGATTCCTTCACGGAAGAAACACGCGAATCCTTTTCATTGCGTACGGCCCTCGTCATCCTAATATTATAATTTATACTAATATTCGCTACGTGCGGAGTTTTTACAAAGCGCTTGCTGTAACTGCACGTATGACTTTGCAAGGTATTATTATATTACAGTACTATTGCAGCTAAAATAATACGCAGTGCTCGATTGCTAAAGACTTTACAGCTAAAAGCAATGAACAATTGCACTTACAAGTTCAATCGATCGAAAAATTTCATTTATAAGACTCCCGGTCCAGGAAGTCCAGGCATCGCCCTGGCCAATGATTGACCACCCAACCACCCCCACGAGGAAGCTTAGTAATAATACGCGTTATGCACGCAGACGAATTCCCATAATTGAGTCGCATCGCGCCCTTTTGTTTACCGGATCGACTCGTCTCTTGGGTCGTAAGTGGCCTCGGGGACGCTTTTCGGGGAAGCTTTACGAGTCGGAAAAGCGGATTCGGGTTCATGGGACCGAAATCGCCAAATCCCGCGCGGAAACTAAATCATCGAGGCGCACAAATCGAGCTGCGGACGAGCTGTGGACGAGCTGCGGACGAGCTGAAGTGGCCTCCCTTCTCCGTCCTCTCTCTCCGTTTGTTAAAAATTAATAATCCCCTCCTCCCTCGCAGCAGGTCATATTCAAGATATGACAATAATATCGACATTGGCCTTCCTCTTGTCAAAATTCGTCATTCAAGCTTCTTTCGATTCTCGAAGTAATCAAAAACTATGAATTTTATACAAACAATTACTTTTTAAATAATATTATTCCTTGATTAATGTTAAGATGTTTTTGGTAATTAATTTTCCCCGGTAAGTAGACAATGTTTACTTAAAGTAAAGTTTGCCTCTACATTTTAGTATTTTCTGCTTCCTCGTTTGAACGTACGTGATACTATTATTCTTACGATGTTAAATAAAGGAAAATTTTATATCGAGATTACGCGCTTTATTACATTATCTGCTTCATTCACTTTACTTATTATTCCTATTACAAACTATATTCTAGAAATAGAATTTTAATTAAATTTTAAGACATTATGATAAAATTTTGGGAGAACGCATGTCCTGGCCATATTCATCGCACGTAATTCTCTACTATTTAACGTAGATTATATTCAATTGTTATAAAAACTTTGTTAGAAGAATATTAAATAAGAAAATTCAGTCGATTTTAGAGAAAGTGCTTTATTGCAAAAAAAATTAAACAATGGACATATCCCACTCGTTTTATTTTAATGTTCGTCAAAACATGTCTTTACATTAGCAGTATTTTCCTTTTAATAATTAAAGAACTTAAAATAAATAAATACCGTTATCTTAATTAAATTAAACGCGACAAAATAACAAAAGACTAACGTTATTTTTACAATACACATGCAAATATCGCTCATGCATATACATATATTCAAGAAATATATCACATTCATCTGTTTTTTTTTCTTTTTTTTTTAATAAATTTAGAAAACCTTTGCCGTAGTCAATCTCAAAGAATATGATGCGTAATATCATTGTCCTGAGATAATAAAAAAAAAGGCATTGAATTTAAAATGTGTAATCTTACATTTTAATGATATAGTTTATTATGCTTAATAATTAATATTTATTATTGAAAAGTTAACTAACTTTGTGAACTGCAGTCAATAAGATATTAATATCAAAATTATAATGTATAAGAACAATTGTCGTCGAGTAGTAAAATAATTTTAGTAGATAAAACTTCATATATCGCATTTTTAATTACAAATGTCATTACTACATTTTTGCTTTGGAGAAAAAAAGTTTTACAAATATTTAAAAGATGGTTATTAAAATAAAATTTATGATGAATTCGCGCAATTAAAATGCTCTTGTAAATAACGGAAAGTTCTTTTTATCATATTTATTCGTTTGAATATACTGAAAGAATAATTTTTTAATTTTTTCGCACCTTTAATACCCTGTGTTCACATACACAGGCACGTACGCTTACAGCTAGTGGCGATATTTAATTTGAAAAAAGAGTGGAGGCATTTTTATTTACTTTCCTTGGCAGTATAAAATTACCGCGTTAAGGGTGAATAATAAAATATTGGTATTTGCAGATGTGATAGTATGAGAAGCACTTACGTGTGATGAAATACGCGAGAACGTTCGTAATTGTATGTAAATAAGCTCGAAAGTAAGGTAAATTGTATTGAAAAGAAAAAAATAGCGAATCAAAAGATTATAAAAGTAGTAAAAGAGAGAAAAAAAGAACAGAGATTTTTGAAATTGTTATAAAATTGTTGTTCCATTGAAGCTGGTCGTTAAAATCATCAGCCATTATTTATATCCGAATTGCCAATTGTATTGCAAATGATTCAAACGAGTATAACGGCAGATTATCCTGTTTTGAGTAGGAGCATTCGTTTCGACTATTGCAAAATTCAGATTTTTGCACGTTTAGAAAACAATTTGAGAACAGTATTAGGAACACAAAAGACGAAGAGAAGTCGCACAAGCGTAGATTAGCTTCACCCACACTTCGCCGCTCCGAGCTTTACGCGCATCTATTTTAAGTTTCGCGCGCGCGCGCGCGCGCCCGCGCACACACCCGCTCAAGGCACGTATGCGCGGCGTATAAGTAAAGGCAAGTCCACGGTGCGAGGAACGTGAAGAATGCGCTAAGAACAATGACAAAATGGTCGCCGCCGACTTTAACGCGATACTCGGTGGTACTTTAATCCTATCACAAGAGGGCCAGTGGATTTTTTTTTTTTTAAATAATTACTATACGTAAATTGATTTTCATTGCTTTCGCTTGATCCGTTATGCTTTGAGCCGGATCTTCTCCGTCCGTATTTGCATGGAAATACCTTGAATTTCAGTTTGCAAAAAAAACCCGCTCGTTAAATTGCTCCTGGAATTATGCAAAATTTAAATTTGCTCATAATATGTAAGTACGCTATCCGTGTCCACGTAAACATTGTTACTTTATATTTTTTAAACAAGCTTTTCAATTAATATTGAATGCATTTGTGATTCGATACCTCCAACGATCTTATCCCCCGAGTTTATCGATCGGAGGAAGTCATTTATACTTTAGGCTGCCGCAAGTGCACGAGACTGACACATGTGACGGATGGCTCAGGCCATTTAAAGGAATAACGATATTGCTTGACAGCGTTTGTAATTCGTGATTTGGAGACCAACTGTTAGGCAAAGCAATTACTTGACTAATCAAATAATCGTTGCCAAGTCATTTGACTGAACTAGACCTAGGAATGGAATATCTCACGTTGGTTGCACATGTCACATGTTGGTTGTAAAACCTTCGACCCCCAATACATTCAAAATGTATTTAACACGTAAGGGTGGTTTTTTTTTACGGCATTGTCGTCTCGTTATTATGCTTCGTCGTCGATAATTTGTACAATTACTTAAAAATATTTCCAATACATGTTCTACTCACGTATTCGTTCTTTAAATATTTTTACATTTTAAAATCGTCAGTTTAACGCTGTTATCTTTGTAATATTTTATAATTATAATAACAACAACAAGATAAGATCGATAATAAACGACTTTGGAGCAAAGCTTGTAAATATTAAAGAATTAGATATAAATGTACTATACCACGTCGCTAATAGCTTTCCCGAATTTTATGAACCACCTGCTAGTGATTAGAGTGAGGAGCGAAAAAGATGTCGCTTAGAGATAAATTGTATACGGCAAGGAGTTTTTATCGGGAGGAGGGGGCGGGCGGGCTTCGATTGAATAAACGAAAGCATTGAGCTTTTACACAAATAAGAGGATTGCGAAGGGAAGGGATAAGGGAACGAGGTAAGTAAGCCACGTTATACTTTTATCGCTAAATCTCCAATGAAATCAGTCGCTAAACAATGAAAGAGATGGACGGAGAGGGGAGAGAGAGAGAGAGAGAGAGAGAGAGCAGGAATATGCGGCGCGATACCTGGGTAGGTGAAAGGGCAGCAGAGGATACGCGATGGGAATGTAAAAACAGTGAGAAACTCACCGCCTCGGCGTCCTTGGCCTTGAAGAGGTGATAGTCGTAAAGGCCTTCGTTTCCTTTGATCATGTAGAGGAAGGTGCCGCCGTTAGGATCCTGGGAGCTGGCCGGCACTATCTGGAGCTTGAGAGTGCTCAAGGAGTGCTTGTGCAGCGGCTTCTCCTTGTTCGTCACGTACGTCGAAATGTAACCCGACGCCACGAGGAGATTCACCTGCAACGTATCGCCGTCCTGGATTAATTACGCTTTTGTCAAGTACCGACGGCCAGTTTTCACAACGAGCGCTTCAAGACCTCAAGGGCCAGCCTTAACGTCCATTGCCGCCCCATTAATATAGAAACGCGCCGAGAGAGAGAGAGAGAGAGAGAGAGAGATGCAGAGATGCAGTGCGTGGCTCGCAATTGCTTTTTCCCCTCCTTAATTATTAGCATCTTGTTGTAGTCAGCTCTAGTCGGAAGCTGGAGGTCGTTGCCCTAAATTACGATCTGAAGCTTCAAACACTTCAACTTTCTCAAAATGGCGAAAGTATACAGCGACACTTTGTATGCAGAATTTTTCAGTCCGTAATACCGAGGGACAGAGCGATAACGGGAGTAGATCCCTAGCGCATCCCGAGGCTCTGCTCAGTCCTCTCTCTCTCTCTCTTCCAACGCTCGCCACGGAAGCAGAAAGCGTGAAAGACGTGAGGGGAATGGGACGCGGGACGATGTAGTCGTTGTAAATGCCTGTCGTTAAAGCCCTTCTACCACTAACACTACTGCCAACTGCCTCCGCTCTACGTCATCTTTCGCGGATCTCCCTGGAGATACGCAACCGACACCGTATCCTTCACACTCAGCATCTCGCAGAGCTGCCCGGGTTCCCGCCGGGGAGCGATAACAATGGGACATTCTCATCGCCGGGATATCTCTCCGTCTCCCCCTCTCGTTCGAGTAGGTGGCCCCTTAAAAAATTAGACGAGCGCGAGGGTAGTGGTTGTGCTTTCGCTAGGATGCTGCGTCCCAAGGACGAGGGTGCTGAGGGGATTATTGCTCGTGCTCTCGATGGTTCTGCTGGAACGGTTCGCAAATAACCAATAAATTCGGGAGAATACGAACTCTCCAGAGGATACCTATCGTATATTGCGTTAGGCACTTAAGGTCAAAAAGTTCGGGCTAAGACTCGAGTTCCGCTTTATCGGGGATAAATGATCTGCCCGCCGATCGACAGAGCTCGCTACGTGGACAATTAGCCCCGATGTTTTGTTTCCTAGTGCCAGGAAGTGCTCCTCCATCGGTTCTAAGCTCAAGCTCCGAAGCTCGAGAGATACCTTTCGGCCACCTCTCGTCCCGGATACCCGCGACGGCTCCATCGTCTCCGAGCGCCTGTAATCAATTTCCCTCTTGACAATCCCACCCCACGCCCAACGGGATTCGCCGATTATTTACTGCCCAACCATGCGGGCACGCTCATATTTACGGAGCCCCGTCGAGTCCTCGAAGCTTCGGACGGTCCGCGTGCGCCTGTGTGCACATGTGTTTGGCAAGTCACCAGAAATTATCGACCAAAAATTATCCGCCGTTTTTTTGTATTACCCGGGGTACTACGCATTCGTCGCAGACGCGTACACTGCCAAAATATCCTGAAATCCTTCAACTTGCTACTGCTTATATGCGACGAATCGTCGATAAATTGTACTCCGCGTGAGCCATCTCATTGCGAAATCCATTATACGCGGGAGAAGAGTAACGCGCCTTTTTTCATGTACGCATAAATCATGCTTCCGCCGGACTTTAATCGAATTCAGAAATACTCTTAAGGCTTAATTATTTTCTTAATACTGCAATACGAAGCTACAGAAATCGCGAAAATATAAAATAAATGTAAAATGAAGCTATTGCCGCGTCGCCTTTAAATACGAAGTGTACGACACTTAAATAAATAAACAATTCATACCTGATTCTTTAATTAATATACCAGTTAATGGCACTTAACTTATTGTCGCTTAAAGTCAATCCGTTTTTTATTATCGCAGATCTCAATTACTATGTTGTCATAAATTTCCGTTCTTACGCAACGGCTACAAATGATATTTATATTTATATTTATATTTCCAGCTTCGTTATTATTCGTGCATTTATTTAATGTAATTTAAATAAGGAAGGCTGGCGGAGGGGTTCGGGACGGTGCCGCCACACAAATTTTCCGTTTAGAGAAATTCGTACTTAGAAAATGGCGGTAGAAAAACCGTTGGTGCGGTAGAGGGGGCGGGGGGGGGGAGCAATTCGCACGCTCGTTATAAACGAGAATTATTAACGCGCGAGGAATGTAGACTAACGTCTAGTGCGGAGGAGGCTAAACCCGACTGCTCGAGGCAATTCACACCTAACCCGGATGTGCCGGAAGGTCGGTCCGGTTATCGTTCCTCGTGATAAGAGCGCAGTGGAGCCCGCGCGCGAGAGGCTCCAGCTGAATCTCCGAGCAGCCGACCGACCTCCCTACGTACCCTCGGAGGAGCTCGTGGTACCGGTTCTTTCCGAAAGCTGCGAGACGCCATCCGGAATTCGCGAAAAATATCAAGTTTCTCCCTACGCAGCATAGAGGCAACGCTTTGGCGATTCCCACGATACGTTAATTAACTGTACAATCGTTCGCTGTACAAGGCCATCGATTTATATTCTATTAAAAGCATACCCACACAAACATAGAGAGAGAGAGAGAGAGAGAGAAGATGGAGATGAGAAATCGTTTTACTATCATACGTATGCACTCTCATTAATATTGCAATTATTTGGCATAAGAAGGATAAATGTGCAGATCAGTTTGTTTGTTTTGTTTTGTTTTGTTTTTTTTTTGTACCTAATGAATGTAATAAACTGCATATTTAATAAACTGAAGTGGAGAGAAGGTTGCAAGTTTAGTTGAAAAATAATGAGAACGGATTGTGGGAATGAAAGAGGAGGAGTCGGTTTATAAAAAGGTATGGATAATAATAGCGAATGGTTAGGAAAGCGGAGTACGGAGCTTTCCTGCTCTCCGAATCCTGCTGAATTTATCCTCTCGAGTATATATTTTTAATTGTCCATGTAGAGGATCGCAACTGGCTTAAGCCGACATCATCGGCAAAGAAATTAATTACTTCGCATGTAATCTATATATAATGTATGTAAATGAAATACAATTAAAAGAGCACCGATTCCATGTCGTGTGTGTGTGTGTGTGTGTGTGTGGTGTGGTGGAGGGGAAGGAGAGAGAGGCGACGCGAGTTTCGTAAGGAATCGGTAAAGTAAATTATGTAACGGTGAAAAGCCATTCGCTAAGACTATTATTATTAAGTCAATATCGAGCGCTTACGGCTTGGCTGAGAATCGCGAATGCACGGGGATAAAGTAAAGGGGAGCTCGGAGCTGAGCGGTATACACGAATAATAAAAATATTCTGGATGTCGGGCCTGGCTCACGGACTATACACATGTCATTTGGCAAATGGGGCGAAGCTCCCCGCGGCCGAAATACGAATAACGCGAAGGAAACTCCCACGGGCAATGGTTTTTTTTCTCTTTCTTTTTTCTTTCCTTCTTTATTTTTCTTTCTTCTTCTTCTTCTTCTTCTCTTTGTTTGTCATCCTTGACATATAAAATCCAATAGGAGTGATTGTTTTAGTATCTCCTTGGGCACTCGGCGAACCCGGCAATTGCCCGTGCGAATGGCAAGTGCGTCGTCGGGCGATGGGGCCGCCGAGCACCCTTGGCTCGGATTGCCGGCTTCGCCGACGGGGAGAAGGGCGCAAAGGATGCTGCCGCGTGGAGAAGGAGAAGGAGCGGGAGCTGGAGCAGGAGGAGTACGACGTTCGATAGAGTCCCGTGACTTTGTTCGCTGCTGGCTTCGGTACGTGCGCCGGTGTCGACGCGCATTCCAAGCGTTGCCGCGACCCTCGGTGCTCGTTGCTCGTCCGTCGGCGGGGGGAGGGGAACGGACGAGGGGAGGGGCTCACCGAGGGAAGCTGATGATCTCTTTCCCGTACGTGAGGTCGTTAAGCTCCGGTAGCCGAGGACTAGAAGAGGCGATATGCGGTTATTCTTTATTTGCAGTCGTGTTCCTGGCTCAGCTCTCGACTTAGCTCAGGACCGGCGACTCGCGAGATCACACTCGTCGATATCACCAAGCAACTTTTGTTTTTCACCAGAATTGCAATTCTGCGCGGCCATTCCCACCTCTAAGCAAACTTTGTCTCCTAACTCATTTGCAATTTTTTTCCGACTCTTCGTCCAAAAGCTGACGAAGGATCTTAATTCGTGTTCCGACACGTTTACCATTATTATCCCATGCTTTATATATATATATACATTTAATTCCATTTTAACCAGAGTCTGTACGTAATTAATTACTTGTAAAAAATAGATGGATAATGTCATTTTATGATTTATCGGGCGAGTACAGCGTTTGTGTACGACACTGTATCAACTACTGGCAATTCCAGTCCCTTATTCAAATATAATTAGCTCAGAACTCAGCCATTGAGCTTATCAAGCTAAAAACTTGAGAAATTAAAAATTGTGCAAATAAAGGTAGAAGAGGAATCTTGGAATTCTCTTGTTTGAACAATATACGATCGTCTACTTCAAATACATGAACTTCTCTTCTTTATAAGTAGGCAGCAGACGTCTGGTAAGTTGATTTTTTCTTTTTCTTTTTTTTTTTTTTTGCGAAATACTCGTTTTCGTGGGTGTGGGGTCAGTAGTCACGTAATTCAGTTGATACTTGATAATGAAAATTTAAATACGTCTGAATAAAAAGAACTTGACATATTCTTACAGACACAATCTTGCACGTCGTGCACTTATTCATATATATATGTATGTATATATTGTATACCGACTAAACGTAGTCTTCCATCGGTAACGAAATATAAAAACTGATTGCGATGTATTGACACATCGGACACGAGCCGGACAAATAAATAAAAACGTAATGTGCACATCTCTACTCGTATATCACGTAAAATAAAAAGAAAAAAGAAACTGTAGATATTTCATGAACCTTTTAATCTTTTTTATTTAAGAATATTCAGAATTTCGTATAACCGAACAACAGGTTTCGATGTTTCCAACCCTTTTGATCAACGAATACGAACTTTAAAAACACTAGTAGCGATATAATTTTATATACGTATAAGAAAAATTACTCATCCTGCTAAATCAATAGATAGTCTTTTCTTTTTTTTTTTTAATGGACATGTTGAAGGACAATAAGCAGGCGTATTTGAAAAAAAAAAAAAAAAAAA
Organism: Ceratosolen fusciceps; assembly: GCA_018883505.1. NCBI lineage: Eukaryota > Metazoa > Arthropoda > Insecta > Hymenoptera > Agaonidae > Ceratosolen > Ceratosolen fusciceps. Next base: position 8,153,288 of record RCIC01000003.1, on the reverse strand, counting down.
AAAAAACCGTTTGAACGTACTCTGAATAAGGATTAATATTAAACATGCATATATTTCTTAGCGATTTAATGTTGCTAAATTATTCAGATAAGACCTACGATCTTTGCAGCTACACCTTTGAAATGAAAATAACTCATTTCTATAGGCTGCGCATGAATTGAAATTCTTACCAAGCTTTCCTGTAGTCATATTTGATTTTGATCGACTTAATGGAAACGGAAGTACTGCTTAGGCTGATATTTGACAATAAATCAACGCTACGAAATAAAATAATAACTAGTGCTCCAACTAATTTTATAATCCATTGAATTTGACTATTTTCTCGACTATTTCAACTAAACAGCCCTAATTACAATAATAGTATTTAACATATAATACAGGTTTTATGTTATGCATATCTGAGCATACGCGTCGTTTATTTTAATTCGATGCCATTCCTATAAAAGTGTTCAGAAAAGAAAAGAAAAGAAATCAAGCTTCTCCGTGCTACATTGTTCGAAAATATGAATATTTAAATTATTCATTTACGCTTAATAATAAATTCCTAAAGCCGTAATTTAGCGAAACTCGGTAGTCCTTTTTTATTTTTTATTCAGCTCGTAATTGTATAATTAACATCTGGGGATCGAGGGTCTGTATCGAGTACCGGTAAATTCAGCTGAGAGTCAAGGAAAAGCTTAGTAACGAAATAATTTAAAAATTTAAGAGGCCGAGGCTGTGGAAAAATCCATCATTTTCAAATAAAACAAAGAGTTTTTTTTTCCAACTAGTTACATAGAGGCGTATTTTTATAAAAATAAAATAAAATAAAATAAAAGAAAAAAGAAAAAAAATTACAATATGCACGCAGCTATAAATTAATGTCCAAGATCTACCGATTGTTCGCATGATGATAAATTATGGAGCGCATTGTTCGTGCGTGTTTCTGTGTTTTAATGTGTTCACTCGTTAGAGCGCATGCATCAAAAATAGTTCATGACTAATGAAAATCAGCGTTGAATACGTTGATTATTTAGAAAATTGACTGAAAAGTCAATGTTGCGAAAACGCAATTAATACAGAGCGGCCTTTCGCTCTTCCATATAAATATAATAACAACGACAACGACAACAACGACAACAACGGCAACAACGGCAACAACAGCAACAACAGCTACAACGACAACAGTAGCAATAAAAACAAGGGAGCTTTAATGTATTGAACGATATCGATGAACTTTCTCCGTCCGGGAGGAAAGCCGCTACGTTACGTAAGGCCACACCGTTACAGAATTTACGGGCGCGTATTGAAATCTCCGAGCGCCTCTGTCGGTCTGCTAAGCAGAATTGCACGTACGGGCAGGTGGGGGGTATGCATAAGTATATATCGGTAAATATCGGATTGACATTAGGAAGCCTTTCTTTGTTTACGATGACGAGAGCTGCGGGGGCGGCTCGGAGGATGTAGGAGGGAGGAGGCGGGTGGGAGGAGGAGGGGGGAGGAGGGGAGGGAGGAGGGACAGACAGATGACAATGGAAATCTCCGTATCTGAAAATATGCGAGAAAAACATTTACGGGAGAGCGTGGAAGGGGACGTTTAAATATTTACGTAGCCGACGATTCTCATAAATATTCATTGGGTCGTCGTTTCTTTTCAGCCTTTTTAATTGTTCAGGGCTGAATATTACCTTGCTTATAAATAGCCGCGGGCTCTCCATCGGCGTTACGACAAATCCCCATGATCCTCGTCGAGTAGAGCAGAAGGCGCAACGAGAAAGAAAACACCTCGGTCGGCTTGCCGTCGTTGCCGTAAGCTGTAGCGAAAGATTGTCCTCGAATACGTCACCGAGATAACAATTTAGAGCAAGGAAACGAAAACATTGCACGTAACGCTACTACGACCTGGCGAACGCCGCTTCGGAGTCCCATTTCACTTAAATGTGACGGGCGAGGCTTAATTTCCCTGGGAGCACTCTCCAACTCCCAACTCTTACTACTTAGCTCCTTTCTTCCCCCACCACCCATCCCCCACCCATCCCCCATCGTAACCTTAAAGAGGCCTCCGCCGACTTTTAATACGGCATTTAATAGATCCGCGCAACGCCCGTTGCCCCTTAACATATTCCCGTGTAAATAAAACGCGCCCCCTCCACCCACGGCTTTCCTTTATACACTCTTTGTGTACTCTCTGCTCGTCTCGTCCTTCATCCCTTTACTCGGAACTCACCCGAACCTTCCCATTGACCGACGCAGTTCATTATTAATCGACAGGCCGGGGCCATTTTTAAATGCTACTACCCGATCGTCCTGTCCTACCCTTCTTCCAATTCTCTTTTGCCTTTACGAAAATCATAAATTTCACTGCCAATTGACAAGATAAAAGGCAACTTTCCCACCGACGGTATCGCAATTTTTTTGCTCTTAACGGCACGTACTTTCTCCCAATAAATAATAATTGACTGTTATTCGGCATGAACTTATTTAATATTACTCCACGACTTCTTTCCTCTTATTTTTCCCCTACTCCTCCTCCTCCTCCTCCTCCTCCTCCTCCTCCTCCACCTCCATCCTTCTTCTTATTATATTCTTTATCATTAGTTTTTTTTTCTTTTTATCTTATTGGCTGCATTACTTTGGTCATAAATTCAATACAAAAATATTTAATTAACAAAGCGTTACTTCGTACAATTTCACTTGCGACAGAATACGACTTACGCGAATGCGTTTCACGTACTCACGTGAGCGGTAATTTTCAACGCTTTTACCTTTCTACGATAATGAAACTATAATTTTTTTTTTTTTTTTTTTATTGCCCTTCCTCACCAACGACAAACACGTTTCCCTCCCAAACGGCAAAGAATTTTATATTAAAAATCATGATATTATCCTCTTCCAAAGACTTCAAATTCAACGACTATTTACGAACTATTTCCTCACGTTAATTATACAATACGTATCTCGTATTAGTAAAGACTTATACAAGTGCTGTGTTCATTAATAAGGATTAACGAGCGAGCAAGTGTACCGTTTCGTTTCAATTTTCATCTAAAAATTTTATTGCCGGCGATCGGTAAATACCCGAACTATGGAATTTATCCTTGGTTCAATGACCCTATTTGATATCTTTGCATTGATACCTATTGATAAATATCTGCCAGTATAGAAATATTTTCTTACAATTAAGCATCTTTTATGTAGTTTTAATTTATCGTTTTGAATAGTTTGGAACCAAAGTGCGGCTAATCATCGGAATCGGATAAGTAATTAAAGTTAAACTGACTAAGATTTCCCTCGCGTCCTTTCGAATATACGAATTAACATTGGGCTTTTTGTATTTAAAGCAATAAAATTCGTGCTTTTATTTACAGGACGAACTGTATGGAGTAAACTTTAAATATGAATGTATTTCAAACAACAATTGATACTCGAGGTTCTATGGCAAGTGGAATCAATAATGAAGTAAACGGTAGCAGATGTGGAAATAATGTGAAGAGAGAGAGAGAGAGAGAGAGAGATTTATAATGTAGGAGTCGCGTTGCATCTATGTTCGCTAGTTACAAGACCAGACACAACAAAGGACATTTCATCGATCGAATACGATAGCTCGGCAGCTTCTTAATTAGCAGACGACAATATTGCGGTGCAATGATAATTTGTCGGAAATCACAAGCGTTGTGAAAAATAATTGCAATTTGATAATTAGTAGATTCATTGAATCCAAGAGGTGAGAAAAATTCTCTTTCTAACATTGAGAGAGATAGAGATATATAGATAGATAGATAAAGAGAAAGAGAGAGAGAGAGAGAGAGATTACGAACTTGTCAAGCTCCCGTATAAGATTTACAGGAACGAGTGAAAATTCATACAGCGGCCCAACACGACGTCGCTTTCATCCTGCCCTATCTTAACGGTTTTGCATTGCATAGCTTTCTTATCGGATCTCGAGCTTTTATAAATCCGGATTATAATATCTCCCGGTCGTTCATGATTAAAATTCCCCGTTACCGCTTGCATTATTAGAAAGTAACCAAAGCCCGCTTATTTTTATTTATTTATTTATTTATTTATTTTTTTTATCAGATCCTTGTTCGCGGCGACCGAATTGATGAAGGAGAAAACGAAAGGAATGATAAAAAGAAGTTGTATTTTATCGTTTATACATCTCACGATTATTAACGTTACTTTGTCTTCAAACTATAAATTTCATAAAGACTTGAAATAAAATGGGATTTCTCATAGCTTCATTAATATAGCCGTCGGATTCGTACATTACTTTGTCTCTTATAATTTCCTGCCTCTCTCTCTCTCTCTCTCTCTCTCTCCCTCTCCCTCGCAAACACGGTAGACTAGAAAATGGGGATGTAAACGTCTTCCGAGGAGATGATGATCCCGCTCAGTTGGGAAACGTGTAGGAGTAACAGAACTTCTTCTACGAAATATTGAATTTCAGAATATTATAAAATAATTATCAAAATATACCGTAAACGGCTTCTCCCGGCTTATCGTGATGCAATGAATCTCGTAAAGTTTTATCGCAGATACTCGCCAAGCGACGAGAGAGCAGCTTACAACTCTTCGCTCGTAAAATTAATATCATTGTTCAAATGAAATGTTATTTATTTGACATAATTTTTCATGTAATTGCGGTTAATAATCCCGAACGAATAAAAAATACCGTTCGCTATTTACTCGAGGATAGCTTATTTACAAAAACGGTATAATACCTTCCGTGCTGTGTTATAACGAACGAACGAGCCAACGCTATAAGCTCGAAGAAGCTCTTACTCATCCATGCGTATAAATAATATTATAAAAGGATTACATGTACATTGCGTAAATAGATCAGCAGTCGTACAATGGGAGACTTTACTTTATATTTCCGTGATGGGAGTAATGATCCGCGGAGCAGCGGACTTATCGCTCTAGTCCTTCGTGCGCATGATACTTAATACGTAATGAAAATATTTAATCCTTAGTAGGAATAGAGCCGATACTCGGTAAAGGGATACATCGTTTGGCGCTACACGATCCAACTTGTTTACGTACGCTATCCCGTAGGAGAAAGAGGATGGCAGAGGCGAGCGCCAGCCAGGCCGATCGTTTTTAAAGCCAATGCCGATCGTTGCTCAAAGATATCGAAAACCCGATCGAACGGAGTACCCGAACCGAAAGCTGTGGACCGAAGGGCGCGGGCGGGCCGACAATGAAACGTATATTGCGACAGACTCGTACGGCTGAAGGAATAAGCACGAGCTGCGGTTAGACTTGAGGCCGTTTGCTCTATTGTAATGCATTGATATTTAAAAGCCGGGAGCAAAGGTCGACGTTACTAATTAAATGAATGAGACCGATCGCGCCTTTTTTTTCTCTTTTTTTTTCTTACCGGCAAGTAAATTCCCGTAAATCTCTTGCGAAAATACAATTTTACTTGAGGCATTGCTCGATTTCTTCAACTTCTTCTGCTTCTTTTTCTACGGAATTTCAAAGTCTTTCGCATATCTTTGTGACACTCTCGTGAAATCTCAACGAGATGTATCCACGCAAATATCTGACTCGGATAAATCCTTGAAAATTTATTAATTAATTACGTTTCCGAATTACTTAGAACTTTTTGGAATAACTCATTGTACCTTCGAACGCAATTATTAATTAACAAATCGGTTGTAGGGGAGGAGATTTTAAATATTACAAGAGGACAAAATTATTATTCATTTGTAAGAAATAATAATTGCCCTCTAATGCACATTCGGTTATTGAATATTAAATATTAAACCAGCGACGTCTCGTTGTAAATATTTGATATAACAAATACTTTTTCGTCCGTTATAAAATAACCCCAATAACATTCTACGGCCGAGCCTTGAAAGCTAAATATACTGGAACTTCTTGACGATGTAATTGTTTTTTCTAAGGAATTCACTATTCCAATGAATTTATGCAATGAATTTATGCAATGAATAAAATGTAATCTTTGCAATATCTATATAAAGCTAAAAGTTAGCTTACGCGTATGCCTTAATTGTTCGTTGGGCGCGAGTCGGGACGGTCGGAAAAAATTAAAATGCTCTTTTCTTTTTTATCGAGCCTATCGAGTGCACGGGTCGAGGGAAAAAAAAAGTCTAACGCTTAAAAGTTGGATGGAAAGCGCTACGAGTCGTTTGGAGCTTTTTAGCACCGGCCATGCCGAGATAACCTTTTGTTACACGCCGTGCGCGTATCTCTGCGTTTCGTTACTTGCTGACAAACGCTTTCGGAGCGGCGACGGATAATTTAAATAAACAAGATTGGCGGCCGAGGGGGGGGGGGGCGACCGTTGATTCTCATCTTTCGGGGATTCGAGGTGGAGGAATATAATCTGGCCTATTGATCCTCGTCCCGGGCTAGGGGAGGACTAGATTGGCAAGCCCAATAACCCGAATAACCCGTAAGTGTGTCGTTAATACACGGCCGACCACCCACTCACCTTCTGCGGCTTGTTCTTCTTGATCTCGCTGATGATCCATGGCATCATGGGCGCGGCGCACCTTCGGTTCATGACCATGAAGCCGCAATACTCGACCGGCATGTGCTTCATTTTTACGTGGATCCCGGTTACCGGGACGGCTCGAGGAGCGGATCAGCCTCCGGGGTTCCAAGACGTCTTGGCGGCCCACCTCCGAGCCAAGCATTTCACATGTTCACATGAGAGGCCACCCTCTCGAATATCGCTCGAAATCCTCTTCCACGTCTTCTTACACTTCTTACTCCCCTGTATTTCTATTTCCCTCCTGCACTCTGAAAATTAAAAGACGGATAATGGTTATGCGGCTCTCAATGGTCGACGCCTGTCCCCTCGTTACGTAACGAGCCTTTTGGCCCTTCATCCACCCCCTCCCCCATCACCCCGACAATTACTTTCGTCCATTGCTTGTAAATACCAAATTGCAAGCCCAATGACCTTTTATCGTTTACGTTAATGCGTTAATCTTCGGGGCTCGGCGCACCGACTTTTTATTCCTATTCCATTCGATTCCTACAATTTCACATATCGCGCACTGTTATGAGCTTACGCTCATACAAGCAGCTTAATTAAATTAATCCCGAGCCCCCTTTTCCCTTAATTAAAATCAATGTTTTACCTCAGTATATTAAGCCGCGGGTCCCGGCCCCTAAGAAATTTAATATTTTAGCCTGAAAACTCACGAGCCCGTAGTCTCCATTATCATTACTTTACTCTCAACTTCACGTTTCATTAATTAATATTGTTAATAATCCGATTTTACATACTCTACGTATGTGGTCGTATACTCTTTATTTTAAACTCAGAATAACATCGAAAAGCGCCATACATTTATTTTAATAGTAATATTTCGTTTTGAATAATCAAATAACTTTTTAATACGTAATTGCAATACTCCCATGGACGATCCCATAACTAAATTCAACATTACATTCATTTTGTTTACATTTTTAAGGTCAATCGTATTTTTCTTCTCTTTTCGTCCCTAATAATGTTATGATCGAATGCCGTTATTATATAACAGACATACTGTTAATAGCCCAATGTATCCCTAACGCAAATAAATAAAACATGTTCGTAGATCGAAATTTTATTCTTAGTATATGGGCGCATTAGATAGCATTAGGATATTCGCTAGTTTTCTGATGTAGTAGTAAAAAACGTTCTGAATTTCCGTCAAAGTAATTTAAAAATGACACGCACATCCTTATGTAAAAGAATTGATTACAAAACATGTAATAATGTGTTTTCTTTTTCTTTATTATTATGTCAGAACAATCAATTTTCCTTAAGAGTTCATAAAGGATAAATAAGATACATTTTTTTTTCCTTTCTATAGTGCGCGTCCCCGTCTTACTTATTATCATATTACATGGGAGTAATTTAATTTTATCGCTTTTGCAACAAACGTTTAGCTCTTAACAGCTCTTTACTAATTCGGAAAATTAATTTCTTCTTTTTTTTTTTTTTTTTTTTTTTTTTTATCTTTTAATTACACGAAGAATGATTTTATCCGAGCATAAAATTTACTAACAAATCCACGGGATATTTTGAAAACGAAAACAAGAAAACAAAGAACGAATTCCATACTGTCTCTTTCAGTCATTTAATCATACTAATAGTATAAATGAACGAGCCTAACGAAGTCAATTTACAATACAAGGCTTACAAGCTAATTACTTGTAAGTAGCGTAATTACTGCACTTGGCGACGCCGCAAGTTTCGCACTTTTTTTTTATTATTAAAAAAGCTGACATTTTATTGTTAGAAATTTGTATCGAGCAGGTTTCGTTGCTTTGAGTTTGCCGTTACGTAAGCGAGTAATTGCGAGTACGAATACAAGTACGAAAAAGTTGCGGAGGAAGTTCTAAAAAAAAAAAACAATTTTTTTATCGTTTTGAAAATTCGCACGGATAATTAGTAATTGACGATAAGAGATTACGAAGCCAGGAGGAGCGAAGCAATTAGTCAACAATTACTACTTCCAGAAAATCAAAGCTTACAGAAGCGAAAAAGGGAGGCGGCGGGTGGGTGGGGGGATTAATAATATCCGGACCTACGCTAATAACTTTTCTCCCTGACTGTGCGTGTATTCTGGAATTGTGTCGGTGGGGGGGGGGGTGAATCGGGAGCGAGCGTGGGTGAGTGCGTGGGTGCGTTCGATCGATTCGTTCGGAATTAATTTCCGAAGCCGCACGAGCCGATCAAAGATGAAGAAGAACGAAGCCGAATAGCTACGAAGCCAAGGTTTTCGGACATCAATGATCAAGCGTATTTTGTGGAGAAATTGACGGAATCGACGACGGCTGGTTAAAAAGCTCGTTATCGTTGCGCTTGCCTTCACTTATTCGACAAAAAGAAACGCGGACTTTTGTGTTGGCAAATGCATGCGGCTTCGGTTGATTATTCGAGGCGCACGTAGAAAGAATTGTCAAAGCGACGGATTGTGCCTCCAGGAATCTATTAAAGGACAAAGATCTCACTGATGTAAGCGGCAGCACTTGCATTGGCAGGCATTTTCACTAAGTGAAAGTGTAGTAGAGCGACGTGTAAAATCCCGAGACTGTTTATCATAAGCTTGGATATCGTTTGAAAATCATTCAAGCCGGGGCTGAGTTACACCAAAGGGGAAACATCGATCGTTGTTTGTCAAAGCCTCGATGACACAGAAGCTGGAAGATACGGAACACCGGAGCAACAACGAGCATAACAAAATTCCATATCTATTACTTGCCGCGTTTCCTATACAATGAATAACGCGCAATCCGAGAAATAAATAAAAAAAAAAACGAACAAGAAGCGTTATTATTAAAAATAATAACGTTCTTTTGCTTTACGAAGCTTCGACTCCTCCACCTCGGCAACAGTCTCGCGTTGGCGGCATACGTACTGCATTACGTACATACGCCAACGTCTAATGCTCCCCCTAAGTGACATAATCCCCGCGTGCGCACGAACACACACCCACACACCCACACACCCGCACACAAAAGCTACAAGAAGCTTCAAGAGCGATTTAAAGTTAGCCCGTATTATTTATTTTCGTAATAATGCGGGCAGAATCGATTTCAGCCCCGCGAGCCGAGTATTCGTTAGCTTACGTGAGTCGATGCACTCGGGATTACGATGATGATAACGATGATGATGATGATGATGATGATGATGATGGTGATGTGAGCGAGTCTCCGAAGGGATCCGTGGCAGCCCAGTACTCGGCGAAGGAATAACGTCCGCACTCCCAGACGAAGACGCGAGACTGGCCGAGTCGGGGAGGGAATCACGAGGTCGCGCACAGCTGAGGCATGCAGAGCCCCCGAGCCATATTGTCTGGCCTCCTCGGGTATCGCCTTTTCTTCCTGTATCACCCCCTCCGAGCCCTTCCCCAGGCGCCCGACGACCAGCACGACTAGCGAAATGTCAATAAAGTGCGCGCGCCCGACGGTGCCCGACGGTGTTCGACGACGCTTGCGCGCAATATCGCGCTCCACCAGCCGCCAACGGACTGACTCCCATTTTATAGGTTAGGTATCGCAACGGTGAGGATTTTTAAATCCGGGGCGATAGGATCGGTTGGCTCCGCGAGGCGTGCCGTTTAACTTTTTAAATCTCAACCGTCTCCCTCTAGCTAATCAAATGTCAGAGAGCTAAGATTTTAGGTTATGCTGCCACTCTCCCCTCCCACGGTCGTCGTTGTCGTCGTTGCGTCGTCGTTGCGTCGTCGTTGCGTCGTCGTCGCGTCGTCGTCGTCGTCGTCGTCGTCGTCGATCACTCACAGAGGAAGTTGCTCCACCTTTCGCGCTCGTTCGCTTGCTTTGGCAGCTCTTATACTTCGTCTCGCATTTCCTTCCTTCCCGGAAGAATAAAATTCTACACCAGCGCGTACCAGCTTATCATTTTCCGCGAACTCGTTTTAACGGCGCTACTATTACCACCACTACTACGTACCACTACTGCCAATGCTACTGCCAGTACGACTACTAGTCCTACTAGCACTGCTGGTAGGACGTTTGTTTTGCTAACGATTTTTCACAGGACAGGGGCACATAGGTTAGGTTAGGTTAGGTACAAGCCAGACTGTCAGTGGCACAGAATAACTTACGACGTTGCTCCTCCTCGGACTCTTCCGTCGATCGATCGAATCGCAGCGATTCAACCCGAGCAGCAGCTAGCTCAGCTAGCTAGTTAATATTAATTAGCGCAGCAGCCTCCAGCCCCAGCACTTGGCCACTCAGCAGCGGCATACGCTCACCGAGCGTACTTCCGGTTAAAAAAAGAAAAAATAAATAAAAAAAAAAAAAAAAAAAGAAAAAAAATCACTCAAAATTTACGTTACACCGTGCCGAATGTTTATTTTCGCTCGCGGGCGCAGCTCCGCGGCGCTTATCCGCCCGTCCGTCCACCTGTGCGCCCGTGCGATGGATCATTAAGCGGACAGAGCCGAGACACATGCGCGCACGGAGAAACGTGCGCAATTGACAGTAAGTAGAGGAGCGGTCGGCATGTCACGTGGAGTCGTTGGACATTATATTTGTCGCGAAAACGTGGATGTGCGGGGGGTGCAGAAGAGGGGCAGGAGAGACGCGCGCGGGCGCGCGAGCAGAAGCTTATTGCAGAGCAGTAGTCGGTCTTTCCGTGGACCCGGAGCTTAGAGCACTAACGAACGATTGACGGAGGGACTCGCGCAACGAGTACAAATGATAAACAGCGGTGTTGTTTATGTAGAGGCTTTTACGTGTAATAGCCGAGGACGACGGGCGGGGGGCGTATTTACTTCTCTTTGTTATTTGTGGGGGCGCGGGCGCGGCTTATCTACGCGCTGATGCCAGTGACTGGATTTATTGGGTACGCTTGCACTCGAGCGACGAATGGAACTTTCTGTTGACGCGGAGGAGCGAAAACGCTCCGCTGAGATTCAAGTCGCTCAGGATCCGTTTTCGGACACGCGGGCGACATCTCGCGGCCTATCGGCGACAACTACGCGACCGTGTACCGACCGAGGATTACCATTGCGGGATATTCAAAACTCAGCTCTTTATTATCTTAAGATAAGCCTTTGGTCCACCTCCTTTTCTATTTCATTTCCAGGTCGTAAATTACCTCCATTTAAAGCTCTATTGAAAAATATAATATCTTCGACATAGTCTTTTACCATACATTTTGTTTTTATTGTTTTTGTTTTTTTTTTTTTTTTTGCCTTTTCATCGACAATCAATGATCTAAGCCAGCTCTATTGTGCAATAATACGCGAGTGCATTTAGAAAGGATTCATATTTTTTCCATTGAAGTAGTACTAATTCTGTAAGCCAGTCGAAAGTGTTTAAGTGTAATCGAATTGATTGATAGTCGACCATTGACTTGCTCACTCTTCTTTAAATAACAATGATGTCTTTTAATTTCAAGCAAAGTATACGAATCTTTGTCTTTTAATGTAAAATTATAAGGCAATAAGACATTGCGATTAAATTTACAATAGCTTGTAAAATGATTTATCCCGTCGTGCTATACGTTAAATTTTTTATAACTCGCATTATAATTTTTTATTATTGTTAATAACTTTATATGGACAAATACAGAAATATAAATACGAATAGCTTTTTCTTACTCAAGTGGAGCTTAAAATAATTGTCTTTTAAATTATCGTTCGTACAGTCAATAAAACATTCATACTGGATATCTGATACATACTACCACTTAATGATTTCAATTTACAATAATCACCGACACTATCACTTTGCCCATGAACGTCAACTTTACTTACCATTACGCAGACCTTCAACTGAATTTTACGATTATTTATAATTTAAGAAACTCTTCCCGGTTTACGTAATAGCCGTATTTATAGAAACTTTTAAAATTAATTTATTTCACAAACTTGACAATATAATCTGAATTATAATATATAAATAAATAATAATAATGTATAAATAAATATATAAATAATAAATAATATATAAATAATTATAATATAAATATTTCGCCTTTATATACATGATATATCAGTATTTTTATATTTTGAATCTCTTGATTCAATATGACGAAAATGTCAATTAACGAGGGCGTAATCAAATAAATTTTGTTTAACGAATTAACAATTTTACAAAACGAATGATTATGTACAATAAAAAGTTACAAGCTATGCGTATTGCTAATTCCTTTGGGTAGAATTTTCATTTTCCTATGAATATTTGGAGGTGATTTTAATGTACCGTCTCTGTTGAATATGTCTTCTGGGCAAAATTTTTTCGTGCATATGCGTATTGTCCCTTCCTCCGAGCACCAGCATGTGTTGCAATAAAATTTGAAATTCGTTCTCGGCGTGCACATTATCTCGACCTCATCTGCATCTTGAAAAAGAAAAAAAAAACAAGAAGCCCTTTTGTACAGACTTTGCACATATTTCGCGTAAACTGTGCGCGCAGCCAACACTCGTAAATACCATAATCTAACATGCGCAATAGACTACTACTTTCTTAATTTTTTTTTTTTTAATATACATACATAATAATGCAGTTAATTATTTGTCTATTTTATTTTTATTTTTTTGAACGCGAACGCGAAATCGCACATTTGACATTGTTTGAATAACAGAAACTTACCGGAAACACCGATGATGGCGATTAAAAGGAGGAACGCACTTGTCAGATACATGGCTTTATAGTACAAAATAATTTATAATTTCGAATAAAAGAAACATGAATGTTTGGTCGTGTAGCCTAGAGTGGCCTGATCGGTTGAGATTCACACATTAAACCTGCAACGCAACTAGAGGCTTCTGTTTGCAGCATAAAAGAAGGGGAATCGGTGGCATATATCGTTGCCAATAATTTGATAGTGAGGATATCACAGAACAGAATAAGAAAGTCTATTAGAAAATTGTAGCTCACTTTGCTTCAAAAATATCATTCATTTTACGCAGTCACTTCTCAAATTATGATTTCTTGTGAGATTACGCTCTCCCTATTGATCCATAAGAACTTTTAGATATATTTCCATGCCTACGATCTTTTTACTATTGACGTTTGTTCATTTAAACGTACAATCCTAAAGAGAGAGAGAGAGAGAGAGAGAGATTTTAAATTGTTAATATTTATATCTACAAATTACCATAAACTGAAATTGTAATTAGTCTGAAATATCCGAGATCCCTTCCGATCGCCATGAATTTAGGAGAAAAATATAAAATATAATGAAAAATGAATTTTCTAATAATAATAAATTATTTATACCTTTTTAACTACATATCTTGCTACACACGAGAGCCACTGTTATATTAATTATTTTGATAAATATTTATTACGCTCAATTTGAAAAGCTATTAATTTTTTTATTAGTCATATCAGGAACGGAGTTAAAGTAAACAAAATTTTATTGAATTACATCAATCAAATGAACATCTCGCTTTTTTTTTCTCCCAGAGACATTTATATATTTTATTGCACGAGTATTCGAAAAATAAATCGAGATATTATACATATATATATATATCATTATACTACAATATGAAAACTATATTTATCTGAATACTTTGTAGAATTAATGCGCTTGCGCAATATTTGTTTCTGTACAATCAAGAGTAAAATCCTTGATCTCAATAATATTCTGCTTTATTAATTATTTAAAATGAGAGTGTGTGTACCGGCTTTCCTAGAAGTACATGTAAATATCACTAAATTAAATTTTCATTCATCTCTTATGTATTCTTAATACGTAAATAGTAATACCGAGTATACAAAATATATGTAAATGGCATTAATAAATGGAAATGAGGATTTATTTATGCAGGGAAAGTAGAAAATATTTAATAAATCGGTAAAACAATAATTTTATTCTCCTATTTCCCGCTCACCCAGTTAACAATTACACAATTTTAATGCCATTCTCTGTATATAGAAATATGGAACTGTTGATAAATTCTATACGAATGTATTAGATTTAATAAAAATTCCTTTGAATTTCGTGCCTCTAATCGGGTATTTTCGTTAGGAAACGATAAGGTATTTTGTATAACTATTAAAAATAATACATCAGAGAATAGTACGTAAATTTGTATTTGAAGAAAGACATAAATTGTTGTTGGCCAAACGTAAACATATAGTTTAAATATTGTTTGAATGAAGTGAATTTGGATGTTCTCGTTGTTTTAAAATTTTCCACTTGAAATCGTGCACGTAATAGGCGAGTAACCTGCTCTCTCTCTCTCTCTCTCTCTCTCTCCCTCTCTCCATCTATCTATCTATCTATCTATCTTATTATCAACAATTCGATGATCGGGTCAGCGCAGGAACACAGACCGAGATATTCTGAGAAGTCGAGTGATCGACGGAATCGCCGGTAAGGCTTGACGAAACAGTACATTCCTCTCGCGGCTCTGCATATTTTCCTCAATTAATCGCCGATCCCGACGTTCTTTTCTCAAAAAATCGGCCGCGCGACACTTTTGTTAAAATATGCAGGAGACCTCGAGCGACGAAGACGATGGCTTGGAGACGCGCACCTCCTCCCGAAAAGATTCGCGTATCAGCACGACGTCGATGACGAGCTCAACAGCGGCGACTGGGAACATTTCCGAGGACGTTCTAAGGGTTTGGAGTCAGCTACCGGAGGCTATTCGGCTGGACCCGAGCCTCGCCTATTTCCAGAAAGAGTACGAGAAAGCCCAGGAAAGGTATTTATTGCTTGTATATATGCATCCCGCGAGCTCATTGTCTTTTTCTTATTTCTTATAATAATGTGCTTTCCGAAGGTCCGGGCTCTCGATTTGCATATTTAATTATCTTTTATATTATTTATTCAATCTTACATTTAATGAGAATTCTGCCTTGAGGAAAAATTGTTACCGTAGCCTTTTTTTTCTTTTTTCTTTTTCCTTTTTCTTTTTTTTTTCCTTTTATTCTTTTATTCTTTTATTCTTCATCATTTCAAGACGAAAAGATATTTAAAATTTATCTCCCGTATTCGTTTATACTGTATATTGATTTTAGTCAAATATCGGCTAGACGGTTATAGTATTTCATAATATAATATGGCAACATTATTTCAGTACTTATTTATGTTTGTTTCGACGATAGTTATGAATTGTGCGGCATTTTTGCTCGAAACGACGTTCGTTGTCTCATTCCTTCGAGAAATTTATACATTTCATTACAGTTACGTTTTTTCAAATTTTCCTCATTCAATAATATTGAATACTTTTGCGAAAAACAATATTTCATATAACGAATGAATAATTAAATAACACATACTGTTTGGTCAATTAAGGCCTCAAAGTCGTATTTAAGAAAAGGCTTCATTTATAATAAAATTTTTTAAATTACTTCGTTGTATTTGTTGTAGCAAGAAACGATCATCGTCAAAAATCATGATATATATATATATTTCATATGTTCGTGACATGTATTGAAATATTTTATTATTAAATCTAATAAATTTTTAGGTGAATTTCATTAAATAATGATAAATAACATATTCCATATATTGTTTTGGTAAAATGTTATTATAAATTATTAACACGTTAATGGTTAAATTGTTTAAATATAATAAATAAATGAACAATGACGATTGTCCGTATTACTGATTATTCATTGAAGGTCTCGAATGAGAAATTCTCGCAATGATTTGCAATGGCGCGCACGTATTAATTTTCAGAGCCCTTAGCGGTACAGATGACGACGAGTACTTGAATCCCAATGAAAAATTACACGCTCACGAAAGGAAATTAGGCCCGATAGCAAGATATATTAAACTGACATTACTTATCGGCTGCTGGATAGCCTTTTTCGTAAGATATTTTTAAGCTGCACCTCAATTGTCAAAATACATCACGTACATCATAATTTTCTATTAATTTCAGATAACGTTAATGATTACCAGTGAAAAATATGAAGTTCCCCATCAAATAATAGTACCGAAAAACGAAATACAAAGTATCCTTAAAAATACGTACAAACACTTGGACGTACAATTTTCCTTCGTTTATCGCCTTTTGTCTAGAACTCGGTGATAAAAGTCATAGAAAAATCGCGAGCTTAAGTTGCATAAAAATTTTTATTTCACGCGTAATTAATTTTACCAGGAAGTATCTCATTAACACATCGAGTCAATAACATTTCGGATAAAATATCCGATTTGTCTTTCGTAATATTATTTTATTTTATTTTTATTTTTTTAGAGAGAGAGTATTAGGGAGTTTTTTGTATAGAGTTTTAGGGTAGAGATAATTCCTTAACAAAAGCCAAAAAACAGATCTGACAATTATTGACGGGATACACGATAAAAGAATCGGCGTAACAATAGAAGGTTCGCTATTGCCGGATTTAAAGTCGAAGATGAACGGCACTTATTCGAGTTATTATTTGTTCGTTTGGTTGGAAATGTACGAGGAATCGGTATTGGGCGCAGGTCTCGTTGACAACTACGAATCAAGAAAGGTAAAGGATATGAAGCTCGTGGTCAGCAGCCGCTGCACCAACGGTCACTCGCAACAAATAATAATAATAATAATAATAATAATAATAATAATAATAATTGAAATAATAGATAATTTTCTTTTGAAGAATATATCCGACGTTTGGACTTTGTGCCTTTTCCCGCCAGAATTGATGGACGTTTTTCCTAATCAGCAGCAGACGAAACTCTTTCAGCTCGAGCTCCAGTCAAAAAGGTTAAACATTTCCTTTACTTAGCCCTCCCCTCTGTCCCTTCGTATTCGTCTTTGTCAGTTATGTTTATTACGTGAAAATGTCTATGGCATAACTTTTCTCTTCGACCCACAAGGTAAGGGGCGAAAACCTTTCTTTGTGTTCCTTTACGTAACATGTGTGCGTGTGTGCGCGCGCGTGTATTTATGTATTTTCATGTTAAAGACTAGATCATCGAGTACTGGTGTTGAATTTAAGAACAAATTTAAATACGACGATTCCTCTTACCGTTTCGTACGACGTCTCCCCGATAAACGCCGAGGACGGAATAGCATACGGAGCGATTGTGTTGGTGGGCCTGTACGTACTCATAGTTTTCGAGGTACGCACGAACCCGGCTACTCGTTATTTATTATATATCTTTACCACGTCTCTCCCCCCCCCACCCGCCTTCCACCCCGTCTCACATATCGAGTAGATAGTTCACAGGACGATAGCGGCCATGTTGGCGTCCACCAGCTCATTGGCTATTTTGGCAGCTCTGCACGAGGTAACGTACCAACACGAACACATATTTCACCGCTCGGTTCGCCTATTCTGATTAATCTATTCTAATTATTTACGCCACAATAAATCGGGGGAACGAAAATTCACGGAAGAGTCGAGCTGAAAGAAACTGAAGATGCGCCGAGGACAAAAGAGTTAAAACATTGTCAATTAAGTTTTAATAAATTATCGCCTCGCGTCGTCTTTACCCAAAGAATTTCTTTGTACTCGATAGTTACAGTCTCCCATTGGTGATTCTTTATTCCTGAAATATTTTCTTCGGACGCGGGATTCTTTTAGCTCCAAATGAAACCTTCCTCTGACTTTATTTACGCATACGTTAACGAGCAGCGCTCCTTACATCAAATTGTCATTTAAGGCTCGTAATTCATCGCCAAGATTCTTTTTTAATTATAATTATATCTTTATGCCCGCGTGCGATATGTTTACTTTGTAATTAAGATGCGCGTGGTTATTAAATATTTTTATAGACAATTGAACTCGTACGGCAAGAGTCGCGTAAAAATAATGTTATTGCAGTTTATTTTTAAAGATTATCGTTGTTGAGTTTCAAATCTCTCTCTCTCTCTCTCTCTCTCTCTCTCTACCTCTCAATTCAATAATTTATTTACTAGAATTATTATAATTTTACTGCACGATAATTGCAGAAGCCAACAATGAGCGAAATCATATCGTGGATCGATGTCGACACTTTATTGCTGCTATTCTCGATGATGATCCTTGTGGCCGTAGTAGCGGACACCGGGATTTTCGACTACTTGGCAGTATACGCATACAAGGTCTGGCCCCAATAACCTTTATCTCTAGGCACACGTACTACGAAGATAGATAAAGTCGGTGCATGTCAATGTTTCATTATATCGTCAACGGTAACCGTCATGGTCGATCGTTTTTTTCGCAAATTATCAAAGCCCATCGGAGAGCGAATAGCGTTGCCAGTGCAATTTGTCCTAGAGTCTCAATAGCTTAGCGATTGAATGAATTGCCAAGAGTCGGCCGGCGATATTTAGAAATCATTGCCTATTGCAGATAACCGGCGGACAGGAATGGCCGCTCGTAAGCACTTTGTGCTTCTTCACGGCGGTGGTCTCGATCTTCTTGGATAACGTGACGACGGTCCTCCTCATGACGCCCGTGACCATTCGACTGTGCGAGGTGATGCAGCTGAACCCGGTGCCGGTGCTCACGGCTATGGTCATATTCTCGAACATCGGGGGCGCTATGACGCCAGTCGGCGATCCCCCGAACGTCATCATCGCCTCGAACCGCGATGTCATAAACGCGGTATGCATTCAGGCGCACGAAGCCGCTTCTTTCGTATATCTTACGATACACGGGACGAGTCATTTATTTTCTTAAATTGCCAATTCGTACGTTACGTTTGTTCCTCGTCACTCATTAACGCTTCCCCACCCCCTCCCCCAACGCCATGCCCTCGTGGTCTTATAAAATGTTGCAGGGTGTTGGATTCGGCACGTACACCGCACACATGAGCATCGGCGTCATATTGGTCTTAATTATAGTTTACGCTCACTTTCGCTTCATTTTCCGAAACCTGGAAGTGCTGCGTTTCGACGAGCCGCAAGATGTCCAGGTTAATACACGCATTCCACATATCTATGAATAAAAAAACTAATATATATATATATATATATGTGTGTGTATATTCACACTATAAAGAGAATTAAACGAACAAAATTATAAATTGCATTGAATTGCTCAAGTTTAGGAACTAAGGCACGAAATTTTAGTTTGGCAAAGGGCCGCGGCCAGTCTTTCGAGTTATAGCAAAGAAGAAAACCTCGTGAGGGAAACCCTAATAAAGAAGGTGAAGCGGCTGCTGCAGCAGCTCAAGCAGAAGCTGATAACTGGAAGCGTTCTCATGGATCACTATAGAACGACCTTGGAAGAGCTGCAGGCAAAGGTCGGCTGACGCAACGTAGTATAATAATAATAATAATAAATAATAAATAATAAATAAATAATAAATAATAATAAACAATACGGCTCCGTGCATTATTCTTCTTACGCTTGCTGTACTCTGATTTACTTTCTCCAGTATCCGATAAGGAACAAGTTACTCTTGGCGAAGTCCGGGTTCTCTATGATCCTGGTCATAGTTCTCTTCTTCTTCCATAGCTTGCCGCACTTTAATTTATCCTTGGGCTGGACGTCCTTCCTCTGCGTCTTGCTGCTCCTCATCTTGGCAGACACGGAGGATCTCGATGGTCTCATGGCACGCGTCGAGTGGAGCACTTTGCTGTTCTTCGCAGCCTTGTTCGTCCTAATGGAGGTAGATAGACGCAAAGAAAATGTCATAGGTCGCTTCGGGCGACGATTACGTACACGCGGCTGGATAGCCGGGATCGTTAAATACATACATATACATACGTATACGTATATGTATTAAATAATTTCAGGCACTGAGTAAACTGGGATTGATGGCTTGGATCGGTAAGAAAACCGAGCTCGTCATCCTCTCCGTGAGCGAGGAGTCGAGGTTAGCGGTCGCCATTTTGTTGCTATTGTGGGTATCGGCGATCGCGGGAGCTTTCGTCGACAACGTTCCCCTCACGACCATGATGATAAGAATAGTTACTGGACTGGCGGAAAACGGCAAGCTCCAGTTGCCCCTGCAGCCGCTCATTTGGGCACTGGCTTTCGGCGCCTGTATGGGAGGTAAATATCAATCATTCGCGTGGACCGTCTGTCTCCAGCACTGCCCTCGATCTCAAACTGAATATTCCCGATTTGTACTCGCACGCTCCGAACGAATAAGCGAACTGTGCCATTACATACCTTTATATTGAATATATAATGAAAATGCAGTAAACGTAAATTAACGGTATATTCAATAAATGGCATTATGTTGTTGTCTGAATGGGTGCAATGTTCATAGGGAATGGGACTCTGATTGGAGCAACTGCAAACGTCGTATGCGCAGGAGTTGCCGAGCAACACGGATATCGCTTTACCTTTATGCAGTTTTTCAAGTGAGTCTCTGTCCTTCTTTCTCATTCATTATAAACTCATTAAACCTTACGGATTGTACCTTATGGATGACAAAAGAAAATCCGCGCTTTGTCTTAATAACTTCCTCGTAATTCTTATCGTGCTTATTCGCTCAATTACTCATAATTATCCCGAGGAGTTCTTTTACTATCCGAGACAACTAGGAAATTTCCTCTTAAAAGCTTTTACTTCAATTCAAATTATATTCCTTTTATAACGATTTTCTTACACCGAGCTCTCATTCCCGATAAATATACTAATCGCACTATTTTAAACATATTTCCAAGAGTAGAAAACACTTATGAATATTAAAATCAAATGTTTTCTCGCGCTTGCGAATTCCATTATATATATATATATATAAATTATATCTATTCTTTCATACTCATCAATGCGTAGTATTTATTAGTAATACGATCCTCTGTTTTTTCAATAAAAGTTTAGTTAACAATTTAAGTACAATTAATTCTCGAATATAAACCAGATAAATTATATTCCTCGAGGATTCGCGATCGGTTCATTCAAATAGTATAAAACATTTACATTTTATGAAATGATTTTTAGGCAATTTCGGTTCATTTATCTAAGCGAACTTGGATTTGAATTCTTAATAATAAACTAATATTCTTACGTAATGCGTCAATTCAACAGTATTAGCTATGAAATACAATAAATTTGTATAATAATTTTATTATTAATCAAACAAGACTTCGACTGCTCGAGGAAACAAAAGATCTTTATAATATTTAATGTAATACTTATTTAACTTTCAGACTGAAATTACAGTACGAAGGTTTTGCTTTGAAAATTATTATTTATACATTAAGGTATTAAATGATTCGATCTGATACGGGAATGGCTTTATTATTTTAAAATCATAACTATTATTTATCACTGTGATTTAATTTCTTATGATATTAATAATTTTTTAGCATAAAGCTTTAATCCAAGTTTTAATCCATAAATCTTTCAAAGTGAATCGTAGATTAATGAAACGTAATGTAAATTTCTTTTAAAAATTCAAATTTTATGGATATTAGATTCGCATAAATATTGCCATTATGAAAGTAATAAAGTACTTTTTTCTTTTCTTTTTTTTTTGTTGTTGTTGCAGAATGGGATTCCCAGTATTATTCACTAGTACCATGACCATCACAGTTTATTTGATGGTCGCTCACGTAATTTTTGATTGGAATTATTAAGTTCAGATTGTGTTTACTACGATTCTTGATATCGTATAGGAAAAAAAATATAAATAAGAAAATTTCTTTGTTATTATATATATAATTTTTTATTCTCTACAATAAAATAATGCACATCCATACATTTGTCATGTATATCATTAAGTATTTTTTTGTCCACGTTTTTGCAATTTACCCGCGCGAGTCGATAAACGCTCGTATATCAACAAAACAATAAATAAACAGTATTTATTCCAGATCAATATTTATTGGTTGACAATGACCCATAAAATAATTTATCCATTAAAATATCTTGATTAATTCCTATCGAGTACAACCATGAAATCTTCTAGTATTTAGTAATTACAACTTGAGTAACCTCCGATACGAAGGTGAAACGCAAGGTAATGATTATTTTTGATAAAAAAAAAAAATAATGTATAATAATTGTGAAGCCGATCTTTCCTAAATATTAAATTATTAAATTATTAAATTAATCCTAAACAATAGTCAGTTTCGTGTTATTGCTTACAACGCACCACGTTATTAACTATATTAAGATGTAGCCAAGTAATTTTATATTTAGAAAGATTTAACAACAATATTATTGCGTATGAATGAATTTTTTCAGATATCCATGTCTCGAGTCTACAATTCTCAGAGTATTGCTTTATAGCATGAAAATTGTATTAATTATTTTATGAATTTATATTTATAGATCGAAAGAATTCGTAATGATTACGTTTAAGTTACGTAATATTAAGTATGCGCAGAGAGCAATAGTAGAAAGGATTTTTCTAAAGCTATAATAAAGAAATTCAGCTTTAGATTAAAATCTCTCTCGATGCTCATTGGGTTGGATACAGTAAGTTATCAGGAACACTTTTATAATCCAAAATACGGTCAATTTCTCTAGCTGTAATTTTATATACTGGCGTAATGAAAAGTGAAATTCTACTTTATAACCTGTTTTTATACAAGTCTACTACTTACTTCTCTACTAATTAGAATGATTTTTTTTTTTTTTAATTTTTGATGAAAAAATAACGGATGTCGTTAAGTTAATGCGACTCGTTGTAGCTAATAAAAATATATTGTATGTATGTTTGGATAAAAAAATTTTCCATCAAAAATTTCTGGCTCCATGAAATTCTACGCGTTTTTTTCTTCTATTTCTTTTTCTTCAACACTTTACGTAGTATAAATATAATTATTACCTATGCAGTTCTTATAATAAATTAATCAAATGATAAATGTCAGGAAGTATGGGAATTCCGTAGAAATGAAACTTTTACTATTAATTTCATAATTATCTGGACAATTCATGGTAAGCTTTTACTTTATATGATTATGCAACGCATTTGACTGTTGATAATCTATCAAAGAAAAAAGGTCAGTATTTTAAGGCCGGCTTCTTATTTCTTAAATTTATTAAATTATATACACTTTTAGGTTTACCAATAATATATATATATATATATATATTTCTTACAACAATAAATGCGAGCGAATTTCATTGACGTAGAGTTCAAAGCGTAGCGTGATTTATGTCAAAATTCTCTTCTGCCGAGGATACATTTTACTTGATTCTCTCGTTGGAACTCTCTTTGAATTATCGTATCTGCAGATTTATTAGTACATGATAGTAAAATAAAAAATACGAATTAATGTGTCAGAATAATATAGATTGAATTATTTTTTAGCAGATGCGCGTGATCGAGGTTATTTGATGAAAATTCTAGATTAGGAATGGAATTGAAACGGTTCGGTTCGTAAATCGTCAATTTATTGAACGAGCTTTTGTCACGATTACGAAATAATTCCGTATCTGTGTTTAAGGGAATAGAGTCACGCCAAGGAAAACTTTCCTTATAATCGATCGACATTCTGTGATTTTCTCATTATATCTGCTTATCTGCTCCGCATTACATCTTTTTCATTTTATTCAACATGCCGTTGTTGTACTAATTAGGGAAACGCTTGGTGATAATTTCTCATAGATATTATATCATTAAAAGATATTTTCGCTCAACGACAGTAGTATACGAATTAGGGATCTAGAAACGATAAATTTTTTAATTATTCCTCGGCCACACGGATGCAATGTACGGTTATCTTGCGTTCCTTAGTCAAATGCAGAGGACTAATGTGCCGGGCGGTTTAAATTCGTTGTAATTCGTAGCTGTGAATCGCTTTGCCAGAGATAGATCGGGCCCGCTACCAAGGTAGCCGCTCGCTTTCGTCAAGCCGCGTGAAAAGAGTCTGGGGCCCGGTCAGGGGACAGCGGAGAGCCCGCGTACCTGCCGGTGATTTATGGTCAGTCGAGATATCGTCGAGATATCGTGGAGATAAGCTCGCGTTCGAGCTTGTTGAGAGAGAAGGCGGATTATAGACTCGGTTTCGGCAGGACTCGATCGATACTCCTTCCTCACCTCCTTATCGTCCTTGCGCTCTTTTCAATTAGTCCAGTCCGGTTTTGCATTTATCTTGGCCGCGCTCAGTATTTACCTGCTCTTTCCCAATACGCATTACAGAAATGAAATTATCACTCTTGTAAATTGTATTCGCGGTCTCGATTGCTAATCCGCCTGTATAATTATTTGTCTACGTATCGAAACGTATCGGCCGTGAGTTGCTAAACCATTATTCAAATGCAAGTCGTACTTAGAAAAACAGCGTTTATCTATTAGCCTCTCGTTGCACTTGAAATTTACATTTAACCCTATAAAGGAATTTCCTTTTCCATTACTTTTATCCGTTAGTAACATTAAACGGACGCAAATTCATTAGGAAACATCCTACAAACATTCATTTATCGTAATATTATTATTATTGTTCAATGTCTCTGGTCTCGTTTATACATGTTCATTGAAGTTGTTCAGCTATCTAAGAAAAATAGAATTCAGAAATATTGAGAATTACAATTATTGGCAAAGTATTAGAGAACATTTTTAATTAAACGTGTTCGGCAGTTAACCAAACAGAGTTAATAGATATTTTTATTCATTGTATGAGACTCTATCTTGTTTTGAAGGAATAAAGTCGCCTTCCCAAGTTTAAGGAAGAAAATATTGAAAATTAAATTTTTTTTTATCCGTAATATCGTCATCTCAAAATAGTACCAATCATTGCAAATCATGTCGATGCGCAAGTGTCGTTCAGACTTCAATCATTTATTTATTAAGTAGGGAATTTAACGCTCCTCCGCCCGAGCATTCATTTGCTTTGTTTACATAAACATGTATCAATAGACATGCAGTTAATAATTGAGATCTCAAAATCGTTTTCGAATAAATTGAAATTCACGGGCGAGTGGCACCTCCGAACTCGAGATATTATTTCATCAATAAGTTTCTGACGTCACGTTACTCGTGAAGCCTTACCCGGAAATGGGATTTCGTCCCAACTTGTCTATCCAAATTTATCATCGAGCGGGATTAACAAAGACTGTACCCGCTTTTGTTGCTGCCCACGTTTCCGACACTGTATACCTGCGCAACGAGAGCCGCCGATAGATAAGAGAATAGAAGATGCGCAATCCATCGATCCAAGTATTCGAGTATCCAAGTATTTTCTTTGACTTTTCATTAGGCAATTTATTTGCTCGCATGAATGTCGTATTAAAAAACCATTTTAATTATTAATCAATAGGTATGTAAATCTTATACAATGTCAGATTTGCATTAAGAAAGATAAAAAAAAAAAAAAAAAAACGTCACTAGGAATTGAGAATCGAGGCGCACTTTTCTGCGTTAAATTTGTTATTAGCTTTTATTGATAAAAACACAGGTCTTGTGCATTAATTTACACTCTTATTAGCATACGTACGTATAATTGACTTTATTTTCTTTTTATTCCATAGAATCGAGGGCCATTTTACTTTAAAACGGATTTGTTAATGTATCTTTATTCTTGCCTCAGTCGGATAATTTTTCAGAGCGTGATTCAGACGCAAATTAGGTATTAATATATTATAGGTAGAAGATGTTTGAACTACAGCAGTAGTTCTTCTTGGACGTACAAATTTAACGGACTATCTAATATAAATAAAATACAATTTGTTTCGCCTATAAATCATTAACAACGATTACTTCTAATCCCGAATTCTCTTCGTTTTCAGTTTTTTTTTTTTTTTTTTTTTTGTTTTTTTTTATTGACGAAAGTGGTTCTTATCGAGGCGTTTCGTTTCGCTCCGTTCCATTCCGTTCCGTTCCGTTCCATCCCATTCCTCTTTGTACCGTTACATTAATGGCACTTTGCGAATTAAGAAAAAAGGTTAAAAAGAAAAAAAATGAATAAAAAGGAAAGGAGGATCGAGGGGGGGGCACAAAGAGCGATTGCCAAAGTTTGTTTCTTTTTGCACGGCGAATCAGCAGGAACAGCAGGAGCAGGAGCAGCAGGAGCAGAGCAGCAGCAGCAGCAGCAGCAGCAGCAGCAATCCCTCCCCCATACCCCCCTCTCGCCAAACCACCACCAGACAACCCATATGTCATCAATCGTTGACCTCACTCTGTAAATCTATTCACTTTTTCGGAGAATTCAAGCGGCTTTCACCGTTGCCCGGAGATGATATCTTTAGATCCGCATTCATACGCTCCTCCACCCTCCCACCCCAGCCGGTATACAACCTACGTAGGATGTCCTTAATATTGTAGTTTGAGGTCACTTACCTTAACACAATTTTTTCCTTCGTTTCGAGTATCAGCCGAAGTTATTTAAGCCCGGATTTATTAAGCCGAGTTTGGTTATTATAAAAGAAGGACAAAAGGCGAAAATTTTAAATGCCTCGGTCCTTTGTTCGAAAGAGGAGGTATGGAAATTAATTTACGTATCTACGTGTACGTACTATTGTTGCCATTTATCTATTAAGTTTGCCGAAACTCTGGGAACGTTTAGGAATGTTTATGAAGAAGCGTTTCGTTGTAAACTAAAATCGGACGAATAAATTTCTAATGATTAATTAGCCTAGAGATAATACAGTAGAATACAAGGTGCGCAAGGTCTTGTTTATAGATGAGAGCCGAGAAGCCTCTTGTTGGCCGAGCATTGATAGAAATTAGATTTGCCTTTATATGCGCCGCGGGCATATTCATAGAATATTCTCAGAGATTCGGATTCTGCTTGCTTCTTTATATCATGGATTAACAAACAGCGAATTATACAGAATTATGTCGCAGGCAAGAGAGTCCCCTTATTAACGCTTTCCTTGTATAAAGTGGCAATAAGATATTTATTTTTTACAAGACGGTTAGAGTGACGATCGCACTCTTTACAAGGATCGCAATCAACTCATGGTCGCGTTTTATTAACTAAATCCTTTCGCGAGCCATGCTTAATCAGCCAATGATGATTTTTAATGAAAGACATTTCTTCAAGCGTTATTGTAAATAAAGCTCCGATATAAGTCAGCTCGTATCAAATATTAGCAATTACGAATGAAAACACCGGCTATAAAAATAATGACATTATTATTTATGACTCGAATACCAACCGCTACAGATATAATGCAATAATAATCACTACCAAGACTACCAAGACGATAATAAGATTTACAATCTCGTCTACACGCACGCATGCGCACGCACCGAAACCACAACATCTCTTTTCCTCTTGTATTAATTTTTTTATTAAACGACGAAATAAGCGTTGCGTAAAAAATGCTTCGAAAGGCTAAAAAAAATTCGAACGGTACGGGAGTACTTTCGTTATCGCATGCATTTTGTTACCAATACTCACATCCCGACCTTTATTTTCGTAGGTACTCTACTTATATATTTAGATTTATACAGAGTTTTCAGAAAGAAGCGATAAAGATAACCTCGTTAGATATATCGTGAGATATATTGTATAAATGTATTGTTTTTATTAATTTATTTTCGTTGCATAATTGCGTCAGCCGGTGCATCAGGCAGAATGGTTTAGTTAATAATGCATATAAATAAAGGACTGATGATAGTTTATGAAATCCTGAGAACAGGTTAAAATTTTTTTTTAAAAACTATACTATAGAATACGAATATCTTTTAACGAATAGTTTATTTATTGGCCAATAGATTCTCGCAAAACAGAATAAAACAAAACAAAAAATAGTATAAAATAATTATGTAAATTAAAGTTTTTCAATTTGAAATTAATTTTTTTTACTAAGTGTTTACGAGTCTCCAAAGTTTTTAGAGCGGAGTCCACATTTAAATATAAATAATAATAAATGTGAGCGACGTAACGTACTCGTTTATTTTTAAAGACGCAGACAACTGAATACTTTTATTAAATATGGAATATTAATTTTAAATCAACTGTTGTACAATGTAGTCCCGCGTACCCATACGTACTCGACTTACCTAATTACCTTACCAATACTTGTTCCTTCATACCTTCAATACTTACTATTTTCATCGAAAAGCAAATTTCATTTCCCTCAGATCCTGTGCAATTTGCGATTCTTCTATCAGCTGCTTTTTATGAAATCATTTTTACTTACAATAAATACAATATAAATACTTACAGACTTCATATTATTCATATTATTTGTTATTTCTTCTAGTGCGAGTATTTATCTATTAAATGTCTCTGGCTGTTTTATCGGTCTCGTCCTCATATATATAAGTTTGTTTGTTATTGACAGTGTATGGTGATAGTAATGATTTTGAAAGTACAGGCAGTCTCAATGGATTTTCATCGATACACACTCGCAGTACGTTAATTGTACATTGGAAACATTTAGATTAACGTGATATCTAATTTCTGTTTTTTTTTTTAGTTAATTTTTTTCCTCCTCAAAATTATTATTTTTATTTAACGTTATTATATTTAATACGACACTTGACTTGTCATTGTATTAATTATCCGTCTCCTTTTATCAAAACTGACATTACCGATTTATAATTATTACATATTTGAGTTAACGATAAACTTAAAATTTATTTAGTATATATATATATATATATATCATAATATGGTTATTACACGAGCACTCGGCATATACCTAATGAATTTTGTTTTATTTCCAGCTACGTAACCTACCGAATCTCCTGTCCACTTAAGATAACGTAAAAAAGCTCAGGTGTTTATCTTTCTTATTTTTATTTCTTTTAAAGCCATCGTTTGCTATATATATATATATATATACATATATTCACCCGTATGTATACTCATCGGAGAGGATATTGGAAAATAAAATTTGGCGAGCTTAAGCAGAGTATGAAGAAAGAAAAAAAAAAAAAAAAAAAGCGAGTAGAAAAAAATTCCAAACTTTGAATCACCGATCGACTACGTGTATTACGCGTCTCCCGGTGATTGACACGTTATTAAGTTAATTATTTGAATTCCACGAGTAAGATCCTCCGTGAAATTATTAATTTTGAAACGCAGCGGCCTCTTGCGCGTACTGCGCATCTCCATTTTTTCACTCTCGCAATCGCTCTGCATGAGATTGTATGTCGTATTGTCAAGTCGTTCGCTACAAGTAAAAAGTTTCAAATGACTCTTCGTATTATAAGAGTTGGCAGCTCGTCATTTATTTATACTTTTTTGTCTGAAACTCCTTCAATTTACGCATTACGTATTCGAACGTAATGCGTACGCGGACTTATTATTTAATAATCAATACTATTATTCGATGAGGTTTCACGACATTCAACTGATATTCAGACAAATACGTTTCATAACAACAACAACAATAATAATAATAATAATAATATGAATAGCAATAATAATAATGATGATGATGATGATGATGGTGGTGGTGGTGTTGATAATGATATGAAAATTCATTAATTAGACAGAGTAGTGAGTCATGTACACAGAGATTATTTAAAATCGTAGGGTATGCGCGGGGAGCGCCGTTGCCGTGGATCGGGAAAAGTAGGTGCGTGGCGCCTTGCCTTGATCTTTTCCAAAGAGAAACGGATAAATTTTCCTATTCGCAATCAGCGAATAAATTGCGGTCTTTCCTTTTCTTATTTACTTATATCCAAGATGAACTAAGCTGTATAACTTTCTCGCGGCCGTTCCGTCATTACCCTTTTGTCGTCGCTTCTATTCGTGATTTCTACTAATCAATCGTAATTGCGAAATATGTACTTATTGCTCAATACAAACACACACATTGACGACTGAATTTATAAATATTCAGATTTTATAAATATTCGCGAGTACGTTGCTCGCGAAAATTAAATACAATGTTCACCCAATCCGTCAATCCTTCGTGCGACTCCGTATCGCTGTAAGTAATTTAATAAAATAATATAATCGTGTCGCAAATTATTTAATTATACGCACATACGTATTCGCGTGTACGTAATTCTGTCGGATAAACTCGGTTTTGTATGTTTTTGTTCGTTTTGTATCGCAGGTAGACATGATAGGTAGACGCAGGTTGTTGATATTTAAAGGACGTGGGGGGGGGGAAGAGTTACACATTAAGCGGCCATAAACGACGATATATTTAATTGTAAATAAAAGCATATAAAGAGCACGAGTGTAAGGTTGGAGATGTAATAAGAAGACGTGATTGATTGCGTTGAATGTAAGAGTCTGAGCGTAGAGCGGATGACATCGTATAGGGAGGGCGGTTACACTGACCCTGCTGAATCTTCACCAAGTGGCCTCGGGAGTCTTGACGAGGAGCCCGATTACGTAGTCCGAAAGCCCTTGGACCACCTCCTCCGTTCGACCTCAAAAGCAGCCTCAAATAGCGAACCTCGATGAAGCCACTGTCCTTGCTCCAACTATTAACTGACCTGCACGTGCACCTGCTTCTATCTGCTCATCTATCCACTCTCATTACGTGTTTTAAGGATTAAGCGATAACGCCGTCTATTTTATAACTGATAACATCTAGTCTCTCCCCCCCTCTCTCTCTCTCTCTATAGCTCTCCATAGCTCCCCTCCATACTCAAAAAAAAAAGAACCAAAAAAAAAACGATCACAATCGAGTTTCGTCAAATTACTTTCCTTCCTCACGAATCTTTAAACTAAATTGACTTTTATACAGAAAGATTAGAAGAAGCGCAGTTAAGAGAGAATAATTCATTCGTTAATAATAATAATAATAATAATAATAATAAGATGGAGAGAAAAAACGTTAATGTTGGAATAAATCATTATTCTCATTCAAATTAAAGCTTAATAAAACAATCCCGTATTTAATTGGTCCGATCATTTCTATGAGAAAATACGGAATCAGTTTTTTTTTTTTTTTCATACTTAAATTCAATATATTTGATGCGTAGGAACGTGATTAAAGGTGATTAATGTCACAGTGAAACGATATTTCTACTTTAAATGTCACTTGAGCGAAGAAGTTTGAATTCCGAATAGATAAATCTCCATGTCTATTATAACGACAGCCGTTTGTTTTATAGGATCGACGAGAAAAACGAGTTTTCGGAGGAATGGATGGGAGATAATAAATACAATATCGAGTTCACGGTTTGGATTCGAATGATTTGTAAGCAATAGATTTCTTAATTCCCTGCGTGATCGACGGAGCCTAAGATCTTCCGTCGTTATCTGGACCCAAATCAACCTGCGCCTCCCGATGCTCGGCAGCATCTTGCTGAATGTAGTATTGCGTGCCACCGAAGAGGATCCCTTCGACATATCGAGAAACGAGTTGAGCTTCCACGTATCCTTGGACAGAGCCGCTTCGATGGATTTTCGTCCGGGTTAATAATATCGAATACGAGCCGGAAAAACGTATTCCGCAACGAATCGAAATCTACTTGGTTGAGCGAAAAGGTTACGGCCAATGCCTGGATCGGGATGTTTTTCCTAGATATCGGATCTCATTCATCGGTTCGTCGTTCGAAGCTACGACAATGACTGCGGAGTATTTCGGCTGGGGACACGTAATAGGAGGAATCCATCCCATCGTTAGTTATTTGTTAGTTCGACATCCGAATTGTTTACAAAAGTAGTATTCGAAGAAGCGAGAGGCGGGTGCCTTCGACGCGCATATACATATATATGTACATGGGCGTATACGTAATATCCTATTTGTAAATACGAGTTTCGGTCTCAGAAATTTTCATGAAATACTTCCTAATCAGGATCCATAATTCGTTCACCTAATCGCTGTTTAACTTTTTCATTTCAATAAATTATATCATATTTAATTGGCCGTACATTCCATGCAAATAACACGCGAGAATGAAAAAAAGAAGAAAAGAACGTCTTTGTCTAATTATTATTAAACAATTGAGTCCCGATGCTT
This sequence comes from Ceratosolen fusciceps, assembly GCA_018883505.1. Classification (NCBI taxonomy): domain Eukaryota; kingdom Metazoa; phylum Arthropoda; class Insecta; order Hymenoptera; family Agaonidae; genus Ceratosolen; species Ceratosolen fusciceps. The sequence continues at coordinate 8,121,197 of RCIC01000003.1, read as the reverse complement.
TAGATCGTTAATTGCGTAATTGATTGTCACTCGAGTGAGAGATTAAATTCAATAATTAAGTAGCGGAGTTGTTACTTTCCTATGAATTCATAGAGCAGTTCCGCAGTTGGAGCACATTCGCGTATTTAATATCCCCCGCTGCGGTGGCCTTCTTAAAATCCCTCAATGTTTTATATAAACATATAGACAACCAAGTCCAAGTTAATTCTCATGAAGATAATACCACGACATCTACACCATTATTCTCATTTACGATACGATTATTTAGTTTCATTACTTTTATTAACGGCCGGATAATTACGTGACTTGGTTAGATCTTTTTAATACATAATCAAATACATAATCGTCAAGTTTCATTACGATTTACTTAATCTCATTACTTGTAAAATATTCTCTCCTTTCGTTGTATTTTTTTTGTTTTGTTTTGTTTTATTTTGTTTTTTTTTTTTATTCCCCAATAACCCCAAAACTTTATAGATTTCGCGATGCGTGAATCCGTGGATGAAAAGGGATTCTCGCAGACTGGAGGATCGACGATCGAGTCCGGTTCAGTTGGTTGGATCCCATTTACCGAATGCAATGAAATGAACAAAGCGAACGAGCTAGTAAGAATCTAAATGTACTAATTGTCACGCGTCTTCGTTGTGTCTTGACGCTTTTACCACCACGTGATTCTACTTTCTCTATAATTACTCGCTCCGTCTCTCTCTCTCTCTCTCTCTCTCTAACTCCCTATTCCCCCACCACTCTTTCTATCGCGGCTGTCGTCTACTCTTGACTGCATTGTCACTGACCTATTATAACCTTTTGTACCAATTTTTATTTTACACTAAATGTATAGCCCCGAGAGCATGACGTAAAGAGTAAATGCATCAGTCGGTATCTGTGTGTAAGAGATATATTTTTATTTATTGCCTTTACAGTAAAAGTGCAAACGAATGAGAGTACATGATAAACAGTAATTTAAAATTTTCTCCGTATTATTTTCTAATTTGCATTTGCAGTCAATAATTGTTGAATTTCACGGGAGGCTGAGAGGTAAGAGGGGCGGCCATTTTATCTTATTTAATTTCAAATTCTTAATCTATTTTGGACAATATTTATTGGATTTCTGAACATACTCTGCGCGATAACTCCAGATAAATTCAATTAATTCCTAACGTTATTATACTGATATTATTAAACTTCTTTATTGTTGTCAATACTATATTTTCCACTGATTCATGTACTTTTTATATAAAACTGGTGACAGATAAACGATATTGTTTGTAAAGAAAGTTTTATTAATAACTCAAGTACAGTATATTTTATTTATTTTTCATATTCATACAAAGTTTATTTCTACGCGCGACAAAAATTATTATACAATATTCGACACTGAAATTCATGTACAAAGTGCATGCAATATAATTTCCATAAATTTATTAAATATTATTGTTATTGATTTATTATTTATTGAATATTATTATTATTGATAAATTAAACTATTTCATTAATTACGCACTCAATTACGCACTTTCAATGGACGAATTGACAATAATTATAAATAATAAATACTAAATAATATTCATTACGTAATAAAGATTGCGAATTTAATTGAAAATTATGTATTTTTATGGAAATGCGCATATACGTTCTATTTATTAAATATGATTTCCGCAATATTTTCAATTTAATTTTCATTATTCTTTTATAGAAATAACGACGACTCATCGAATGTGATTGAATTATTTATTAAATGGCTTGACGCGTATTGTAAATTCTATCACAAACAGTTATAAAATCATAATGGATTAGAATGTACAAGTACACAGATGACTTTGATATGGAGTATAATTTTTTCCCTAATATTATCTACAATTTATACGTATTAAGTATTATCTAATAACATTTTTCATTAATAGATCATTATCCGACCTTAATATCCTACAAACGAAACATATAAATAAATAAATAAATAAATAAATAAATAAAATCATTTAAATTAGAAGATATTTTATTCGCGATGTTAATGGACTTTTAAAAATAAATATCGTCAAGGGTGGACGTTGGACATATATTTAACAATATAGCTGAAATATTTTATATTTATAACTACTCCAGGCATTCACATCTCTGAAGATTTTTTTTTTTTTTTTTGAACGTAATTTCTATTTAATTATTCTTTCAACAGGACTTATTGTTATTACAAAAAGGGATTTATAATTTGCGTTGACCGTAATATAAATAAGATAGAGTGCTTTATTTGTATATACGCTTTATACTAATTAATCCATTCGTTATTGATAATATATATATATATGTACACACAAGAGAAAATCTAAATTTCTAATGCTTACTTGAGATTTATTTGAAGTTTGACAGCACGTGATCAACATATGTACGAGTGCAATAATAATGCACAGATAAAGACGCATTAAAAAGGATGCGATGCAATTATTGAGTACATAGACTTGGCCGAGCGTGTATTATAAAATGAAAATTAATAGTTCGAGGTGGCCTCGACTTCATTTACCGTTAAAAATCTTCTTCCTAATGTAAATAAAGGATGTGGCAGAACTCTATACTACGTCTAACTGCGTTGTGGTGACAAATTTTTTATGTCTCCGATGAATTCAGAGTATACGTAACGAGAATACGTAGGTAATGCTAAAACAATATGTTTTCATAATGATCTATAATCCCGGTAATGATATATTTTAAATAGAAATTACAAACGAAAGCGTATTTTTAAGGCAAATTTCAAATTCATTAAGAGGAATGAAGAAGATCTCTTTCTAGTTTCGTAATTTTCTAATGCTATTCAGAAAATTCAATTACATAAAGATATCACGTATACGTATGTGTATCGACTTGTATGTGCAATACAGCTGAAGCAACGTTGATTGCCTATGCTTCCTCGGTAATTTTGTATTAATTTCTGATTGATTATTTATCGAACACTATGACAATGACAGTTTCGTAGAATTTGACTGTTCCTTTACGAAAGACGAACTTACGACTTAAGTGGTCAGTAAATGGTTCATTCGGTCAGTTTTCATTATTACTTGTCGACAATTATACTCGAAGTTTAGAAAGCCAATTATCTGGAATTTTCTGGAAAGCTTCATTGTATAATCGCAGTAAAAATTATTTACAACGAAGAATGGAGTACCAAGTGAAATGAGAATTTCGAATAGTAAACATTCAGATCATTATCGATTAATCGCTACTGGTTAATTAATAGGATATAAATAAATATTCTATGTTTATAAATAATTTTCATCAAAAGTTATTAAAAATAGTGAATAAACTGCAAGACTTTAGAGTCTAAATAATACGTAGGGAATCGATGATATACAAGGCATAATAGTAAGTCGGGTATCATGTCACGAAATAGTTTTCTCAGCTCATAAAGTGTGTGTATATAATTTATATGTGTATCCAATACACCGGATTAGTCATCTACTTTGTGTACGTTAATTTTTAAATTGGAAACTTATAAAATCCATCGAAAAAATATGATCGGGCAATAACCTTCAACCTGTCTAACTTTATAATTTCCGGCGCATGTGCGCGCGTGTTTGTTTGTGTGTGCGATTTCCTGGACTTAATGACTTCATCCATCACCAAATTCCATTCGCTATTTCAAAATCTACTAAATACATTAAAGATTTTCAATTTATTCTCGATGACTAATTTAAAGATATCGATACAAAGTAACGTAAATACTTATTATGTCCCTTTACCGACATAATAATTATTATTATTGCTTAATTAATATTAATAAATAAGATCTAACAATACGTGCCGTTAATTGTAAAATATTTGATTATATTTTTTCTCTTGTATTAGTTTTATCAACGAAATGTCAGAGGATACTTTTATCCAATGTATTTGTATAGTAGAGTAAAAAATTTATTTAAAACCGTGTAATTTCAAGAAATTTTAACGAACGGTCGGTAAGAGGATTTTTTTCATTCGTAAACAAAGGTTTGAAAAATAATATGTATTAATTACGCGTATTGGCAAGGAATTTCTTATTTTCAGAAACGGGACTTTATATCATTATTATTATTCGTATCAATTGGGGTAGACATTGTATTCCTGGAAAGATTAATACTTACGCATATTTAATTAGAATTCCCAGTTGAATAACAACGGGCAGGCATATATTTTGTGAGAATGTAGAGATTTAAGTTCATTCCATTAGAATTTCTAAGTGAATAACAGCAGCTAACATTATAATTCAATTTTGTTTAATCTTTTATTCGAGCCAGAGTTTAATGTTTATTGTCACGTGGACATCTTTAAGATTTAACTCATTATATAAATCGCAAGAATTTTTCGATTAATGGTAAGCCGACTTTACCATTAACTATAATTAAAACTATTTTCAGAAGATATGTTAAATAATTTATACGTAATTTTATTTTCATTATTTTCATTTAACGTGTCGATTCAGTTTCAAATATTATTGATACTGACAAGGATATTGGTATTCGAATATTGCTCTATTAACAATAAGAACAATACGTTGAAAGTAATATTCTACTTTCTCTGTAATCCCCCCCCCTCCACCCGCCCCGCCCCGCCTCGGTCGCCGTCCCCGCCCACTATCTTCTATACTTCTATCGGAGATAAAAAAATTTCGCCGAAAGCAAGTAATATTCTTCGTAAATTTTCGTGTAGAAATTTACATTAACGTTAATTAGTTGATAATTAGCGCAGATAGTTTTGCAACTATAGCCTTTCGCCTTTTCCTCTCTAATCGAATTTTTCAATAGAGATTTTCGAAATTTCGATTCCACTGATGCGCAGATCTTGACTGCCATACATACACTAACATTCGAATAAGATTACCAAGTTAATAAAACATCATCGTCTGCTTTCGTTTTTAAGAGAAATGCCAATCATGGATTTTTACTAGTTCTTCTCATGATTTCTAGCTTTTACTTCTTATATGCACATACGCGTACGTACTCATACGCATCAAGTCGAAATAGCACGACCGAGCGCTCTGGACAATCTATTTTTCGTCAGGTTCATGGGGTTTCGAGCATTTTTTATCGAGAAAACAGATAAAACTGAAATTCGATAAATTCATAATAGAGTAGGGAATTTTTGAGTAAAGAATTACGGGGCGGGTGGGGAAAAAAATTAGGTCAACGCTGTCCATCCCGTTTTAAAGAGTAATCGCCTTTAGGTCAAGAAAATAAAATTGATTTAAGAAAATCTGTAGAAAAGAAAATTTCATCGGACGCTGATTACAGTCAGGATTCTGAAATTCGACCTCTTCATAAAATCATGTAAGTCATGTTTTTGTCTTGAAACTGCAACCGTACCGTTACATTCTCTCATTACACCTTCATTACAGTGTCCATCATAACGACAGTCAGTGCTTTACATACTGACCTCGCATGCTTATGTACTTAATGTCACCAATTCAAGAATCCCCATGGCTCGATGTGAAACCAATTAGCATTTAAAGACTGCATACGTCGCGTTTAATTTTTAAACTTTTCTTCTATACATTCTTATAATAACGATCATCATCCTTATTCTCATAATCTAATTATTGCCCTAAAAACATAGTATTTGTATTAATTATATTCGTAAGTATTTATCTTCTTAAATCGAAGGAGTTTGTTAAAATTTACTTAATATTGTAATATACTTGATCGACATGTAAAAGTAGAAGTTGATGTATTCTATTAGAATATTATGATATTACGGATAACGTTCTTACGTATGTCCTACATAATGAATTTTCTCGTATATAATCATTTCCCGTGGATATTGGATATTAAAATAACCTACAAATTCCTTGATTTACGTACAAAAGCGTATATTCTAAATCTACACGGGAATGGATATATATATATATATTTATATATAAACGAAAATACAGAATTTCGGATAAATAAGGTTTATTACTTTTATAAATGAACGAGACATCGGCCTGATTTTACCATTAGGTATACATTTAGTTTTATAGTGGGTGCTTGGATAGATAAATTTATGGGGTCAGGACGTCGATGACCTCCGAAGACGCCGCTTTCCGTGGGAGCTTATGCCTCGGATCTCATCCTTGATCCTTGAAATCGACAGTGCTCTTGATCGTCGTCGAGATGACTCGCGACCTTTCTCGGAGCGCAGAATTTCCTCCTCACCTTGTCCTCTCTATCTCGCGGACCCTCTCCCGTAGCTCAAATCCCACTTAATTCCTTATTTTCTCTTTCGACCTACTGTAATCGTTTTTACGCTCGGGCCGAGCAAGCAGCCTTTACGCTCTTTTCACAGGCTACTTAACGCCGCCATAACAATCGCCGGCCATCCGACATTACCGGCCTCGCAATAATTAGATGCCAACCATAAAGCTTTTAATTCCTATCGGCCGAATTATAAAGCCCTGATAAAGCCCTTATCATTATGTCTGATGTCGCGCATAAGTTGGCACGAGTGCCCCACCCCCTCGCGACCCGCAAACCAGTTGAAATCGACAAAAATCCACGTACTCTCTCTCTCTCTCTCTCTCTCTCCCTCTCCCGGCCCTCCCATGCCCCAAGAAGCCATAAACAAGCTTGTATTTAGGGTAGACGGTCCTTGTAAAAAATATATATAATGTCCGTAATAAATGTATCGGTTGATTTTTTTCAATTTTTTCATCTCGAGTTAATTTTTATATTGCATTTACAGTCCTCAGTATGAATTAATCACTCAATACCCAATGATCAATTATTTATTTTATCCACGTCAACGTTATAGCGCTTTAAAAAGGTCTAAATTCATTAATTTGTCGTTGGAAAAAGGAAGTCAAGTATATTTCATCTCAATGATCTTGCGTTTATAATATCAGAGGAGCATCGGTTCATTGTGCATTAAGACCAATTATTAATAAGGAGAATTAATAAGGAATTCGGACGTTTATCCATTGCCGGTAAATTGAAAATATTTAAAATTCCTCGAAGAAATATTGAATACTTAATTGTATTTTCGATCATTTGCTGTCATTACCTGTTATTACCTGTCGGAAGTCCTCGCGCGGATCACGGATATTAAAAACTCTTTCCCACTCGGCACATTTAACACGGACGAATATTTCTTGCGCTACCCACACTCCCGTGAATATTCGCAATTCCATGTAAAATAGCCATGCAATAAGTAAATTCTTAAATTAGTCTTCCGCGCCATTTAATTTACGCGCTTTATTATTATGTTTGCCAAGCATTGGCGAATACGATTTATACAAAAATAAATATATATATATAAAGTTCTTTTGTAATTCTATTTTTCTAAATTGGCTTTTAAAAATACTTTGAATATTTTAAGGAATATGAAAATGAGTCCGTATCAGCTTGGACGCATAATAGCTAATTAAATATTCTAATATTTTTCCCAACATAATACTTTCAACATATACGCATTAATATACATTTGTGTAATACAAGATCAAACTTCTTTTTTCTTTTTTTTTTCTTTTTTTTCTTTTTTTTTTATATAATACAAGTTACAAAAGCTACAGGCTTTTACTTTAAAAGTCTTGCCAAATGAGTCGGGCATTTTCATATGCAAATTCCCACAATAACGATTTCACCGAGCAACAATAACTTACATAGGATTTTTTTTATTTAGTTATTGATTTTCTTATCGATCCATTCTGACATGAAGTTTCTCGGCTTTACTATTATCTACTTTGAAAATACTTATAAATTAATAGTGGAGTGCGAATGCGAGATGTTCGTGTTGTTTTGCGTTGTCCGATGCGAAAAATAAAATACAATGGGAGGGAGACATTAGTCCGTAGAATTGCTGATTTATTCTGCTTAGAATAAGAGTCACGAAGACTGTTTCTTAAAAACGACTTTTCACTGGTAATTAATTCTTCCCGGGACGTATCGAGATTGGGAAATCGCGGGCGAATTTTCATTCGCCCGTTGTTATAAAAGACGGATGATTTAATAGGGAATTCGTGGATTCGCCGAGCCTTCGTAAAGAAAAACTTGCCGGGAGATTTATTAAGAGGATGATGCGAGCGATAAGGAACTATTACATGCGTTCGAATAGAAATTCCGCCATTTAAGAGCCAGCGGCCCCTTCCTGAGCTCTTAATTCTTCAGTCGATTTATACAACGCAACTTTGAAAACGTTCCTTGCACACGCTCGTACCATCTCATTCAGATAAGAATTATCCAGCATCCATGGCACTCTATACTATTTTAGTATTATTTTCTTACCCTTTCCTTATCTATGCCAAAGCTTCGATGCTTTTTCACTCGTGCAATTATAATACTCGGTTAAGTCATGTTATTGCGCGAGTGTCACGCATTCAATTTCGCATGTGCAATTAGAACAAGTTTCGTTAACGTCTGCCTTTAATAATAACTCGATCGAGTTACTTAATATTCCTGACTTATTTGACTTTTAAAAACGAGTTATAACATTTCTGGCCGCTCTCTCGTGTCTTTTCTCAATTCTTCTACATACATTGCTTTTCGACCTCAGCGTCACTCACTGCATGTAATCTTTCATATATAAAAGGGATTGCGATACCGACGAGGTTAATGCTGCCACTCGGCGCTATCTTTATTCCTCATAAAGCCTCCTTATTGCAAATATTTCGGAAGATACGTAAATTCGTACGTATATTTACCCGGGTAATTGATATTATTTTGCGAACATGATCGAGGTTAAGGTTGTTTCTCGCATCTCATTTCACCGGTCCTTAGTAAAGCTCGTCGTCGATGTCGATGTCGATGTCGATGTTGATGTTGATGTTGATGTTGATGTTGATGTTGATGTTCATGTTGCTGCTGCTGCTGCTGCTGCTGCTGCTGCTGCCGCTGCTGCTCCCGCTCCCGTTGCTCTTCGCCGTCGTTGTCGTCACCGTACTTGTGGGTTCAGCGTCGTTTAGCGATAATTCAATTTTCCACTTACGCTCATTGCCAGCATCATTGTAGCACGTTTTGTAAATTATGCATCTCGCTCGCTTTCAAGTGCTTCACTCGGTCTTATCACAAGGAGCGTGAACAGTTTTTAATCTCTTAACCACTTATAAATCGTACGAGGAGCGGCCTCTAAAAAGTATTATTTCACAAGTATCAGTTATATATATATATACGTCGACAAGTATTCGAAAAGTTATATTATAGGGATCCGATGACTCGAGAAAATTCTACATAATCCTCAAATCTTATTATATAATACACATTTCCTCGACACTATAGAAATGACCGAATGAGACGCATTATTTATAAATTCATTTAATTGGACATTCGCTATAAATATTCGACACGTTAATATTATTAACAAATATCTCCGTATAGAAATTGTAAAATTCACGACGGAGGTAAATTATTTATACAATGTATTCTCACATAGAGGAATCGTCCAATAATTTATATGTATTTTGTAAGTATGCAGCATGTGCGGAGAGCATGTACTTTTTCATTCGTATCATAATAATTTCCAATAAAATTTATTTGGCTACTAATAAACATGTATTAACGAAGAATAGTTTCAATAATTAGACTGAAGCCTTTAGGCGAAAGGTTAAAACTAGAAAAAAATACAAGAACATTTTGTTACAAAGAATTATAAAGTCATAGAGAATGAATAGATGATTTAAATTTTATTGTAAAAAGTCATCAATCATTTTAATTGTAATACATAATATTACATGTTCTTACATATAGACATTAGATGTTAGTTAATATTGAATATAATTTTATATATATATATATTTAAAATAAAGATTGATTATGAGCTGAACTGCGCGCGTAATGCACAAGATAATTTTTAAGGATTTACGGGGCAATTCATATATTCGCACAGTGAAGTTTTTTACTTAACTTATGAATAAAAATAGAAATGTTAAAGCAAGGTATTCTTACAGAATTTTTTTTTATTTTTGTATTCTAAATAAAGTGACAGACAGTCGAGTGTGATTTATTTTCTTTCTCATTAGAAAAATCATATAAAAGTATCATCATTATTTATCCGATGCATATAATTACGCAGTACGTAATTTTAATTCTGGAAATAAAAAATATTTTTAGCAAATAAATCAAATATAATTACATCAGAATTGCAATTGGAGGATTGCGATAAAGGCGAAGAAAGTCAAATACGACATTTGAAAGTAAATAGTTTTAATAAAGTTTAATAGAATTATTCGATTCGCACAATGTCCAGTCGTTTCGTTTTATAATGATATTGTTATTAGTATTGGCCCGAAGTCGCTTAGATTCGATCTACGAAGAATTATCAATTTAAATAGCAATTGCATACGATTGCAAAATTACAAAGCGTTCGAGCAAGTACTTTTATTTTTAAAATTTCTCACCTTTTATAAGTGCAGTACTCTTATTATTACAACAAAACATGCAAGTACACGTTGCGGTAAATAATTTTATCATAATGATTAGCTATGCTAAAGATCAATATTAATTGACCATCAAGTTATTTTATATTAATAATAATCCATATGTATATATATATATATATGTATAAATAAGCATGTGGTAGTTAATAAATAACACTTATAGGAATTCGTGGAGGTTAGCATTGACATTAACGCATTAATAGTATGTATTCAAATATTACAAAAAAAAAAAAAAAAAAAAAAAAAAAAAAAAAAAAAAAAAAAAATGAAAAAGGACAAAAAAAAACAAAATAAAATAAAATAATAATAATGAAATAAAAATCGTACATTATTAAATGTTTCCTTATGCTTTGTTAAATGCTTAGTATTCATTCGAGAGTAATAAATGGGAGGAAATGTTAAACCAAAACTTGTTCTTTATTAAAGTCGCGTTTAATATTTTCTTACCAATTCTTTCCCATTTATAACTTGGCCAATGAAATTATTCCTTATTTCGATTAAAGAGGATTTCACATGCTATTTATAATTAATGCATTTAATAGGTAGCTATAACAGGCTTGGCGATCGAGTCGAACTCTTTCACGAAATCATTTATTGGCCTCTAAATGACTTTCCAACTTCACTATCCAGCATTTTATTTTCCGTGTAAGTCCTTCGAGTACTCGTGTAAAATTAACCTTTATTGCCGCGCTAAAGGAAATATTATTATATTTTAGCGGCGGGACATCTTAAAAGGAATTTAATGCAGGAAAGCCTCGGAAAAGCTCGGGGCTGAAGGAACGGATGCCTGCCTGCGATAGATAATCGAAAAGCTCGCAGCATTGCCGGTGGAAATAAATTTTTTTCCCAAATCACGAGGATAAATGAGGTTCTGTGATTAAGGAGCGCGCGGATGGATCTCACTTTTAACGGAAACGTAATACATAAATTGCAGGAATTTAAAAAGGAAAATAAAGATTCGGCAGAAAGTTAACGGGAACATTACGCATAGTTAACTGTTTATTAAGATAAGGAAAAACTGTAATGCTGCATGAAAGTACGAAGAAAGTGACGTGGAATGGGAGCCACGAGCTTCAGAGATCCACTGATAATCCCTGCTAACTCTCCGCTAGCGAACGATCTCGTATTCAGTTCTGCTCAACACTCTCCTCGTTTACGAGGCCACGATAGCTACGAGCTCCCGATGATCGGCTCCCCAACATATTCTACAAGAGTACTTAGCACCCGTCTAGTTTCTGAATTTCAATCTGAAATTCACGCTAATCCCATTGGTTTACAGATATTACTCTTACTCTTACTATTACTATTACTATTACTATAATATATCACTATTATTATTATTGTTGTTGTTGTTATTACCGTTATTAATTCTTATTATTATTAGATGGGTGTCGGTCTCTAGTAAATACTTGAATTGAGAAGGACGAAGTTTAATTAAAGACCAGGGTATTATGTTTTTCTTTTCTTTTCTTTTTTTTTTTTTTTTTTTTTTTTTTTTTTTATGTTTTACTGTCGTTGCCATATTTGCGAGGCGGTCGATCGTATCTGCGATTTATTCGCAAATGAGAATAAATGACGTTTTATGAAAGGAGTGACCGGTTGCAGGAACAGGATGAAATAGCACCGAAGGCCCCTTAGAGATGAAGAGGATTAAATTTTCCGAGCGATAGTCGAGCTATTATATAAAATGCTCCGAGTAAATTAATAAGCGATAAAACGGTGCGTAGAATTTTGTAGAAGAAAAAGAAGAAAACGAAGAAAAAGAAGAAGAAGGAAAAAGAAAAATCCAGATCATCGAGGATATTAATGTGAACGAGAGCTTTGTTAGTCTGGCGGGACGTGTCCCCCTTCCCCCGTACAACACCGCGAGCCACATTACAGCTTATTATTTTTCATTGGATAATAATTGTGGGATTAATGAGTAAAGGAGATCTCGTAAAGGTGAGCGTTCCGGATAATAAGGCGAAGAGGAGTCTCTCGTGCTAAGGACCTTTAAAGGCCTTTCTTTCAACGGAATGGTAGAAAGAGTCGATTGACTTTCTTCGAACACGAGAAAGCCGAAAACGAATGAAGTAGAATGTCCGAACGCCCTTCTTCTTCTTCCTCTACTTCTCTTCTTCTTCTTGTTGTTGTTGTTGTTCTTCTTCTTCTTCTTCTTCTTCTTCTTCCTGATGACGGGCGTACGTGAGCCGCCAATGCACGGCGCCACTTCCATCGGTCGCCTCCTGTTTTTTCTCCTGCGCCTTCCCATCCCCCCCCTTTACCCCTGCAGCGCGCTTTGATTATTCGTGCGCGCGGACTCGCTTCCAATGACGCGCGCGCCTAAGGATCCCGCGCGGCTTATAGTCGGGCGTCGGTGCGCGCGCGGCATCATTTTTGAGAGGTGCTCCGTAGGAGCCGCAACCAGGAGCTTTCACGAAGCGCGCCGCGTTCAAAGGAGCTTTCACGAAACGCGCCGGGTTCAAAGGAGCTTTCATCGCGACCCTCTAAGCCCGTAGCCGACGTTCGTCCGGACTCGCTCGACTCCGGAGAAAGCCGGGGCTCGCTACCGCGCTCCTCCTTACTTCCGAGACGGAGAGCTTATCGGCCCCGGGGATCCGGTGACAAAGTGCGCGCGCGTCCGCGCGCTCTCTCTCTCTCTCTCTCTCTCGTTCTCTCTCTTTTTATCTCACTCACCCTGATAAGGCCCGGACCCGGGAAGGGACGCGATTACCGAGGACGTGAAAGTGCGCCCGAGCTACTACGTGCCTTGGACCACCTGCTCCTCGCTCCTGCGGAGGCTCGGCCGATGATTTTCAGCGACCGGGAGTCCAGGTAGAGCCGCGCTCGAGGAAGGGAGACTTTCCCGGAGATAGATTCACATCTTTCCGTCCAGGAACGAAAGTAAGTGAACCCGCTCGTTTTTTTCTTCCCCCGCCCCCCCCCATAATTTATTACCGCCTCGTACGCTCATTATCCAGCCTTTCTTCTTATGGAGCAAGGACTTCTCTGTTTATTAACACGCTTGCCGACCTCTTGGTACATGTCGCAATTACCTCAACTATAACCTCCCTTCCATCTGTCTCTCTCCCTCCCCGCTAGAATGTCAAACTCGTTCGCGAGATCCCAGAATCCCCGTATACTTGGTTTCCGTCCTCATTCATGATCTGAAACTTAAAACGCGGCATTAGAAATATTGTAGAACATCAATTATCATTGTTCGACAAAAATCAATTGCAAACGCTTTTCGGTTTCGCCAAAATTATTTGAAATCTACAGTCATTCTCTATACGTGCTCATGTATATTTTAAATTATCGTACTCGATAGGATCTCTCAATATTCAACAGCTACTCCAAACAATTTCTTAAATAAACAACATTAACGTTGCATGAAATTTATACGTTTTACCGACTTTTGGTGTTTTATATAGAATATTAGTGTTCACATTACCCTTAAAAGTTCAATATTATTAATACATATAATTTACTTAAAGTTATTCCCATTACTTATATTTACTAAGATAAATTTTTTATTTGTTAAAATCATTGTCAAATGTTATTTTCATACTTTTCTTATTTTAAAACATTGATTTTCTATATATATATATATATATTACCAAAATATTTAAATGACTTATAGTTTATATATATAAAGTTTTAGAGTTTTCACTGAGTCAAATGTAATCGGGTAAAATAATTTCTGTATTAATTAGATTAAAATAATAAATCAATTATAAATAATTCTATTAAGTAATTAATGATGTGAAATTATATGTACATATGAGACATTAATAATACATGCTCATAAATACCAATTATGAGGATAACGTCGGTTATCAATACAAATGCCCAGATTTTCATTTCATCTGTTGCTATAACCTGCAGTCGCATTTAATATGTAAATTAATAGCATAATTTGATTACTAACTGGAAATTTTCTAATCGTAATGTTGCTTGACCATCGATGAGTATTACATATGCAAACATAATTTACGGAGTGTACATGTATATGATTACGGGCTTAAATTACCTCATTATAACGACTAGATTAATTAATCGGTTATAGGATCACTACGAATACCAATACTCAATACAGAAAACTTTCCAAATAAGGTTTAAGGACATCAAGAAATATAAGATTAATTTCATACAAAAATATTATTATTATTATTATTAATATTAATATTATTACTATTATTATATCAGTATATTGAAGGTATAATATACCGTAGGGAGTTGTAAAATATGCGTATTTCAAAGGCGCCATTAGAACGTATTAAAATTTCATTTTATCGGAAGGAAAAATGTTGGTACAATTGTTGGGATAATCTTAAATTATGGATTATGCGTTATTAAATTTTAGCGTTATTTAGGCACGGATGTAGAAGGTTAATATGAAAATTGAAAGCTCTGTTAAGTATTTCGGAATTTGTAATATTTCTGAATTTTAACGTATTAACGTTTGAAAATTAGGGAAGAGTTGGTGCGGCCAAATGTGTCGGATTCATTAGACTTACGTCAGATACAAGTATTAAGGTGTAGAAACATTATAGCAATTATAGCAATAATCACAAGTTTATTGGGCTATTAAATAAAATGCTAAATAATAAAATAAATGTAAAATAGAAAGGAAAGGGAATGTTATTGGGGTTATTGGGGTTTGTAGAAGAAGAAGAAGAAGAAGAAGAAGAAGAAGAAGAAGAAGAAACGTTACATTGAACATGGTTTCCATTAAATGAAACATCTCAATTCTTTAAAATTACATAAGTCCATGTAATCAATGAAATCTAATTCGCAAATGAAGATTAATTCGCGACGATTACGAATGTAGCATAGCACGTAAACGTAATATATGATGAAAAAGAAGTCTCGATTAAATGAAACGTAATATCATTTATTATTTCCATTAAAGAGTTAATTTAGTCAATGGAATATTGCGTGTCTTAATTATACTTAATACAAATTTTATTCTATAAATTATTGCAACTTTTTGAGCCGTGCATTATTTTAAACATATTAATATCCTTAACTATAACCATTTTTGCTTCGACTGATAAGAAGACAAAAACATTTTACACTCTCCCGTCATTAAAATCGCTCGTAATTCTGCATATCAATCTAATGTTAGAAATTAAAAACTGAAATTATATTACCTTTTCTGGACAAAAGAGCAGATAGTTATATATATATATGTATGCGCGCGCGCGCGCGTGTGTGTGTGCACGAATGAAAATAGACGAGAAAAAATATTACATTTTATTAATTAATTTATATAATTTAATATAAGTATTAATGCAATTTCAACTGTTTAAAAACATTGAATATATAAGGGAAAATGTCAGAAATATATGGATATTTTAAATAGGAATATTCAATTACGATAATAGATATTAAGATGCTTATAAATCATCGTCTTGATGTATTTTGACGAATTTCGTGTTTAATGAAGGAATAACCAAACAATGTCTTCTTTACGAGCTCATGAAGCTAATTATCGGTAAATTAATAATGTATTTTTAGAGCTTCAAGTATTACTTTGTCAACGTACCTGACTAATTTTTTCTATTGTTTAAAAATGTTTTCGCGTGCTTATTTACTTACAAGCAGTGGCGAAGAGACTTTTTTTTAAAATTTTAGCAAAATTAGTATAATGACATTATATCAGCATTGAAAATCTGAGAAAAAAATGGCTAATTCATCAAGTTTTTATTATTCTTTTGATTCGTATTCTCTCCCCAGACTATTAAAATCATCTATACGTGGCATCGAGTTATACACATACGTGAACTTAACTATAAATTGATTAGTAAGGCGAATTTCTATCTAAGTAATTTTTAATTGAATTATATAATTGTATTTAGAAGTAAGTGCATTGACAAAGACTTGATTTAAATCAATGATAAAATTCAAATTAATTAGAACAACATAATATTAAGTATTAAAAAATGTTAATTATTGCTTATTGGCGTGAATGAAATAAATAATTAACCTGCAAGGGTAGGCTGTAATGACTTTATATATAACTTTAGCGATTCTGATTATCTTCTTAGCTTATACAGAATTCTCAATTTTTTTACTTATAATAATAATAATAATAATAATAATAATAATAATTTTTTATCAACTTCAGCTGAAAAGAGTTTTTTCTTTCAATGACTTAAGGTCAACGATATTCTCTACGTACCAATTATTTATTTTATATTAAAAGCGGTGGTTCTAATTACATTCAAATGCTCGATTTGCAATTCAATTTCTTTTCAGTAGATTCGAGCTTTTTAAATCTATTGCTTATCTGAATAAAGCTAAGTTATATTTATAAATTATAAATATTATCTATACTTTGTTGTAATTGCAACCTAATTAATTAGGTACGTCACCTATTTTCTATTAATGTATGCGAGTTAGTTGAATAATTGTAAAAAATATCTTCACTTCAAATATTCATTACGTTCTCTCAATAATAATAATAATAATAATAATAATAATAATAATAATAATTAGTTCTAGTACTTATTAAGCTAATAAATTTTTCATTTTTATTATAAATATAAAATTAAAAGTCCTTAAAGTTGAAGTCGCTATTATTTTAGTATAAAAACTTTTAAATTTGAAGGCAAAAAATTGCATCAGATCATTGGAAACGTTTATTTTAATTTAATTCAAATTATATTTATATTTATATTTATATTTATTGCACAGAGTGCATTTAATATTTATCTGTATTTTACATATAAATTATTATAAATTTTCAAATCTCTTGTAGCTTATGCGAAAGGGAGCTTTTGCTCTTATTATTTATTCAAAAGAATTTCTATATTTCTAAGGATATCCTTTCCTATTAAGGGCAAATTAACCTTAAAATAAACCTTCAAACTGCTCATTGAATATTACAAACAATTATCTTTATTCTCATCTTTCGTTATTATGATCGGCAAATGAAATGCGACACTTTATATAAATGACAAGCGCTTAGCGATAAAAAAATTTTCCTTATTTTTGATATCGAATATGTTTTATTTAGTATTGAACGTCAAAGGAATATAATAACTAAAATCCATGAAATTACACGATGCAAGTAAAATTTATAATACTTAATAATTCGGAAACTTTTATAATGAAATAACAAATAATTATTCACAGGAATATAAAGACATGAAAATATATTTCTTTCTATAGAAAAAACTTCTTGGATTTTACATATGAATTTAAAAATATTTTATAGTTTTGTATCATTTATTTTCGAATTTTTATCCTTCATTCGTCGAATTTTTTTTTTTTTTTTTTTTTTTTTTTTGATCATCCAATACATTAGAGGTATACACATATTGGTTCACATTTGTTTACAGTTTTGTCTCTATCCAGTAGATCTTCTCAGCTTCGTAGTAACTTAAAAATGATTTTTTTAGTCAATAAATATAAATGTCAATAGTATCCAAAAATAATGACAAAATATAAACTGGTTTTGCACATTTGCTACAAGAGAAATGTTAAGTCACGATTCTCGAAACAATTTTTATCTTTTATAAGTAATTAGATCGTGATAAATGTTCTGTTATTTTAACATTCAAGTAAAGTACCTTAATCATTAACAAAAATTCCCTACTTACGTAAGAATATTACGCGCACTACATTTTTTTATCAATAACATTTTTATGAATAAAATAATAAAATAGGAATAAAGGATTACGATACGAAATAAATAGTATCAATCCAATAAATAGAATATAAATGATTTATCGAGTGTACGAAAATTACTTGCGTGTACGTACTTTAGAAATAAATTTATTAATTTATTTGCCTTGTCCAGATGATTAGAAATTAGTAGTGGATATCATTGCCAATCTTGATGATTTTAAAATTAAAACAGTTTCATTCCTAATTCTAATTATTTAATGAAATTTCATTCGTGATTGCGATACTTTACGTAAAGTCGCAAATTTTTCAAACAATGTCCAAGTTTCGTAAAGGATTTATATATAGAAATGACAAAAAAATCAAAACGCAAAACCTTATTGATGATTTTTCATTTATTCGATCATCGCATGTATTGGAAGTGAGTTTACGTTTCTAAACACGTGCATGAGCTGAGCTGCTCATCCTCCCTCGCGCATATCAGAATATTCTGAGTAATTGTTATTTATAATTAATTCTTGGGAACTATATAATAGATAGAGCATTAGACTTTTGCATGTATTAAGATGTCAAAGGCAATTTATAAGGCAATAATATTTGATGAGGTAGGACATCAATGTCAATAAATTCATTAGGCTTGAATGATAAAAAGTATAATTCAAATATATTCACTAAAAAATCTTGAAGTCAGTTTATTTCAATTATTTATATTTTTTTTTATTATAAGCGTTGGAATCTAATAGCCTGAGTTAATATTTTTTAATATCCTTTTTGTCAGCAATAAAATGGATTTTAAATATATTGAATAATATGATGAAATAATAAAGAATTCATAGTATCGATTAATAATGTGTATTAGATGCTTCGAATAAAGTGCAGTACTCACTGTACTATCTCCAGTACAAGTTAATTATTTCAACAAAAAAGAAACTAAACTTTGGGGTTAATTTAATGGAGAGTTTCGAATAAATCGGCCATTCGTTCGTTCGTAAAAAAACGATTAATCGATTTAAAGACGTTAAATGTCATGAATAAAATATTAAAGTTTTTCCCACAATATACTTGTAAGTCGAAGGCAGTTAATAAGTCAAATAAACATCTCCGGAATGAGAAATCAAAGCCGTAAATATGAACAGAATGATGCCTCTGGAAAGAAGAAGAAGAAGAAGAAGAGAAGAAGAAGAAGAAGAAGAAGAAGAAGAAGAAGAAGATGAAGAAGAAGAAGAAGTCTATCTATTAGTCTACGATCTTCAGAACAAGTACCAACTACTACTACTACTACTACTACTACTACTACTACTGACTACTACTACTACTACTACTACTACTGCTACTACTACTGCTACTACTACTACCACTACTACTACTACCACTACCACTACTACTACTACTACCACTACTACTACTACTGACTTGACGAAAAGCTCCCCGTTCGAAAAGAAATGATTCTAAAGGAAGAAAAAACCATATTTTCGCAATAGCGGGGATAAAATGAAAAGGCCAATTAGGAAGAAAGTGCTTTCTGAAGTGCATTGTAATGTATACAGTGACATCTAATGCACGTGGCTTCGCGAGTCTATGACATATTAATGCCAATGGAACTTTCTTTTTTCTGTTATGCTAGAGGCAGCGGCGATTTATTTTTCTTTTCCGAGGATGTTTTAACGTATATTTACAGAAAGCCAGGAATAAATAAGGCTGTATGAGATCGTGAGGATATTAGACGTTAACTGTAAATGACATTAGACATGCCTCTTAAGGAACACCTGCCGCTTTTATTTAACATATTCTTATTGTATCGTTCGTTGCGCTGTCCTTATCATCATCGTCATCATCATCATCATCATCGTTGTCGTCGTCGTCGTCGTCGTCGTCGTCGTTGTCATTATTATTATTTTAAAACGATCTTTCAATTTTATTTATACTACTATATGCCACTTACATATATATATAAACAAGTAATTATTTTAATTATTCTTATCGGATAAATTTAAAAGACACTCTTATCGGTTTGTAAATGACAATTTCTTGTTTTCTTACTATTAGTTATAATGAATCGAGCTTTACCATATATCGACAAATATTCTAATGGAATGTAACGTTTAGGAATATATAATTTGTTTCAAGATATTGAAATATATGAAACAATCCTATATCTTGCACTTGTCGGTATATTCCAAGAAAAGTTTAATTCGATTCATTTAGAGTACATGCTCGTGTAAACATTAATAATAATAATATATATATATATATATATTGTGTGTGTGTGTGTGTGTGTATGTGTGTGTATAATACGTGGTTAATTACGGAATGTGAGCAGTATGTACTTGTAAACGAGTTAATTAACATTGAATGCTTAGAAAAGTATGTGTAATAAATATATCCCTTTCTCTTTCTCTTTGGATTTATCGATGAATTTAAAACTTAATTTCAATTAATTTGAATGTGAGGATAATTTTCTTATTTTCCAGGAACGTTGTATTTTATTTATTTATATCCATAAAGAATGACTTACACGATTTTGTAATATTATTTATAGAGCCAAGTATATTGTCACGTAGAGTTTTCGTTTCATAAAACTTATTTATTAGTTACCCTCGAGCGCAAATGAACAGTAAATTCAATTCGGATAATTAATTATATAAAAATTAAAATAATTACGAAAGCGATTTCCTTTGATAATACGCTTAAGACTTACGCCTAAGCCCAGTGGTAATAAAAGTAGCAATAATTCATACGTTTGTTGATAAACAAAAACAAAAAAAAAAACAAAAAAAAAATGGGGGCTCGAGAGGGGAAGAGGGAGACGTAATGGATAATTTGTCGGTATAGGTCGTGCTTGGATGTCTGAGAATTCATGTATAGGCTGAGTCACAGAGCGTTCCCGGACTCAGCTTTTCCCGAAAATCGATGATATTCTTGTACCGCGGATGATCCGCGGTAGTCGATTTCGTGAATAGGTCGAGGCGAGATCCACGCGGCGAGCGAACGACTGGAAAATCCGCTCTACGCGCTATTGGCCAATACGGTATTGGCCTCTCGTTTTTCCCCGGCTCGGGCCACAAAGGCAGACTCGGCCTCTTAGCGCCCCTCGCGCCCCGGATTTTCGCAACAGGAGGTTCGCGCCTTGGCAGAGCCGAGCACTCTATGCTACCCCCCCCATCCACCCATCTCCTCCCCTCACACTGCCCCTTACCCCACCCACCCAGGAAACGCCCTAATTTCCATGGCCCGTGATTTCGGCCGGCGATAGCGCACTTATCCATGTAATCCGTAAGTGAATGTCCCCGCGCACGGCCTACGATCAATCTATGCCTCAATTTTTCTCATTATATCCGCGGACGGGGATTTTTCATAGTTTCTTTTATTAACGAGCGCCGGCTCGCTCCGAACGAGTCCTTTGGTGCCACGCGAATTCACCTCACCTCCATCCGTGACTAACCTTTGTCGCAACGACCCCAGAACATTATTTATTTCTATTGCGTTATTACCTATATATATATATATATATATATACGTATTATTTTAAAGGTTCGTTTTGTTTTGTTGATAATACAAAACCGAGCCACGTAACGCCTTTATTTATTTGCTTCGATTTCCTGTAATTCCAGCTTCGATTTAGAATAATATGCAAATTATCGATTTTCGAATCAATTCAAATCACCGAATGTCGAGAATGTCTTTGAACGTTCAAAATCGCTTCAGCCGACCCATCGACGTTAAAGCTCGAATAATTAGTCTCGACGACGTCGTCCAGCAATTACGATATAATAATCAATCCGTTCGATCATTCGGATTATTATTATACTTCGGTTTCAGTAGCCAATGCAATTAAGTAACGAGCCGCACTCATTTATCTGTTAAGACGCGTATACTCTTGATATAAAAGAAAGTGACAAGAGGGTATGAGAACGACAGTCGCGCAACCGAGTCGTAAATAGTCATAATAAAGCGGTGCATCATCAGTCCTCGGAATGTAAGACCGGGAGCAGCGGTTTCGCACACACGCGCACAGGCCATTGTCTTGGTTTCGGGTGAAAAGCAAACTTTCACCACTAGATGAAGCTTGCAATTTAACCCCTTTCTCTTTCGATGCGATTTTTCCGTGGCCACCGGACGAATTATTTATTTATCTATTCACGGCCCCCGTAAGCGGCGCTACGAGTCGCGGATTTCTAATATTGGAAATAGGGAACGAAAGTCTTGGGCTCGGCGCGTATTGCCGGAATAATTCCTATTTTAATAGATAATTCGCTCGAACGTGTCGATAAACGGTTCGACAAAAAGAAAAGAAAAAAAAAATCAATAATTTGAATAGTTTAGCTGGTAATAAATAATATTTATATTATAATAAAGAGTGCCGACAAGGAGAGATAATTTTTTGGTCGACAGTATAATCAATGCACGTAGTCGATTTAATTGAAAACTACTAAATCGACTGAAATGATAAATTTTTTTTTTCCCTTCTCACGTACGGAAAGAGGGAAAAATAAGCAAAGCGATTAAAGTTTATTGCTTGATAATGTATATCAAATCACTTCTTATATCATTGAAAATTACGACGATGTAGTAAATTTATCAATTTTTATGACATTGTTCATAATTATGATAATGCCTGACTCCTATAAAACATTCCCATTTCAATAAATTCTTCGTTTTTTCAATGAAGTACTTTTTAAATTATTGTATCATAGCTTACGTAATTCATCGCAAATAGAAATTAAAACTATAACATTGATTCTACTCCGATCGCTCGTGCTCTCAGCTTATTAATATATATATATATATATATTATTGATTATATATTCAACGGCGATAAATTATGGTTCAGTAAATTACTTCTTATTGATTATGTACTTTAGTTTTTAATTTATGATCGACAAATGCATATTCTTGTCAAAACAAGGTCGAGCGACATTTTTTTCTTTTATATTCGCAATTTTTTTATGTCGAAATCGCAATTTTCTTGTGATATAAGATTCTCCTCCTCGGTGCGTACATTGCAATACGAGCACTCGATGATACACGGGTTCGTGTACGCGCACATCTGCATCGAATAGCGAAACAAAATTTTCGTTCAATGTATATAACACGTGTTTTTGTTGTGCTTGGACGAAGCGAATAATGGAAACGAAGTCTAGACTTCACTGTCAAATAAACGAATGTAAATAATACAGGATTATGATTGATAATAATCAGGTGTCTGTACAAGGTATCTCCCCCCCCCCCACCCATCCACCTATCCGCCTCCACCACCACCACTAATCTTCATTATAATCTTGTAATAGCCAGAAGACGCGGAGAAGAAGTAGGGAAGTTTCGGAAGACATAAATTCATTCGAAAGGCGTAAATAAATCGCACTTTACTTATAAAAAAGTCAGTGGGGTACCGTTCCGAGCAAGGCAGATAAAGAAAGGAAATGCTGAATGAGAAGAAGTGGCCGGGTAAAGAGATATTTTTTTTCTTCCAACTCATTTGGCCTCTTTATAATAACGAAGCCGGTAATCCTTACGATAAATGCGAAGGAGATGGTAAATAAAAGGCCAATGACACGTGACAAATGTTGTAATTTTTACATGCAAAGGAAATGAAAAAGGAAAAATATTGGAATAAGAGTAAGCGGTCGCCGAGCGAGGTTCCCCATGAACAAGGAAATCGAGGAAAAGAATTATTGTACAAGAAAAAAGTCTCATTAGAGTGCTCGATGCTTTTTATGCCGATAACCCAAATCGGTGCAAAAGTTTACAAAATCATACAAAAGTGTACCAGTCATCATTCAAATCCCAATTACTGTAATTAGCATACGATTCAAGTAACTTTATTTATTTACCTGCGCTCTACCGTATTAATTATTTTGGCTTAATAATATAAATAATTTTCTTATTTACGACGTTGAGGTAAAAGTTTACATTGCCAGGGACAATACGAGGAGCCTTTTAATACTTTACTTTCATCTTAAGGCATTTCTCTAATTCATAAAAATATTCTTTAAAAAAGTAATCAAGTACTCGTAAACGCTCGTTATTACTTAAAATTTACTAACGACTTTAACGGCTCGCGGCCTTTAAATATCGATTTCGAAGCCACTTGCGATTTAGTAAATTATAGAAAAATGAAAAGTGGCATCTGAATATTGTCTAGCATGTCCAGGATAAATGAAAATTTATCACATTGATGATCGAGGTTCGACATTTCCAGCTTAGACGTAAGACTAATGGCTAAGATTTCTTAACTTTCCGAGAATTTATTATTCTTAATTCTCACTCGAGGTCAACAAACAATTCATCATTATTATAATGATGTTAATATTATTACTATTATTACTATTACTATTACTATTACTATTACTATTACTATTATTATTATTATTAAAACGAACGCTTATCGATTGGATGGTTAATAAACGATAATTACGGATGCTGCGAGGGGATTCAACGGAGGTTCAACGACTCGATTATCTCGCGAGTGAGTAAAGTCCCTTTTGTCTTATGAATGAAAGTATAAGATTTCGCGAATTCTATGGACATGGCAAATATTTATATGCTAAAGTGTAAAAATTCGCGCTTTTAACGGTCGGTCGTCGGAAAGAAAAGTTGAGAAAAGAAAAACGCAAAAGTGCATATAAAGTTTCGAGGAAGGATGGGGGGGGGGAAAGTCTCGGCTCTAGGGATAAAACAATGTCTTATCGAGGGAAAATGAGGAAGTACGAAGACGTATTTGCCGGTTCGCGGCAGAGATCGTAACAGAGAAGTCGTGGAGCAGACTGATTATTTACAAGGGTGGATTTATAAGGGGCGGCGGGAGGGACGACGACGACGACGACGACGACGACGACGAAGAGAAAGAAGAGATCGATTGCCGGGCGTCAGTGGGAGCGTGAAAGGTAACGGTCACTGGGGATTTTAAAATTGGCGGTGGTGGTGGAGGAGGAGGAGGAAGAAGAAAGACCGAGGTAGTAAAGAGCTGGAAAATATCCGTGCTTTACATATGGAAATATTTACCGGGCTGTCGTTGCACTCGCTCGGTCTCGAGCTCGTCGGCCGCACGCTATATTGACTCTAGCCATTCGCCGACATTGGCAGTTACTCATGTAATGACATAACTCGGCCGTACACGTCACGAAGTTTTATTGTACCCGCGCGACTCGGAATCACCCTCCACCCCCTCTCCCGGCCCTCGGCCCAGCACCGTTCGACAGCCACCATTACCAGGGGATGGGCAAGGAAGGACCTCATAGGGTCTCCGAGCCTTATCCTTAAAGTCCGTCCCGGGGGATAGGTGGATAGGGGTTTGGAAGGAGGGGGGGGGGGGGTATGGAGTAGAGGCCGAGCCAGACGAATCGGCGGATGGAGCGCGGCTTCGTAGTCACGACGGCGATAAGCTCGCACGCAGTCTCAAGGCTGAGGGGGCGCAAAGTGTCAATGGACGCGCGACGAGCTCAGGGGGTGACAAGGAGTACCGCGGCAAGGAGTCAGAGTTCGGCGAGGAGGGGATGAGTGAGCCGGGAACAGCGGCGAGCCGCAATGAGAGGTGACAGAAAATGTCGTTTCACCAGGGTGGGCGGCGTGGAGGCGGGGGACAGGGTGATAGCGGCGACGAGCGATGAACTCGGGCGCTCGGTGACAATCGTCTCTTCGTCCTCCCCCGCCCACGTCCCTCGCCGTACCTCTTTTTTCGGTAAGGCAATTGTAATGTGGAACGGTGGCGCTACGACGACGACATTACCAATGAACTTTGTGATATCGCGCTCGTCAAGGGAACGATTCTCTCTCTCTCTCTCTCTCTCTCTCTCTCCAGCCCCCATTCCTCTCCACGGCCACCCTCCAGCTCCTGCAGCGCGAGACAGGCCGAGCTAAGGCCAATATCGTCTCGCGCATTATTATATAAATCTGGCATAATACTCGGACAGGCTTATCTTAGTCTATTCAGAGTCGGAAAATAACGGCTCCCCGCGTTATTTCCATAAAAGCTTCCGTTCCCCGTGACTACGGACGACGCGTCCATATCCGTTCTCTTACTTATTACAGAAGCCGAGTCCCAATAACCGTCTCAGTTGGCCCAATGCCTTTGTTCGATGTGAAATTCGTAGGTAAAAAAAAGGCCGGAGTCGTAATAAGATTTTTAAAAGTGATTAAGTATTGGCGATGTAGGAAAGGATTGTGCTCGATGTACAAAGTGTGAAAGGCAAGGTAAACGTGCTAATTGTCGGCCGTTAATAGAAATCCCAGAAGAGGAAAAGCAAACAGGAGCGAAGCCGAGGCCGTCCGGAGCACCACCAGATGCACCCGATCCGCTCACTGCATTACCAAGGGACGCGATCTCTATTTAATCCCAAGGTCAACTCTTCCTTTCAACTCTTTCGAGCTTTTACATAATCCAATTCAAATGATCGATCTCCGCATTAGTCCCTTTTCCTTATTCACTAATCCGGATTGGGCCATCGGGGCTCGAGTATTTTAATACGTATCTTAGGATTTGTAAATAAATTCCCGATCTTTCATCCGTATTCCACTTATTTCTCGTGCCGTTGGCTCGCTCGGCATTCTTCGAGGCCGGAAATTCATCGCCTGCCAATTATCTATTATTCGAAGCCGAAGTTTAATAAATTTTCAAAGTATTGGTATAAAAGTGTCTCGGGCCGTCTTCCTCGCGACTTAAGGGGACAAGCTTAGCGTATACGTTCCCAGGGATTATTGGGGACAGTTAGAGAAATTGGCAGGGGGTGGGGCAGAGGGTAAAGCGGTTAATTACATAGCGTGGAGTTGCGCGTGGTCGAGGCGCGTGTGCATTGGGCCACTCGGGCGGAATAAGGACATCGCTCGCGGCTCTCACTCGGAGCTGGAGGCCGCGAATAATATCCTCACTTGGTGAGGTTCGATCGCGGCGCTGCCCGGTTCCCTCGTACGCTCTTCGCCGTCGGCTCCGTTAGCGCAATCCGAGTCTCCGCGTTACTTTACCGGGCTTCACCTCGGCTGTCGCGTCCCGGGGATTTCGGATCTTACCTACGTCTTACCTCCCCTCCTCGTTCAGAGGCTCGTTCGCGGCATTATCAACGGAAGCGGTGAAAGAGCGGTTTCTCGAGCACGTGCACGGTCTTCCGCCGTCACCTCCTCCGCCGTCACCACCTCCCCAACGTCCTCCTCCTCCTCCTCCTCCTCCTCCTCCTCCTTTTCCTTCGACGCGAAGTCTAGCGCGCGCTCGTCCCCCCCACCCCCGTTCCCCGGCGCCCCTCCGCGGGAGCACGGTTGCCTCCCCGCCCCCGTAAGCGGTTACGCGCGGCGACGGTCAGCGCCTCGGGACCGACGTCAGCCACCACTGCCGCGGCTCGAGTCCAGATGGTGGGACTCACGTAGAGGCGCGCGCCCGTCTCGCTCAGGCTCCGAAGCTCTGGACCGGAGGCCACGATACTCCGCCAGTGACCAATACTCCTCGGCACCGTTCACGGGGAGGCGGGGTCATGTTGTAGCGCTCGGACAGAGAGGAGCCCACCCGCCCACCCGCCCCTACTCTATGTAAGTCTTTCTCAGTTCTTCACACGTCACGCGTCACGCGTCTCCCTCTCGACGATAGCCTCCCTCCTCGAGCCCCTGTTCGTCCTCTCTCTCTCTCTCTCTCTCTCTCTCTCTCTCTCTCTCTCTCTCTCTCTTTCCCCGCCCCACCTACTCTTACTCTGAAGGCGCAAAGTGGATGTTTTGGGCGGTGGGTGGCGCGAAAAGCAAGAGCCGGCGAGTTCTACTGGAGGCGCCCGCTGACAGTTTTTCGATGCGCGCTGCTCCTCGCGGTCGTACCGGGCTGCACGCTTCCTGGCTTCCCTCCTCGCGAGTCTCGGCCCTCCGGCCGGCCAGCCCCCGCCCGCCCGCCGCCCCCTGATCCCTGCACCCTGCCTTATCCTACCACCCACCCATCCCACCACACCCCCCCTTCGCCCCGGAAAGTCCCTCCTCCGCTACGGCGTGGCCCACGCGAGCCGAGAGCGTTCGTTACAAGAGCGTTCGTTCCGGCGGTCCCTCCAGTTTCCTACGGTCCATGCTAATGCTGCGCCGACACCGCCGATCCACGACACCCAGTGACACCGTTTCTCCGTCCACTCGGACCACGTTGGCCGCATCCCGCGTCAGAAAGCATTTCAGAAGGTAACGATCCGGTCGGGCTACCTCTTCC
Source organism: Ceratosolen fusciceps (assembly GCA_018883505.1). NCBI lineage: Eukaryota > Metazoa > Arthropoda > Insecta > Hymenoptera > Agaonidae > Ceratosolen > Ceratosolen fusciceps. Next base: position 8,093,061 of record RCIC01000003.1, on the reverse strand, counting down.
CCGGAAGCCGAGACCCCCACGACCCTCTCGAACCCTTTGTATTAATTTTGTCGAGCCGCCGAGGTGCTCTATAGTACTGCGATATTTCTTAACCTTGGCTTAAGAAATATTTATCGCACACACTTTCAAATTTACTCAAAGTTTTATTTCTCAATTAACGTTATTTCGCTTTTGCAACATTGGCATTTATACGTGTGCATGCCCTCGCTTGTATTTTCATATGTATATAATTGTAAATGTAAATAGAGGCGGTGCTTTTTTTTTCATCCTTACGTTCTCTCCCTCCCTCCCTCTCTCTCTCTCTCTCTCTCTCTCTCTCTCACTCTCTCTCTCACTCTCTCACTGTCTCACTCTCTATTTCCCCGTAACTCACACCGAGCAAACTTTAATGGAAATTTATTGTGTTTTTTGGCTGAGGCGCGAGCCGGTAATTTAAAATTCTAGTTAAACGAATTGGTGTGCGGAAATAGGAATCGTTACTGCTGCTAGTGCTGCTGCTGCTGCCAGATATTCCTTACAGCCTCACGTATTATGAAATACAAAATGTCTTTTCTCAATCCTAAGCAATGCCATGTACCGTTTATTACGTGCGATTGAACGGGCCAACGAATCCTCTTGCTTGGCCTTTGCGTTTCTACTTACCGATAAATCCCGATCACCTCTCTCAATTATCGAAATAAAGTACTGTTTATCAGGCTCCCCGAGAGAGAGAGAGAGAGAGAGAGAGACAAGTTATGATGTAATTATTACCGTAATTAATAAAAATCCATCGAGTGAAGTTATTGCACTCGCTCTTAAAATATGATTAATTAGCATTCTATGAGAATAGTGTCGTAATAATGATACTCGCGTTCGATTTCATTTCGAAAACCGAATATAAATAATACTACTCGCGAAGCTTGTAATAATTTCATTTGGAATTTTTCTAATTACCGCAATAGTTTTGTTTGAAATTAGCGAATATTGATTGCCATGAATATTTCGTGTCCTGTAGAAAAAAAAAAAAAAAAAGAAGGAAAAAAAAACTATAAAAGTATTAATTTGCCGCTTCTATTATTACTCGGACGGACAAGGATGCGATCCTACTTTCGCAAAGTTTTCTTTTATCGGCCCAAAGAGCCCGCACGTAATTATTATTAAAATTAAATATAAATGTTTAATAGATTCGCTCGAAAGGATCGCATATAAAATTAACGATCGACCTGCAATCAAACGTTACGTGCATATCAATCAAACAACCATTGGAAGTGAAACAAAAAAAAAAAAAAAGGGAAAAGAAGGTTGTACGCCCGGTGTGTCTGTGTGGTGTGCCGTGTGCCGTGTGCCGTGTACAGTGTATGTGTGTGTGTGTGTGTGTCTGTATGCTCGGGTGGATATAGAAAAAAAAAGTAGTAAAGAACGAGAGCGTAGGAGAATAAAACAAAAAAAACGCGTTCGGTTTTTCATAATCGAAAAATTCGGCAACGGCGTGCAATGTAATTATCGGCTCCTGTCATAAAGCGTTTATTTCGTGGTATTGCGTAAGTTTCGAAAAGCCCAGAGAACAAAAAGGCAGAAAGAGCAGAAAGAACAGAATCGCATCGCGCGTGTAAAAATCAGCGGCGCTAAAACTAGTTTTACTTAGGCCAGGGTATAAAAGAGGCAGCCGCTCGGTTTGGGTGCATGATGGTCCGGGTCGGGGGCGGGGGGGGGAGGGGGTAGGCAGGAGACATTTCGTCGTTGCGCATATTGTCGTATCGTCAGAGCCGCCGTCGGCTTAGACAGGCAAATCCCAAATCCGCCGGAAACGTCGATGCTCGAGTATCGGGTAATTATTGCCCCTTCTCGGATCCACGCCCATGCCCATGCCCATGCCCTTTAATCTTTCTTATCATTTCGTCAAACAAACGTTGCCAAGTGAACGCGATCGTCGCGTCTCTCAAGAAAAACTCCCTGAAGTTGTCTTCTTATATCTGAAGATTCTTCGACTCATCGTCTGTAAAGTATTTCTTCTCGTTCGGTAACTTGACGCTTTCAAATATCGATAATCGAATTGAAAAATTTCAATGCGGCTCGATTAATTTACTGGATATATTTATTCCACATTGCGTAAGCAAGACGACTCTTAAATCCTATAATAGTCGAATATTATTATGAAAGTCTTTATTATACTTTATAATAAGCTGCACAAGTTCATTAAGAACATAAAAACAAAACAAAAAAAAAACACATAGTTTTATATTCGAAAATATCACAAGAATTTGTGATATGGTTTTATCACTAATTTTATCTAAATTTTCGAAGAATATGCAAATCGATTATTTTTTAGGCCTTTCATTCGTAATACATATGACGTATACATTACAATATAACATATATATATATATATAACGCAATACGTTTTATTTATCACGTCTTTTTGTTTTAGATTAAAAATTCCTCTTTCGTGATTCAGTTTAAATATTAAGTTAAATTAATTTAATAATTAAAGAATCTTAATGTCAACGAGACCTTCTTTCAAAATTCAACAAGTTGATTCGAATTAATTATTTTCCATTTTCCAACAGCAATCCATTTATTATTGACTACTTTAATCTATCTTTCCCTTAATATCTTCATCGTATGTTCTATTATGTGTTTATTTTCAAGATCGATCATAAATAAATCCACCTCCGAACGAGTAAACAGCTTTTCCTTTCTCGTGACTCTCGTGACTCCCGATCTACAGGCAAAACATTTCTTTTTGAACTGCTAAATACAGTTATTGGGGTTATTTCATTAGATAGATATTAACTAACCGCTTGATTTTATTTTTCAATCATTACACTACATTTAATACGAATCAGCCGCGTGTATGCATTATGTAAGACAAAATTCATTTGTACGTAGTTTGTATTGTCGATCGATATTCAATCGGTAATATTCATCTCCTAAGTAATGAGAGTATGAATTAGAAAAAAGAAAAAGAAAAAGAAAAAGAAATTAATAATCAAGGAACTCGTGAGCTCATTACTCAGTCTGAAATAAATTGCAAATAAATTACACAAAAAAAAATGCTCGATTCCGATTCCATAATTATTTTTCATTTTTGTGATATTAATGCGCGACTGTTTGCTGCATTCGACACTCGGATGTACGTACGTACGCTAGTACGCACCACACGTGCAATTGTGGCTTTTATTGCGGTAGAACGGAGAAATTGTACCCGTGACCTTCATACGGTATATCGTTAATGGAAGGGATTGAGCAGGAGAGGGGATCGAAGCCGATCTCGGCTATACGATCTTCCCTAAATAACGAATGCAGATTAACACGCTAATGGTATTAAATAAAAATAATCATTACAACATCGACATCGACATCGACAGCCTGAAAACCGCATTTTTTCTTTGTTACCCGCTAAATTATTAATACCTCGGGATGTTATAAAGAAATATATATAAAAATTTAGATGCACCTAAAAACCTCAACGGCAACTATTCGGAAGAATATTTTTATAAACGACGTTTGCGGTATTTCCTACGATCGGTATAAAATAAAATTTTACTATTAACGAATTCATTAGAATCTGCACGAACGAATGCACATCCATTGCCATTGATTTTTCCATAAGCTCTAAATTATCGTTAATTTCGTGATGATACTGTTTAGTTTTAATGGCAATGCTGTTGTGCAAATATTCGGAAATGCCGAATATGTGTCGGTTATCGTCGGCGACTGTCGGACTTAAGGAGGACAAACAATACTATTCATTACGATAATAAAAGAAACGATTGCGGGCATTAAATACGTTGTCGCTCGGCAGAAATATCGCGGCTCTAAAGTGTCTTAAGCCAACAACTCTAAGACAATACAACGAGTTCATCTACCGTGAAAATCATTGTCAAGGATTATTTCATTTTACTCCGTTTACCGTATAATCCTTTTCTCTGTCTCGCGGTCCGCATCTCGCCGCGCCCTCTGTGTCCATCTCATCGTACCTACCGGAGCTCAAAGGACAATTGCCCTTCGAAAATAAAATTATTAAAAATTACATTATACGGACAGCTGTTCGATCAATTCAAGCATACAATTGAACGAATGGAATTTATTATTCCCGTTTGACTCCGTATTTCATTCAAGGATATTAATTAGAATAATTGATCCTATTAATTTTACGAGATCCTAATAAAATGAGGAGAGAGAAAAAATGAAGGATTTTGATGAAGTGATGCGTGAGTTGAGATCGTTTTTTTCTCTTTCTTTCTTTTTTTCTTTCGGTCCCGAGCATTGGATAGCAAAGATCATTACATGATTATTGGATTAACGGCGTAATAATGGCGCGCGAGCTTAAAATACGGGGATTTTGGTTGAAAACGTGATATTCAGGTCGAGATTCCCATTGGTATCTGGGATATGGTTTAAAAATAGCCAGTGGCCTGTGCCTGCCGAGATAATTAGTATTAGTGTAGTTTTGTGCGGACGATTATGTGGGCTTCGACCCTCGGTTGCAGTTTACTGACCCAAGGGAACTTAAGTACACCGACTTCAATGCTAATTGCGAAATCAATGGTCTCAATTATTACGGAGCCGTGTAAGTACGCAATTCCGCAGCCCTTTCTCATTGGCCGGAGAGCTTCTACTGCTGAAGATATATTTTCCGGATAGAACTGGAGATCTTATTTTCTCCGTGGAACTCGCATCCATTACGTAAATTCTAGGATTGCGAAGGGAGTGTACCTCAATAACCTTCCAAGGCCATTCCGATGTTAAATTAACCTATAGGTGCTCCTTTCCCGTCCGATCATCGGCCCATAGACAATACTCCTACCGTCCTTGTTCTCAGCTTCTTAGGGTTCTTTGGGGGCATCGGTTTACAAAGGCAACTGCAATCACTTAACATAAATACGGATTTAGATCCATCGAGTCTGAAGATTTGAGTCTTCGTTTCGGAAAATATAATGGCATTGCTTCCAAGAATTCTACAAATTCTACGCATTACTAGGCTGGAACATTATTTAACAATAGTAATGTCAATATTACTTGCAATTCTGTCGGCTGAAACTTTACAAGAACTTTATTACAAGTTCGTTGACCCATGGTTATGATTAATATATGCGTATGTATGGAATATATACGCATAACATTGACTATTGCTTGTGGCCAAGCTGTAAAATTATAAATCGAATTAAATTTATTTCTGAATAAAATTCAATTAACATTATCATTAATTTGAAGAGAAGTAAATTAATAATTTCACAATTAAACGCTCGATCGTATATTTTCATCATTCGTTCGTTCATTTTCCTTAATCGTTGAAAATACAGTCTCCCTTTGTAATCTCCCTATAAATGATAGATAATAATAATTGTGTCGTTTCATTCAATAACTTATTGTTTCTTACAAGCCGTCTTTATAATAAAAGACGTCGCGTGATTTTTTAGAACCATACAGTATTCCAGTTTGTAAATATAAATTGATCTTAATTCGCAATCTCATTTCTACGCATCGCATACACACATTTTTGTATATATATATATATATACACAGAAAATTTCGAAATTCAAACGATAAGGATCATAATGTAAAGAGAAATTTAGAATAAGCATTGATTTGGTAATTGATTTGGCCAAAGAAAGCCAAGGTAATGTTATTCCGCGGACTAATTAAGTATTAATTCATTTGGTGTCGTAAATAGAGATATTAACATGGCCATGAGTGTCTGGCGGAGTAGTTAGTTTTAAAGAGATTCCGCGACAGGATAAGTATCGTAATGACGACTGGCATTACTCGAGAGAGAATCGGCTCTGTTGCACCGATCTTATCGGCCGAATTAGCGTATCGAGCGGATCATCGCACGTACGCACAGTATAATGTGAGCGCGCGGATTGATATCGGCGCCGCTCAGGTATAATATTCGTCTCCGGATAAAAAATTGCACAATTAAAGGAAATTTGTTTACGATCGGGCGCACGAATTTTTCAATGCTGCCCGCGGCTTCGACGGTATGTGTGCCTCCTGCGCGTACGCGTGTGCGCGCACGCGCGCCTTTACGTGTCTGGCTGGCCGGCCGGCTGGGCGATAAAAGAGAGAAGTGTCGTTTCTGCCGGCTACTGCTTACTCTCCCGAGGTGCTTGTGCAATTTTTCGCCGGCTCGCGAGCTACGAGGTGCAAAATTGTGTAATGAATTTCTGAGATGAAAATTCCGCAAAGATCTGCTGCTGCTGCTGCTGCTGCTGCTGCTGCTGCTGCTGCTACTGCTGCTACTGCTGCTGTTTAATGACAAATGCGTTTACGCTCCTTGCATTATTGATGAAAAATCTTCATCGCAAGCGTTGATGCCTCGAATCCTTTGACTTTGTGATATTTGCAGAATCTTATGGGCCGAGCTCGACGATTAATCTACTAAGGGTCGGAACAGTTAGAAAATTAACCCCTTGACTACCCCCTACCGATCAGATTTTCGATATTTTGAAATCGTACTCCCGAGTATTATTGTCGTCGCCGTCGTCGTCGTCGTCGTCGTCGTCGTCGTCGGTTTCGTAAAACTCACCGTTTTTCTCAAACTTCACTTGTAATTTGAGTTTTAAGTACCCGTGCTCTTGAGCCGTAAAAAGTTACTTACATTTTATTACACTATAACGTTGTTGTTAATTAGCGGAATGGAGTGAAATGAAATTATAGCGTGCTAGCGCGCATGTCTTGTTCCTTGAATATTAAAGTCGATTAATAATAACGGATCCGAATCAAATGGCTGATTTATGACGCATTATTGCCGATCGATATCGCGGAGTCGCACGCCGAACCAGAAAATAGTAATTGTAAATAGAATTCTAGGTGAAAAAAACCCGTTGATTAGATTCACGAGCCTTATCACGGTGGGGGCTTCCCAGTTACGGGACGAGGGGAGGGAGGGACGACGATCGAATTCACCTTATAAAACGTGTGCAGCTGACGCGTAGAGGGCTCGGAGATGCTTTTCGGGGAGGGGGAGCCGAGTCGAAGTAAGGAATAATTTGTAGAGCCTCGAGTAGTTTGTGTGGCTCGTAAACGCGCTAGGAGGGAGGGGGAGGGAGGGCTCGGTTAGCTCTAGAAAAGGAAACGTGTCGGCGGCATCGCCGAAGCATTCGAAGGTAAAGATAGTCCGGACCCGCGCTACCGAGCATTTCCGACGGCATTAATCATTAATGTCGAAATTGTCCGTTCGCTCGAATGCGCGGCCCCGGCTGTCCTCCCCCCTCCGCCCCCCCCTCCACCACCCGCTCGACGATAGAGCTCTAGCTCGCATTTTCGCTTGGGCAATCGCGCGAATGGCCGAGAACGAGGGAGGCAGGTAAGGCTCGCCCTTAGCGAGGATCTATCTTATCTGGATCAGCGGATTATGCGGTACAATTTTATCTTTCCGAGTTCTTCCGACGCAACAGCGATTCTAACGCCATTAAAGATTTTACGCGCTCCCTCGGCTCCGCTTTGCCAGCGATACATTGAGCGATTTGCAAGACAATTGACTTTTTATTCGGGCACGGTTTTCTGCAATTAGGGAATTAGACTTATTTCTCAATTCTACTTTTCTTCCTTTTTTTGCTCGCGACAACCATTCAGCGCTACTTCGGCCTACAAATTCTAGAAAAGATATAATACTTTACACCGTGTCGTAATTATGGTAATATTTTCATTATTACCCTGAGCAGCGAGAAACCATTAATCTCGATAAGTACACTTACACACACACACACACACATATATATATTTTGCACTAGATATTGTGAAAATACAATTTTTCCAAACGTCAAATAATTGTGCGGATAAAAAAAATAAAAATAAAAGCGGGCAACGCTTGTTTATTAATATAAGATTCAGCGCAAGGGTGATATTTTGAAATACGTCTTATATATATATATATATATTAACAGCGGTTTTCACAGCGATTTATAGCGATTTTTATAGCCAATATCAATTTATAGCCAATACGAACGAGACATTCCAGCCAAAACAATCACTTTTCTAGCCACAGTTACTTCGCATTTCATTGAAAATATCCCTGAAACCACGAAATATCTACGTAGTCGATATTTGACAAAGACAATTAATAATTCAAGGCAAACGGTTAAAGGGGTCGTTCCTCTATTAATTAACAGCACCGCTAACTTACGCTTATTAATTACCTAAATGGCTTATAATATCTTTAAAAATTCTTTTATGCAAATAATAGATGAGACTTTGGTTTCTTCCACATATATATATATATAGATATACATATATTGAATGTTACGCAATAAAAAATAATTGCGTAACTTTATTATCCATTTTACTGTAACTTAGTTAAGTCCAATAATAAAAATTCGTTATAAAGAAAACGTAAAGTATTTCAAACGCTACGAGCATGTATTTTATCTTTTTTTTTTTTTAGACAAATTTGGAAGTGTACGTAAAAAGATGCTTTCGCGAGCGCAAATGGTAAGATCGTACATAATAATTTCAACCTTGACTTTGTTATGCTCTATTTATGGCTGGAAACCTAAGGATCCAAAAGTTTAACAAATTTTACCTTTAAAGGGGCAACGTGTCCATACAAAATTATTGAATACGACTCAGTTTATAGATGAAATAACAATTGTAAGTGGTTTTGGAATAATTGAAATTCGATGGATCGATAATACGGGAATAAATTTCGTCAGTGATCTGAAAAAAAGTAATTAGAATTTCGCTAATTTTAAACGCCGTTTTTTCAATTTAATCTAAAAGATATTATGAAATAGTGCGGGAACAAAAAAATTCAATGGATGAAAAGTTTCTTTTCGGCAATCAATATTTATATAAATGACTTTGGCTTGAGGAAGAGGCAGCGAGTTATTTACTAAAAATGTCCTTGCTCATTAAACGAAGATCAGAATAAGTAGTTCGGAAGAGCGCCGCTCGCACACGTACATGCATAACGCATACATAACCCTAGATGAGTTAAGAAAAAATATCAGGAAAATAAGATCAACTGGTTTTTGACATGCATATTAAGAGGAATATAATTGAATATCTTATGTTTTAGTCGCGATCGTGCATGGATCGGAGGAGATAATTCGAATAACGTTTATTTGTTTTATCAGCCGGTGCTGCGTGACTTTCTGCCCGTATTGTTAATATCGGCTTATTGTTAATATTATTGAGGCCGAAATCAAGGAAGGCCGCCGATATATAAGCATAGGAAGCTCGCGGCCAATACTTCGGGGCGAATTTTATGAAAAATTAATATTTACTCGAATGCGTATCGGCCTCGTCATTGCACCGACTATTGCATGACATTTGTCATCCTAAGATAATGCGTCGTAATGACAACATGCAGATTAACCGAGCACACGTGTGACGAGCTTCGCTCAAATATATTCGATAATTATCCCACGGATCTTCGCCCTAGACGAAATTATATCCTCGATACTCGTCTCCTACTTTTCATTCATTTTTTTCTCTCCCTCCAATAATCACCGATCCTCGAATGATGCCAAACATTCCAGATAATACAATTAACTTATACTCCAGAGATCATTTTGATTTATGACTATACGTATTGTATTTATTATCCTACCTAATCAACTTCACGTACCTGACATTTTCACTAAAATAAGTCTTAAACTCATTAGGTATTCCATACAAAGATCTTCTTCCTTAAAACAATACGTACGCATGCGTTATTCGATCGATCAACGTATGATTTACTCCGCAACCTATTGACTCAAATTTATTAACAATTACTGTATTTCAGCAATAGCGCTAATTTTATATTTCATATAACCTTCTCGATAACCTTTCAATGTCTTTGAATTTTAACAAATTAGGATCAATAAGATTTCTTTCATTCATTGTACGAGATAATATTCAATGGTGAACGTGAATTTGATTATTAGAGCTGAAATCCTTAATGCTTTAATGCGTAATGATCGAAAACGAGCTCCTGACAACAATTCTATACCTATTTCGCACATGTACGATAACAAGTTCATAAAAAATATCAGCCGCAGCTCTCCCCTCTCTCTCTCTCTCTCTCTCTCTCGCTCGCTCTCTCACTCTCGATAAATTACATATCGTTTTGATCGGTCAGACTACTTTTTTTTTCTGCACTTAATGAGGTTGTGATTAATCAATAAAGAAAATGCGCCGAATGCGATTATCGCGATATAATGCAGAGCATGTAAAAACGATGAATTATTAAACATCAGTTTCCTTGATATAACTCATCCTCGGTATCTCATGATCACCAATTAAATCAACGACTTTTCGACCGCGTGTCGTAAGGCGGAACTCAATCCTCAATAAAATTAGACAATTTTTCCTTACTTTTTTCACTTTTCTTTTATAAATTACTTGCGACTTTCAGTGCATATTTCAATATTAAATATGTTTTCGTTTTCTTATTCTTTTAAATTACGAACTAAATAATCTACCCTACATAAATTTGCATCGACCAATAGAATATATATATATTTATATTTATAATTTTCTTAACAATAACTCACATATTTATCTTTACGTGTTTTTATTACATTATATAAAATATTCAGTGGTGGACACCCTTCGATATTTTTCCATAACGTTTATGCTTCGTTGTAATATTTGGTTATTTTAAATAGAATGTACAGACGTTCGTATAAAGTCTGGCATCCCATTAACTTTGTCGATAAATTTACTTACGTTAGCTAGCCAAATGAAATTAATTGACAGATATTTGAAAGCCGTTTGTCTCGCATCTTTCATTGACTAACATATGGGGTTATCGAGTAAAAGTCATGAAATAATGCACGAAGCCTTCCTTGAATTATATAAAATTATAATTAAAAACTGTGACAAATAACAATATTAAATATATGCCGTAATTTTTCGTTTTTCACTTGCTTCGCCTTGTCACTTTTAATTGTACTACATATATATATATATATATATACATTGGCTATATTTATAAGAGAATGCCGAGACAGACGAGTGTATCTGTTTCTCGGCTCTCTAATGAAAAAGGCATTGAGGAAAGAGGGAAGGTAGAAGGCAAAGCTAAGGAATAATTTTCTTTTGTTCCAGGAGGAGAAGGAGTTGGACAGTAGTGGTGAAAGTGTATTTTAAGTGAAAAGAACTTCCAGTGCAGTGAAGCGGAAGATAAAAATGAGGGATTAATAGTGAAACCTTCGCATATGGTATATTGTCTCTTCCCTTTCTCCCCTCCGCCCGCCGCCCGTCGGTCTTTCACAAACAAGGCGCGGACTTAGCTACGAGCTGCATAAATCGCTATCGAGTGAACGAAAACCTGGAATATAACAGCCAAAGAGAGTCGCCGAGCAAAGGGAAATGGGAATCTCAGCCATTGAATGATGAACCATTGAATGATGTTGGGCGAAGTCACGTAGAGGAGCCGTATCGTTGTGACGACGATCAATCGTATATTAGATTCGCTGAGGGAGCCGAGGACGGCGATCCATGTACGATCGTATAAACATTAATCAAAGAGAAGATCGCGAGTGCTAAGGAGACGGGGGGAGGTAGTCGAAGCGGGCTATCGCATCAATGGACGTCAGCGGAGTACTAGTGGAAGCTAATAGGACGTCAGGGACAGGACACGCTTGACCGTCACAGCGAGGAAAAGAAGAAAAAAAGAAAGAAAAAAAAATTAAACAAATCATTAAACGTTAAAGCGGCCTAGAAATCACTCTGAGCGAGTCGGCGAAATCTTGAATTTTGTCACCTCGGTCGTGAATAGTCGCCGAGATGAAGTTCCTAGCCGGTCTGTTCGGGGACGGCTCGCCGACGAGGATCGGCAGGCAGTACATGAAGGTGGGGAAGAACGCGCTTTTCGGCCCGAGGCCCAATCCCGACACGCCGATACCTGTGGATAAAATACCCAAGCCCCTCAATCTACTTGTCGCTCAGCGTGGAAAATTCAAGCACAGTACGTTATTTTCTATTTACTCGAATACTTTCTCCCGATACGTCATTTAAGCGGCTCCGCGTTCTTCGATACACGGGCTTTTTAAAAACGTCTCCTCCTTTATAGCGGCTTTATTACTTTTCTGCGAATGCCGGCAAAGTTTTCTACTCTACCGACCGACCGACCGACCGACCGACCGACCGACCGATTCCTATTACGGCTGCTCTAACTCTTATAAAAAGCACACCTCGAGCTTTCCTTCATATTTTCCCGACCAAATACAATTTGGTCTTACATATATATATTCATTTGGTACGGGTATGGGTATTCTTCATTTGTATTGAATATTATACGGAAAAGTTTCAGAGATGCATAAGGAAAATAACAATTATGTCATATATTATCGGAGATTTACAATTAATTGACATTTCTATGGACGTCGACTTTTACTCGACGGCTCGTTATAAAATCCTATGTAGCGAGCTATTTTAACGGGTGAATTGATTATTCGCTGTAGAATAATAGAAATTTTGCGAAATCCGATTCTTTTCATTGACATTTCTTAATTTCATACACGTTGTCGTTAAATATTATTCAATTTCATGTACTACAGCCAAATACAAGCAAATCTCTTGTGAATTGAAAAATATTCCTATTCCCTGCATTAGTTCATAACTCCTACTCCCAGTGAAAATTAATTGTTTATTCAGAACAATAAATAATATTCTTTCCTATAATATTAATAGTGATTTAACGAGCTTCACATTTTCCTTCTAATAACATTAATAATACATCTATAAATAATGTGTTCAATTAATTGCATCCAGATAGATTAATTAACAATTAATTTATTAACGTACAAGTATTATCGTACCGTAGATAATAAATCGGGATAAATTAGTCTGAATGTTTAAATGAAACGTGTAGCGTTAACGACAATCAGAAGAAGTACCTTCTTTATTCACGTTACACGTATACTTATACAGGTATATATATATGTATCTGCACGTTATTTACACTTGGGGTTCATATAATTCGATCGTTTTTTTATTGAGAGGATAATTTGGAAATAAATGAGGAGAAGTTTAAGGAATAAAACGAAATATACAGATTTTTCATAAATTAATTAGGTGATTAATTCATTCCGATATGAAAATTCGATTTCGATGAAGTAACAATGCAGTTAGTTTATCAATTAGGAACTATAAAACATTAATCAAAGGCTATGAAAAGTAAATTGAAAATAATAATGTACAATCGTAAAAGCTGTTTCGTAAGCTTTGTTTCAACGATTTATTTCGAAGGCCCTCGAATTCGTCCTTACGCTCGTGTATATTATTATTATTATTATTATTATATATTATATATTATTATATATTATATATTATTATCATTAGCCGTTGTTGTATAAAAAGGCAAAAGGTTGCCCTGCAAAATGATATCCTTCGGCTTTGTACAATAAAGTAAAGCGCATAATCAAGCTAAATGACACATAGAAATTTAAGGAATGCGTGTATAATTTCTTACTCCATGTGTTTGACCTTATAATAAATTATCGGGTAAATGGACCAACGGCTCGGACACGTACGCACGCCCGAGATCATGGACGTGCGAATTCGAATGCGGATGATGGCGTGGATTATGAAAAAGTAATTGCAATTATATCTTTTTAATGTCCCGAGCTCGGAAACGTCTTTATGTACCTTACGAGCTTACTACCACTACGTTCCTTCAATTCCAATTAGCCAAGATGATGGGAACCATTTTATATTCAATCCACGCGACTTCATATGTTTTATATTTTCTTTATTTTCTTTTTTTATTAATAAATTTTAGAATTTTCCCGTTCCGAGCTATTCTCGCAGTAAATACTATATCCATCTTAATGTATATTAATATCGAGTTGCCCCTGTCATTTAAATTTAGAAAAACTGGAAGCGTATTTTTTTTAACCAGATTTTTAACTCTCGACGACTGTGTCCTGCCAATGTATACGTATATACGAATACTATTATAGCAATTACATTAGCATAGGGAGACGCGTAATTTTATTACGAGAAATTCCCGGTCGCTGTTGATTTCGGTATTTCGGCCTTAAGTAAATAGCGAAAAACAAGTTTATCTAAATAGCCCGTAATATTTTAATGCAACGCCCGCAAAAACTAAAACGCACACAACGTGCGACAAGAAGCGTAAACGAATTCAAGAAATTATTTTGAAAGACAAGCGAAACAAATGCAATCACTGGTTTTTTCCCAGATGAGCTATTTTAATTGATGAATTTGCAAAATCTTCGGATTATTAATTCAGCGCATACTCGACGATACTGCGGATGACAATTTTTATTTTTATTTTTTTTTTCATTTTGATTCTTCTTCTCTTTTTCTTTTTTTTCTTCTTTTTTTTTGTTTCATTCGTCGTTTTTACACGAATCGGGTAGTAGTCCAAAAAAATAACTTTAAAGTAAAACGTAGTTGTAGTAGTATTTGCCGTGTCTGACCCAGTGCTCGTAAGCAATTTCTTACCTATGAGAGTAACAAGTATTAATAAGCCCGTGCCTTTTTTTCTCTTAATATTGGAAAGTAATCAATAATTAATAATTAATTTCGTTTACTTTTCGTTTCGTGGATACTGGCTTTTATGTAAAACAAATCGAAACAATTCGCGAATATTCGCAATACTTTGCAGCTCGTCGCTATATAAATCGAGTACTTCTCGCGGAATGGAGTAAAATCTACAATTATAGCTGACATTAAGCATTCGCGTACTTTGTGCCAGAAATGTAACTGTCAATCGAAGATTCGCAAGTAAGGAGTCGATAAAATCTCATCGGTCTCTCTCCTTTTATTGCATGTCCAGTTTACAAGTTTTCGTAGGACATTTGCAGAAATTCTCTTGAAATTGAATTGACTATCTGGTCTGTAGATCGGCAACAGAATAGGATTAAGATTCAACTCTTATCTGAATGTCGGTACGTTTTCTCTGCGCTTGTCGTTGAATCTCCTTGTCTTTAAAAGGAGAAAGAAAGTGCAGTTACGATTTTCAGGCACGAAACGCTACCAAGGAAAGACAAAAGGAGAGAAATTGTTTATGTAAACAACTTAAGGGTTCGGTATTAATACTTTAATCTAAAGATCGGCATCGGCTCCTACGCTCTTTGATGGCTTGATTAACTTTTTTTTTTTTTTTTTTTTTTTTGACAAACCGGCTTCTGGTCCGCCGAATGAACGATCTGCTGCTTCTAGGTTAATGAGTATCGCTTTCTTAAGCGATTCCGGCGTTCCGGCTTCCAAAAACTGCAAAAATTACGTGGCAAAAAACGTCAAGAGCCTTTAATTTTTGTTGGAAACCTCGGTGGATTAATCCGTTGAACTAGAAATAATCGCTCCTAGACCTTTGATATTCCTTGTGGATACTAAAATAATGAAATTTAAAAGAACGAATACAACAGACGACAATTTTCGTATATTTTCAATATTTTCATCAACATAGCCAAAGATATTTTTAATTATTCGCACGTTTCAGTAGGATGGCATACCCATTGGGAAAATAGCTTTTTTTTTATTATTTACGTAGGTCTTCGTTATTTATGTTTAGTATAAGAGCGCGATATTTGAAAATTTGTCTTAAGCGCGGAATTAGTAGTTCAACATGGATTTGATTAAGTTCAGAGGATTGTGAGTTCCAATATCCTAGTCAAGAACACGGAAGCTCACGCACCCGTGTTTTCTTTTTGTGTTGACAAATAGTCGTAATTTCTTACACTGATTGGGTTGCGCACGGAGTTTTCAAAATTATTTTTAAATTATGTTACGTTGATTAGATACGACAGTATATTCTAGATTTTCAACGAAATATTCCATTCGATTCGTCGACTATATAAATCATTTATTCATCTCATACCGTTAAATAAATGCCTCATACTCCCTAAATTTATGGGGGGAAACTTTTTTATTAAGAATCATAGCAGTCGGCGTTTAAGTAATAAATGTCCATTGTCTTTTATTTATTTATGAAATTTCTTATTAAAATCGATCTAAAATGCTTAAAGATAGTAATTTAAATTAAGTGCCTACGTAAATTCTTGAAAATTTATGCAAACTATCTAAATATGAACTCCTAGCTTTAAAATTCCTCATATTCTCGGATATTTCAAATAATTTTATAACCGGATATCAATGCATACTAATTCTATAATAGTATTGTTCATAATGTATAGAGAAAAGTTCTATATTTTAATAGTAAATTTCATTAGGATATTTGAATTCGATTTAAAAATCATTAGTGTAAAATTTTATCAAATTAATGGTAATTTAAAACTTAAGTAAAATTATTTTTTTGCGCAAAACCATCATAAAGCTACGCTAGCAATTATTAAATATTACGAAAAAAACGTTGTTCATGAATAAGTTTTGAAATATCTTTATAAAATGATCGGTGAACAAAGATTTGTAAAATTCCTTTTCTTATAATATTTATCAGACAATAAACATGCAGAAGTTCATGAGCTTTTAATATGCACGAAAATTGATTAGACGAAGCCTTGGATTGGTGAAATTTCAACTCGCGAGGGAAAGTATTATATTTATTTAAAAATCGACAGGTAAGATCGATGTTTTAATTAGGTTTTTTTAAAAAAAAACTTTTTAATTACGTCTTCTTATTTAAATCGTGCTTAAAATGAAGGTTCGAGTGCATGTTTTAATGAATTTTCGATAAATCTCTTCTTTCGAAGGAAGATATTTTGTGCCAAGTGCTATAAATTCAAATAAATAACGTTCCATATAAGCTGGAGATTTTTTAAAATGACTTGAGAAGTTTATTTACGAAGTACATAGTGAGTGAAAAATCTTTCAATTACCTGGCTTATAATTTCCCTCTTAAAACGAAAATCCCTCGATCGATCCGATTTATAATTGGACGTAATGATGATGATTATGATAATAATAATAATGATAATAATAATAGTGGAAGTAACGACGGTATAAAATAACGATCGTGGCTGTAGAAGGTTATTGGAGGGAGGGGGAGGGAGGAAAAATGAAAATGGGATTAATTTGGTGTCGGTACGAGGGGATAATAAAAAATGTTTTCGAAGCGCGTGTAATGTGGAATTGATGAAGAAATTGACAAAGGGGCGCGGTAATTGGTTGGGAGGTTGGAAGGGCTACGAAGTAGGACGTCGGGCTTTTTCTTTAAAATCCAGAAATCGAGACCTTCGGCTAATGAGTTCGGAAATTTTCGCGAAATCCCGGCGCTGGGGGCTCGGGGCGATAAGCCACGCGAATGACCTTGAAGTCGAGCTACGAGCCGAGTGTGGCTCGTATCCCCCCACCACCACCTGCCCCGGGATGCCGAGGGTCCGCACCGCAACCTCGTGGAAACGAAAGCTCGCGCGCACGTGGCTTTCGTAACGCCCGATCCCGAGTACTCGGCAGCGACGTAACCTAACGTAACATAACGTAACGTAAGGTAACGTAAGGTAACGTAAGGTAACGTAAGATAACGTAAGGTAATGTAAGTTAACGTATGGTAAGGTAAGGTAAGGTAAAGTAAGGGTAACGTAACGTGACCTGACGTACCTGATCGGTCCATACGGTAAGAGCGATTCCAATGTCTGGGAAGAAATTTATTGGCCAATTACTTTGGCTGTCAGGGGCTTTTCAGTAGCCCGCCGACGCTCGTCTCACGTTTCTGACAGATTTCTCCCGACGAGGAGGATGATTCACGACAAGCGGCTCGATTATATAAATTTTAATCTACTTTTATGCTAACCGGACCCGCTTGCATTATCACATGCCTACGGGCCCCCGTAGGATTAAGGCTGACGAGTCAAGGTATCCGTCACGGTACGCGTCTCAATACCCGGCCTCGATCATCGGCTCTGGATCATCCAGCTTCCCCTTTCTTATTTACGACTTTTCCTATACAGTGACATTTATAAAACGCGAGCCTCGCGTACGATACAACCGTCCCCGAGTTTAAATATTTAATTTAATTTGGTAGCCCCCCTCCTCTTCCTCCGCCTCCTCCTCCAATAAATACGTTGTTCGAGAATTTTCGATTTCGCAAAGCATTTCCCATTATCGTATTTAAAGTAGAGAGAGAGAGAGAGAGAAAAAAAACACCTTACGATGAGATACGCGTAGATTAAAAAAAAAAAAAAAAAAATTTATAGGCATTTTGTCATAGAAGTTGTAAATAGAATGTTCTTTCAAAGGTTATTCCATTATTTACGTATAATGTACTGCAGCCATGAATATAAGCATTGCAACAATAAAGTATTATAACGTTTACGTGTATTCGATTATCTGGTAATTTGGCGCGCGTTATTCCTACAACGCGAATCGCCTCGACTTTAATACAATGTAAATTAATAGCGTTATTATGTCTGTTATAAAATTACAATAACTACGCGAGACCCATAGGATTATACGAAAACGTAAAACTGTAATAATACTCGTAATGAATCGTTAAAAGCAGCCGCTTCACATGTTAAATAACTTATTTAAAAGTATTAAAAGCGATACAATGGTCATTGAGGTAATAATAATAAATATATTAATAATAATGATAATAATAATAATATATCTCTCTTAAGTGGATAAGAATTGTTTTGCTTTTCTAATGGAAATACCCAAGAAAATGGCCGTATTGCTGTGACTGTTGCATAAAGCGTCGTAGTGTGCCGAACGGGTGCGAATAATAAAGGTAATAAAGGGAAACGCGAGGATTGTACGCGTGGGCGAGCAGTTGAAGAAAATACTTTGGCACTAATTTTCACATGAATTAAGGCATCGTTGACTAATGCGAATTCAAGTGGTTAATGCACCGAGAGAGGAATACGGGTCCATCCAAAGATGCTGCGGCCCCTCAATTTCCGACTCCCAGTGACAGAGAGATAGAGAGAGATCAGAGAGAGAGAGAGAGAGAGAGAGAGAGAGTTAGAGAGAGTGAAAGTGATCTCGAAGAAACGTCGGTAGCTCCTAGATCGGCCGAGCGAGCCGTTCCCGTGGACGTTATTTCCGTCTCTCCGCGAGTGGACGAGGCTCCGGTTACCTTGGTCTGGGCCAATTGGGACGAGCGTAATAATCGACTCGGCTAGTGTTGGTGGCCTTAGGAATCCCCGGCAACCGAATGGACAAAGCTTATAAAATTCCAGCTTACGTAGCCGAGCATTGTATCCTGACTCGTAGATCCCCAGTCAAAATATGGGTCATAATGCAGCCGAAGCATCGTATTGGCATACTTTCCACAGCCTTAGTCGCTTACGAGCCGCGACTCGAGACAATTATTCTTTTAGAGCTACTCCGGGCCTTTAACGAGCTTTTATAAACCGCTTCGCCGTCCTCGAGCTGCGAAACTTACGTAAAGAGCGTATCCTGGGAGCAATTTTTGTCCTTAGGTCAGAGTAGGGTAGTAGAGCCGTACCGAGGGAGAAGATCCGACATGCAAATGGTCCATCTATGGCGGATAGATATCCTCTATAGCTTCCGTCTCTCGGAAGCTTATGGTTTCGACTTCGTGTTTATGTAATCGATGGTGATTGTTGGCACGTAGCCGCTTACCGCTTACGTGTCCGCGTCCTTGTTACGTCAATGGGACCGTAACCCACAATCTCGAGGAATCCCATAAATTCTTCGGAGGCGCCCATTTTCTTCCTTTTCTTCCTTTACTCTTCCTTTCTTCGTTCACTACTTCGAGCTGTTTGTTTAAGGACGTTTTCGCTTGCCGGACGATGCCGGACACCGTAAAAGCCACCGTAAACGTGTCGTAAAGCAGCACACGCGCCGCTCCTCCTCCCCCCTCCATATTTATTTATATTCGAATTTAAATGACTCTCGGTCTCCTTTAAAAAAAAAAATAAATAAATAAAAAAAAAATAAAGTAAAATAAAATAAAAAATAAAAGGAAGATTGGCCAACGTTCTTTATCTTTGGCCCGATCGTTCATTGCCATAATATTTATACACTCCTTACTTGATTCTAAGGTACACAGCTATTCTTGAATTATTTAACGAGAGCCCCCTGCCTTCGACAATAATTTATATAATTACCATTAAACATTGATTTATCATTAGAGTCACAATCGAGACAAAATCCTCAATGTTGTTATTATCCGTAGTAATTGTTATTATCATTGGCGATTGTTGGCACGTATTGCAAAATATTAATTAAAATTACGTAATATAAAGCTTTAGAGTTTCGCGAAAACTGTTAGAAATGCGTTTGCCGATGAACCGGGAAATATAAGAATTTATATAACAATTTAGCGTCTGAAGATTAGAAAATGAGCGTCCAAGTGTGTAGCCCCTGCTCCGTGCGTTCGTACGTATGTCTCGTTGGCGTGTGAAGGGGGGTGGGGGCAGGGAAGGGGGATAGAAGCCCAGGCACATACCGTTCACGATGATACATTCTCATGCACTTGCGCGTCCTCGTTCGAAGAAAGGATCGACCGGCAATTCGAAAAACAACTGATCCCAAGCTACTTTCAATAATTATACTCCCTTCTAATGAGTTTTTTTTTTTTTTTTTTTTTTTTTTTTTGTTAAAGAAAACAACATTTTGGCACGTCGCCGTATATCTCCTTTTTTATATTTTATCTCGATTCGCTAGCTCGCCGTCTTTCTTCCTATTTCTATTTATAATAATAATAATAATAATAATAATAATAATAACAATAATAATAATGATAATAATAAAAATAATACAATTTCATTGGCGCTCGTGTAAAATTTATTATCTAACAAACGCGTAATGCCCCGAACGATGAATCACGCCGTCCGCAATTTGGTTTAAAAGCTTCGCCATTTCTCCACAACAATTTCGCCACTCTAATACTCTAAAATATCTAATTACCATAAAGCTGTATTGTTTACAAGAAAGCCTATTTTTTTATTTATTTATTTATTTAATTTTTTTTTTTTTTTTTTTTACTACGACTGATAAAGTAAACTTTGGCTTCAATGACTTTCAATACTATCCCGTCTGTAAAGATAAAAAAAAAAAAAGAAGAAAGACATTATTCTACGAAAGAACTCGCAGACTATACTTCCCTGTCGTCCTCTCCTGTATTTCACTATTGTATTTTATTTTTTATTTTTTTTTTTCGCCAAGGAATGCGTGAGTACATGAGTGCATTATGAGAGGATACTAAGGACGAAGTATCTGCAATGAAAGTAGCGTAGCTCTCTAATACGTAGCTATCGAGGGCACCGAGCGTAACTAGGATACGTCTACTTATAACGGCATCTCCAGTACAAGAGTTGCGTCAAGTGCATCCTTTACACCGATCGCCAAGAAAATCACTAGGGAAAAAAATTCGATTTTCCCTCCATTATGTCCGACAACTTATGCTTTACTATAGAATTACAAATGCGATTCAGGAAAGGTGCACTTGAGACTCTATTAGGGAGCAATTTGTCACTTGAACTCGTCATTAGTCTTCAGAATTGAATTCTACTGAAATTACGTCTACTTTAAAAAAAAACAGAATAACTATTTTGAATGAATTACTACGAGAACATAGTCGTCGTCCGTCCAAAAAATCCACAATTCTCAAATTATAAATTTATTTATACATATAATCATTACGTTTCGTTTACTTTTTTAATTCCTTTAATTTTTTTCTATACGAGCAAGAATATCCTCCCTAGAGACTGTGATCCATTAATCCATTAATCTATCAAAAAACGGCAACGAATCTGGAATATATTTAAGAAAGAGTATAAAATAGCACGTGAATATGAACAAAGGAATATAAATGAATAAAATAAGTTAATGGATGTTAAATTCAATCAATATAACGATAGAAAAATTACCCTTGACAAAATATGTAAATATTAACTTATTTTTTAATTAGAAATTTCTAAATGCATCGATAAATAAAATTTATTTAACCAATTATGTTATTCATGATATAAAATATCTTACAAAGTACCTGCGAAGCATTCATTGCAATGGATATGAATAATCAGTAGGCCATAATACCTGGTAAATTAAGCTGTTTAAAAACATTAATTGATTAATATTTTCAAGAAAATATAATATATACATACGTTATGCAAAAAAAAAACGCAATCCCTGGAAATTCCATTCTGTAATAGTCACGTTAAAAAATTTGTATTGCAAGATGCATAATTTTTCATATTATTTAAACATATTTATTTCATCCATTCAATTGACATTTTTAATTTGACAGTTAATATTATTATTATTATTAGTATTATTATTATTAAGCAAATGATAAAATAGATTAAATTTTCTAATCGTTCAGTTCTTAAACTTACTTATTTCATCTAAGAGTTTAATATAAATCATATAACGGATATTTATTAGTAAAATATTATTGTCAACATCATTTAATGTTAAAATTCGTAAATTTTCTGCTTGAGAAATCACTATATTTTCAATTTTTGAAGCTTGCATGGGGGTATGTTTAATAAAAGTTTGAATAATAGTGCCTCTGCGTCTTTTTATGTGGCTCTCTGTGGATATGTGTTGGTATGACAGAGAGAGAGAGACAGTGAGAGAGAGACGAAACGTAATTTACCTACGTAACAACTAACATTATAATGAATGGAAAATGGTTA
Organism: Ceratosolen fusciceps; assembly: GCA_018883505.1. NCBI lineage: Eukaryota > Metazoa > Arthropoda > Insecta > Hymenoptera > Agaonidae > Ceratosolen > Ceratosolen fusciceps. The sequence goes on along the minus strand of RCIC01000003.1, from coordinate 8,070,610 downwards.
ATACTCATTACTCTTTTTTATTATCGATCATAAATTGAGTTATGCTTTTCAATTGAATTTATATTATATTATATAAAAAGTTTTCGTCTTCATTATTTTCTCTTTTAAGCGCTACGCTATACCACAAGAAATACTCTTTGTAAAATCAAAGCTTCTTATGCTATGATAAACAAGTTATTATTATGCGAAGTATCTTCAAGTCGTTAAATGTCACTCACATTTTATCGGGCACATTCGTTAATTGTTTATACTAATTTTCAATACATTAAAGTTAAGGATTTTTTTTTTATTTAAGGTTAAAAAAAAAAAAGAAAAAAAGAAGGAAATATTTTATTTTTTTCAATACTCGTTGCTGTAAACTAAAACCTTTTTATTCGCTTTACGAAACGTCACAGACAAATTATGAATTTCAATTCGATTATGTAAGCATTATTAGGCAATAATTTTTATTTATTAATTAAATGAACTATTAGTTGTCAATTAAGTTTATTTAAATGTCAAGCGATCTGCTCATGCAGTGTCACAAAAGCCAGACAACTTGTATTTGCTTAGGTAAAAACAAAATTTACATTAAGAGAATAAAGTTCCTAAATTGAAAAAAAAAGCCTTTAACTTATTCACGATTTGTGCTTAAATATTAATATGAATATTCATTCATTTATTTTTCAACAGTTTTCAAAATTGTTCTCGTATTGGTATTTATACATGAAACCATACGAGTTCTTCCCCATACGCGGAACGTAAATTTTTACATTTAAATAGTTTTTTTCTCCATAAAATTACGAAGAACAGTTCTACGATTTTAATCAATTTTGAAGTAAAATTTTAATTGCTTAGAATAATTTTTACGATAATGACATTTCGTAGCGATTAATACGCTTCAATAATAAGGATAATTATTAAAATAATATATTGCTTACATCTCCATAATGGAACAACGGAGCATTGTATTGGTAAGGCTATGGTAATAGAGACCGTGAGCAAAGGTTAATTGTGTTGGACAACCATACATCATAGATTGTAGAAAGTTAATTATGTTCTTTTATATTTTTGTTGATAGTGTATTAGCAGGTAAAAGTGTCGGTCGCATTATATGTAAATAGAACCATCGGTATTGAGTACGATCTATCAATTGTATTTTATTTTCATTTATCTTTGTTTTCTCATTACGTTTTCTCAGAACCCTTTTATTAATTCGGTGATTTTTTCCTTTTTCCTTTTATTTTGTTTTTTAATTTTTTTGAAAAACCATCCATACAATTAAGGCTGAAGTGTACTTTCTTCGACTAACTTCAAAGTGCGCAGCCGTTATTTTCTTTTTATGTAACAAATAGACAATCATTGTTTTAGTAATAGGAAATGTGATTAAGATACGTATGAAAGGATTCAATTGCATCTAATGCCTTATGCTTTCAAATGTAATTTAAAAGTAATAACTAATATCCTTAATAAAATTATGGTCGAACAGTTAATTGAAAAATTCAAATAAGTAATTTCAAAGAGTACTTTTTATTCAGGGCTTTCATAGAATTTTTATTTTATTGCCAGAAAATCACTATACGTGGAATATATACGTCCCAATACATATATATATATCTATATACGTATTACTTCTATCTCGTGTATTATTTGGAAGTGAACTTTATTATTGCCCAAACGAGTGCCGATAAAATAGTTTAAGCTCTTTTTATTGCAAGCTTTAATAAATATAATAAATTTCATATAATTTTCAAGTGATAAAACATACTGGGAATTTAATAAGAACGTCATGTATATTATTGAAACTCGTGATTGAAAGTAATTTTGTAATTTTCTATTTTCATATTAAAAACTTAATTCGGTCCTTTTAGAGGCGAAAATATCATTAAATACTGCTTCAGTTATTGAAAAAAAAAACACAAAACAAAAACATTAGCGATTAATCCGTAACAATAATAAAAATGAATAATTTATAGAAACAATAAGGCAAATATTAAAAAAAAAAACAAAACAAAAAAACGAAAGACAGAAACATTGTTAACTGTAAATTTTATCCACGGAGTTAATACACCTTCCAGACAATTTGTACAAAAAAATAAACTCCACGAGGGATTGCGACGGCATTGCATAATTAACTGATCGGAAAAATTAAAAAATCTACTTAAGTGATTTCCAATTTATTAACATCGTCAATGATTAAAACTGATTACTAGTTGGATTGCTTATATAATCGAGTCGGTGCTTGTTTTCCAAAAGTTCTTCCTTCTCTCCGTGTAATTTACATTAACTATTTAACTATAGTCTTTTTAAGTAATCGATCCGCAGGGAATAAAGTCTGCCTAATTACAATTATTTCTTTAAGATTTAATCGAATTTTGATTAAACAATAAATTTTTCTTACCGACTTTCGATTTCGACTAAATCATTCGAAATCTCGATATTCCATTTAGTTCATTAATTTATTGTTAATTTATTTCAAGTATTTTTTATTATTATTATTATTGTTATTATTATTATTGTTGTTGTTGTTTTGTGCATGTAAAAATTGACCTTATTTGAATAAATGCCGTTTCCGAAGACTTGAATATAACTAGAGAAATAATTAATATCAGAATTAACGATTGATAACAGAAGTTCAAGTAATAATGTTTTCTTCAGTAATAATTTATATGTATATATTATGTATATTATTTCTGCAGCGTGAATTTTAGTTTGCTGAATTCTCCATAGAATAATTCAAATTTACCATTAGATGTTACAGTTCTAGTAATCGATATGAATTCGTGAATTCAAATACGGTGAGAATTTTTAATATCGACAATTTTTTTATTACATTGAAATCTTCATTTATGCATGAAATCGTGTTTTGGCGTTGCACGATGGATAATATATTTACAAACGCAATTTTAATGCACATACATTATCCAAGAACTAGTTATAATTATCTAATGTCACATAACTAATAACTATCTTATGAATTTAAATTGTTAATGACCCTAGCGTATGCATAATTTTCTAAAAAATCATTGCAATTTTATTTATTACACTTTCATGACTATCGCTTATTCAGTTAATTTTATATTTAATATTTTATTTAATTTTTCAATATAGATACACTTGAAAACGGAGTTCACAATCCATTAACAAAAAAAAAAATAATTAACAGCCGGTTACATGTATTACATTCAATGACACTTAAATTTTGACAATTATGCACTTATTCATATTATGTAAAATTTATTCATCCTGTAAAAGAAATACACATACTAATTTCATTCTAAATTTCGTGGTTTTCAAACTTTCTTGGGTTTGAAAATCAAATGGCATCACTACAACGTAGGAAAAACCACATACTCATCATATACATGGTTAACCATGTATACCCTTCTAATTAACATTTATGACTCGTATACCAAATATAGTTAGATCTTGTTAATAACGTCAACAAAACGAAGATTACGAATTTTCATTCTGATGGGATATATTTTAATAACGTTCGTGTGATCTTTTGTTAAGACGATACGAAGTGACTGAATTAATGTAAGAACGTTTGATTAACTGGATTTTAATAGGTTTATTAATCTCTGAAATTGAGAAGAAATGATAAATTTTATTTCTGAATCGGAGTTTAAAATTATAATTGAATGTTATGACTATATGGATCGATAAATAACTAAAGCGCGACGATCGTTATGTAATATTTATAGATGATCGCGTCTTTGGATACTTTAGAGGCAAAGAGATCTAAATTGGAATGATTTTCTTTTAATCAAATTATAAATAATGTCTCTGATTTAATCGAGAATCTGCAAGTGACATCAAATTTTAATCGTTCGGCAAAGAAATCTTAACGCGAATACGATCTAAATTTGTACAGGCAGTTAGAAAATTTTAAAATACACAGTTCTTCGTTATTTTGATATAATGCCAGTAATTAAATTTATTTAATTCGAAAACAAGATATAAATCGAGAGAGAGAGAGAGAGAGAGAGAGAGAATATATTTCTTCTATTCCGACAGATGTTATAAACCACTGGCCACTATCATTATTATGATTATTACAATTAATGCTCAAAGGGTTATCATCGGTTGGCGCTCAAAGTCTCAGTAAGCAAGAAATCTGTAATTAACAGAATCTATACTATATTTAAATGGAGAAAATTTGTGAACGACTTGACACGGTTAAATTACAAAATTTCTAATTATGTACGCGTAGATTTCTTTTTTTTTTACTCTTTCTCTGATCAAATTTTTAACGTTACCTTCCACATTATGTCTTCTAATTATGTAAAAGTGTAAATAGGGTAAGAGACACGTGCGGCAGCGACTTCTTACGTTCTCGTACACGTTTTTTCACTTGTAGTCGGACATTTCCTGCATTCCCGAGTAAGCAGTCCCAAGAAAGAGTAAAAGGTAGTAAACAAGAAAGGGAAAAATATTTAATAAGGGAAATACCGATACGAACGCCTACGGATGAATAAAGACGGATGCAGAGGATGAGATAGAGAGAGAGAGAGAGAGAGAGAGAGAGGTGGGGGAAGAGTACGAGCATAATTACGTTGTAATTGTCCTACACTTTTTTCGGCTTTTTATTAAGATTATGCGACGGAGATTCAATGCTACACACACATACAATAAATGTAGAGCTTTTGCGATAATTGAGGATACTTCATGCTATTGTTAGTTTAAAAACAATGTTAAAAATAAAAAACCATTAGCGGACTCGATTCCTTCAATGTTGATTCAATGCTTTGTTACATACTAGATCACTAGATTTAGTCGTGTAATTTTTGTAAAATTTTTCAAATTGTACGTGCAAAAGAATCCGTTCAAGAGATAGTCTTGGAGTGCTTATTATTTTTTTCATTTTCAGCTTTAAATTAGAATAGACGTACAGTCGGAGACAAAACACTTAGCCTCATTCTCATATCTTGTACGTTCGTATCTTATATAAGTCTACTTATCTATTAAAAGTCATTTCCAATATTGCACAATTTCATTTTGTATGAGCGTATACCCATAGAAGAAAAAAATTACTTATGCTTAAACTTAATTCAATAGTTCATTAACAATTTATAATGTTTCGCCGCATATGGAAATGCTTTTAATAGCTAATCCTGCCTGACAATAGATCAACTTGTTCTACTTTCGGATGAAACTTGAATTTACAATTAAAATTTCATTTCGCATGAAAGGCCGTAATGCTCATATACTCCAGAGTGAATTTCACATAAATGCGTAACACTATTTCATAGTTGTATATTATCCTAAATTCATGGGCGTGGCCTATTATTTCAATAAAATACTTTTAAAAAAATTCTTAAAAGATCGAGTCGGAAAATAAACGATCGATCAAAATTATCCGGAAATATGAGGGTCGAAATTAATTTAGAAAATTTCTTTATACGAATGAAAGCGGCGCCTGAAGTGCAGTTCTAGTAGAAAAACTGATAAAACCCGACGAGATTTAGCCATCTCGCGTTATAATGGGTAATTGACAGTTGATATCGTGTTGGTGGGACTCGTCGTCTATGACTACTCTGGCATGTCTACGGCCGGAGTCGCGATGTCGACGACAATGTCACGAGGTCGCGCTTTTACGAAAAAGATGGGAAAAATAAAAAAAAAAAAAAAAAAAAAATAGCGCGTACGGTGACGCGTTTAACGATCGAGCGCGCGCGCGATTAGCTAGCAATCGATGATTTGCAACATTGCCGTTGTGCTACCGCCGCCACCGACGCCGCCGCCGCTGCCGCCGCCGCTGCCGCCGCTGTAGCTGCTGCTGCTGCTGCTGCTGCTGCTGCTGCTGCTGCGTTCTCACATGCGGCTGATGAAAGTTCCTCGATCGCGGCTCGTTCTATTACATAAAATTGCCGATTATCGAAGGATACGAAGACTCAGTAGACTTTGTTTCGTAATAAAAGCACCTTTTACGACGCTTTCAATCGCGTTTTGTCCACCCAGTCTTCCAGCTGTACATACACTCACTCAACAGATCGGTCATATGCAATTATGAATTACCGATACGCAATCGATTGTAATTTTTCACGAAGATATTACAGAATTACGGATAAACTGAGGCTTTGTACTTCCTTTCCTTACTCATATCCGACAATGATAATGAGCTAATACCTCTATGATACTCTCCTCTCTACGTTTATTATAAAACTGACTGACTTAAGCATTTAATATACATTTTTTTAAAAACAAAATTTATCCCTCTATTATAAAAGGTTACAAAGTATTTGTTAATTAAAGTTTAATGTGAATAATAAGGCTTCAAATTATATTAAGTCGTCGATTGAGGCTAATTGCATTCTATAGGGTGAATCTTGTTTACGGTATTTAATAAATTCGTTGTAACTCTTCCGTTTAATGGCAAGCAATCGATATTGTTACAAACAAGCATTTATATTGATTTTTCAACATAATAGACATTCTGCGGGTTTGTGCAGGCTTGTGCAGGCTTGTGCAGGCTCGTGCAGAGACTCGGCAATCTATGTTTATAAATTATATATCCGAGCTAACGAAATAATTAGTACTGTGTATGCGTGGTCGTGCATGTGAGTTAATTAGCCGAGCACTTGAAAAGGTAATTTTCCGAGGTGACCGCCACCATTCATCGCTGTTTATACGATAAACACGTGAGGAATTTCGGACTTTGCCTTGGAAGTTTTGCGAAATCCGTACGGGAGTAGAGCAAAAACCCTAAAGAGAAAAGGAATGAATGAATGGCGAGAAGGGGCGGTGGACGGAAGGGGCAGGGAGAATGAGACGGAATTTCAGTAGTTACTTGCGCGCAGAGGGAAAAAGAGATAAATGGAAGTAATAAGAAAATATTTATATGCAAGAGGCCATTACCACATGGTCAAGTTTCTGAGCCAATACCAGCTTCTGTTTATCCACTCATAATCTAACGCGTATAAGAATTTAATCAGACTCTAGATTGTATACAAAAAAATATATTTATACACACACACACACACACACACATATATATATATATATATATATCTAGTAACGAAGAAGATGCGAGAAACAGTTGAGAATAAATATGAATTATTTTATTAGCGCGTAGCCAGGATTTATTTCTTAAACACAAGAAACGCAAACTTTGAAGTACGTTATAATATACATTTGGCAGAGAATTATATATTAAATAAAACTGCAGAATGAGATTGTCAGATAATGCGATTACATGTTTTTTTTTTTTTTTTTTTTTTTTTTAGAAAGTGAAAATAATCCGAGAAGATCGACAAAAGGGAACGAAAGTATTAAGTTTTAAGGCACTGATCAACACACGTCCGAGCATTAACTACGCGTAATAGATGATTGACATGATACTTTCGTCGATGTATAATTTGAAAATTCAATGCTCTCCGGTAACATATATGGGATAAATATTTGGGGACAATGATAAAGGACATTTCTTTCGCGTGCGATAAGAATTTATCAATCATTTAGAATTTTACGTATAGTACCATAAGGATAGCATTTAATTAACGAACTACATTCTCCTTACTGAATTTCACCCAAATAATATCGCGCGAAATAATTATATTGCGCAGTTGCAATTAAATTAAGATTTATTTAAAAAAAAAAGTCCAAGTTACTTGTCAATCAATAATAACTTTCTGTAAAATTAATGCGCTTTTTTCTTTCTTTTTTTTTTATAATAATAATAAAGTCGATGTTAAAAGTACAGCTTTGTTAATTAACGAAAAATAAATTATAATTTTCCTTTCTCGTAAGTGTATCTTGATTCATCAAGATCTTATTATTAAATTGCAAATAAAATCATTGCATATTTACTTCTGATTAATGCAATTAAAAATAGCTTAAATCGAGTCGAATACATTAGAACCAAATTTTTTCTATTTTCTTATTTATTTATTTATTTATATATATATATTTTTTTTATTTTGACACATAATTAATGAAGTTTTATAAATTGTTTATGCACGCGTATTACAAGATATATTCGATGAAGAAAATAAGAAGTGAAAAAAGTGAAAATCAAATATTTATTAGCTATGATATAGTAGAAGAGAATTTTTCTACGTACTTATCATTTCTATTAGATTTATTGTTCATTTCTTAATTATTAATGACAAAATAAAAACAAATTCTTGTTAAAGATCGGATAATGCATAAATTGAGGTGATTTATATCATAGACTTATGTATTTAATTAAATCCAATCGTTAATATACAGATTTTTATAAATATCGAAGTGAATAATAAAAAATAATTTTTTCTCTCTATTATTATATCAAGTATTGAATTATATTTATTATTATCAGTTGGCGATGCGCGACTTGTGAAATAATTATTTAATGTTTAATAATTAAAAAAAAAAAAAAAAAAAAAAAAATGTTGACAAGACGATTTATGCCGCACTTAAACTATTTTTTATCAATCAATTTTTTTCAAATTCAAAATAAATGCGCAGACGTAATGTTGCATTAATTTTATACTTGTTATTTTGATGATTGAATACGAAATATTGATCCTCTAGATCATCGATGCGATTCATATTGCGATACGCGTTTTTGTACCTTTTCAAAATCATACGTAAATGCTTGGAATACGATTATTATATAAATAATAACTATTCTTTAATTCATTCGGTTAAGCGTCGCGTCTCCTCGTGAAACCCGAGACTTGTCTTCTAGTGCTGAAAATTCCAAATATAAAAATTTAGAAATAAATACTACGTATACGTATTACTATTTAACAAGTAATGTTGAAAAAAAATGAAAAACAAAAGAAAACTCGTAAATTAAGTCGGCAAAATCAATTGAGAAATAGATTTTTAATTTACCTCGCTTAAATTAAGTAAATATTAAATGCAAAAGGTAACTTGACATTCACTGACAGTGCTAACATTGAAAGAAAGAAATTAATTGTAACATTCTCTTGTAAGCTGCTAATGTATATTATTCTGTACGAATGGAGCAATACAAATTAAGTTTCGCCGACTGCTTTTAAGTAGTTAGTACTACGCATAGTGAGGCTGAAGCGCCAATTTCTGCCTTATGTTTGCAATATAAATTTGATGCGCTTAAACTTGTACACATACGATAGTCAGTTATTTATTTTATTCGTTACCGATATAAAATGTATATAAGCGAGCGTCTCTTGCCTATATTACGAGAGTTATATGGATAAACGTATCATTGGCGCGAACAAAAGAACGAAAGGAGCTTGTAAATAATGTCGTAGCTAACCGAAGGATTTTTAGAAATTAAATCATTATATCATTAAGGGCTACAGGGCTTAATAAAGCTTTCGGATTACACGTTCGTACAACGGAGAGATTTATGAAGATTTACAATAAGAGTACATTGACTTATGTAAGCACGAGTGCGGTTTTAATATAGTTCCCATTGGCCGAGGGATTTTCCATCGTGGAAATTTGCGTTATTCGGCTGGCCATCTATTTTCTCGATAATCCTTAATAAAGAAAAGAAGCTCTGCTCGTCCGAGTGAAGCTTTACTCGGAATTGCAGACGGTGTATTAATAACAATAAAAGCAGCGTCGAGTGGAAATGTAATGGTGCAGCGGGAGCTGTAATAGCGGGACGAGAAAGGAGAGATCGAGGAGAGTTTATGCAATATGTGCTGGAGTTATGTCTGTGCAGCACAACATCAGTAGTAGCTGTAGCGCTAGTAGTAGTAGTAGTAGTAGTAGTAGTAGTAGTAGTAGTAGCGGGTAGTAGTAGCGGTAGTAGTAGTAGTAGCAGTAGTAAAACGATCGCTTTAGAATCTGGAGCTGCGACATTCTCCATCTTTTTCTATATGCTCCACCAGCGTCCGGAGTCTGCATACGTAGACTCTCTACACTCGCGCCTCTCTGTATAATAGCCGCGTAAATCGCTATATAGCTCAGGGCATTTATACTTTCACGTATAAGTGCACAGAATTTCTCTATTTACCGAGTCTCCGCCGGCTTCATTCAATTACATTGCTTTTTACATGTTTCCTTTTGAATCTGCGAAAAAAAAAAAATAAGAAAAAATAAATAATAAAAAATAAAATGAAATAAAAGGATAAGAGAGAAATCTCATTCTTGTAGGCGCTGACGTTTCGCGTATATTTTTCCGGCTCGAACACATATTATTTATGAAACGCGGATCTGTTAACGATTTTACTCGATTGATGGAACGATCCACACGGCTCAAATAATTTTAATGCAACGTCCACGATACGAAGCTCTTACGTAAACTTTGAATTTCTATACTTTCGTAGCCGGCGCGTACGTTAGATAGAAGAGATAAAGTATGCGTTTTATTCTTACATACGAATATTATCGGACGCTGGGTGCATAATTTTTTCTTATTTCTAATGTTAAAATTACGAATCATAGGCCGCCACTGGCGACCGATTCCATTTTTATTACTCCGATACGGATTTCGCAATATCTCCCATAGACAAATATTATATAAAATTATATTAATATTTAATCGGTCGACTGACGCTCACATACTTTATTACGAATTTCTTCAAACACAACGACTCTAACAACGGAATCTTATTCCAGTTTTGTTTTTAATTAAAGGATTAAACGCACGAGGAATGTGTAAAATCATATTTCATAAGCTTTCGCCTTTACGAATTCTTATGATTTGATAATTCTCCTGATAACCAGTGAGAGTTCTGGTGCGTGATGGGCGGGGGTGGGGGGAAGAGAGGAGAGGAGTACCGAAACTCTTCTTAAAACTACATCGCATTTCATAGAAGCGAGAAGTGGAAACGAGAGAATAAATTAGGAAACATGATAAAAGATGAGAGGTTTTTATTATTATTTTTCGTGTTTTTTTTTTTTTTGTTTTTTTTTTCATCACCCGTCTGCGATCGTTTCAAGGTTAATGAATTCGTAAGGGAATCCGCGTTATTGGTACGAGCGAATTCTCTTTGTCACACGCTTTTTCCGCGGATTAAAGTAAAAAAAGCGAATTAAAATTAGAAAGGAAGATCGCATCAATGAGTTTTCAATGACCATTAATAATGTAATTAGGATTCGATAAGCCTATTTTTCGTTTTTACCGCTTAGAAGTTATTTATTGGATTATTATTCACGAGAGTTTATCCTAATTGAAAGACTATGATTATAGAAATAAATTAGAATTTTATGACATGATTTTGTTCACCAACCATAACATCGATCTGTTTCATAGATAAGCAGATAAACGATTATTATTTTTACATAATTTTTTTTCTTACATTAAAAATCTTAAAAAGTTAAGAAACGACCTTATTATTATTATTATTATTATTATTATTATTATTATTATCGTTATTAATATTGTTATTGTTATTATTTTAGTACGAGGCTGTCGGTGATATGTTATAAATGACACGTAAAAAAAAAAAAAAAAAGAAAAAGAAAAAGAAAAGAAAAGAAAAAAAAAGAGCTTTTTAATATTAAAAGTATTTTTAGATTACCTATATAAACGTGTAACAATAAACACGCCGAGCTTGTTAAAATCAGAAGTTTTCGAGGAATTTTGATCTAAATATGCGATAAATTAAGCAAAAACGATGGCTTTAAGATTAGTAATTGGGTAATATTATTTTATATTTTTGGTCCGGGTAAAAGAGCCTCGTCTCGTGTACTAAATTCTTTAAATATAATTTATCATTAGCGCGTACGTGTTTTGAGAATCGTATAAAAATTTAAATTCGTCCTCCCTATTTGTATCCTCTGTATCAGCATTATAATTACAGGACATTGCAAGTACTAGGTAGGAATTCTGAAGAATTCTTGGCTTTCGTTACGTCTCGTACGTACATAAATTTATTTTACGAGGGCAGAGAGCCACGCGCGATTACGTCCTAAGGGTAGGGATTCACTTTCACTTGACATTCGTATAACTTCGTCGCGGAGGAATCGACTATTCTCGAAATTTCCCAGCTAGCTAGCCAATGACGAAACGCTAAAAAAAAAAAAAACATAAAAAAAATAAAAATAAAAAAAAGGCTCAAGAATAATAATAATAATAATAATAATAATAAAGATGAAGAGGAAAGAAGCCGAAACGAAGTTTCACCTGGCTCGTGTCCTCGGGAGTAGCGATAAGCAAACAAACTTAAGGACAGCTGAATTGCTCGATTTCCAAGCACCTTACAATTGGGTGCTTTTTCTCCCAGGCGTTATTTATTGAAGTCAGGGTCGAAAGGCGTGGAGGAGACTGTAGAGGTGTCCCAAAGCTTTTGGGGCTCGGCCTTGCGCTCGTCCTGTTCACCGTCCGAAGGCCCATCCTTTCACGCGTATTCTTCTTCTTCTTCTTCTTCTACGTCGTTTTACGTCGTTTTACGTCGTTCTACGCCCCCCTCCCCCTTGACTCCATAATAGCTTCTCATCCATTTGGTCGGAGAACTGCGCGTCACTGATCGCGCAAGCATCACCGGGATTTTCGGGATGACTTGCCCGCCTGGGATTGACGCATCGTCGGCTTATTCACCACCCTGATTTATCGCCGGGATTGCCTGAAATCGTTCTCTCTCTCTCTCTCTCTCTCTCTCTCTCTCATTCGATCTGCTCTCGACTCATCAGCGAAGAAACGTGCTACCTCGTCCCGACATTGTATCATCCTAGCGCTGCTCTTTCATCCGCTTGGACTTGGCGCGGTAATATCATGCCCAGGGCAGTGCCCGACCGATTTCTTAACGTTTCGGTAAAGCCAATACGTCCAATACGTGATATTATTCCAGAATATATTCGCGATATCCTACAGGTTTTGAATTTTCGCTTGCACGCCGGATAGTGTAAATCTTTTCTTCGATTTTCTTCTCATATCCACGGGATTAACATTGTATTTAACATCGTTCGCCGCTGACTTTTCAGACAATTCTTCTTCTTCTTCTTCTTCTTCTTTTTTTCTTTTTCCTTTTTTTCTTTATACTAAAACTCAATATTTCGTAATCATTGTTTCTTCATATTGAAATTCTTTCATGGTATATATGCATATCAGTATACGCATGCAATAATAATTCATACATATGCACCTGCCAATTCATCATTATTTTAAAGAATATAATTACCGCAAGAAATATATATATATATACATATATATATACATACGTATATAAACTTTTATGTGTCCATAGATTTTTTACTTCGTTACTCGATATTAACTTGTTATTAATTTTCACATGAACTTGCCTATATCAGAAAATAATGTTTATATCCTGCTAATCGTGCCGATTGAATTCACGAATTAAATAAATCATTTTAACGCCTTTACTGCCACTTATTCGTCACATTGATTAGTCGAATTTCAATAAGTTCTTATCTTTCTTCTTTTTATATTTTACTAATAAAATTCATTGTTTCCATTCAATTAAATATTTAAATGTAAAATTTTACAGCGAACAATTCAAGGATATTTTATTTTACGGTAGTTTACCATAATAAATTCAAGGATAAATAATGAAAAACACATTTGCATACATTTAAAATGTATAAAAAAACTATCCACCGATATTTACCAATAAATATTTCTCTTTTTTAGTGGCATATTTATAAAAGCATAAAAGTTCACTGGTGTAAAAAATCCTCTTACATTGAGAAATAATGAATACTATGTTTTAAGAAATAATTGTAATATCCCAAAAATCTTAGTTCGAAAGTATTATTATTATTATTATTATACTATAGGGACAGAGTAGTTTACATATCAAATTTAATAAAATTATTATTAATATTATTTAAACAATATATTATAGATGTTGGCTCCATAAATTAAAATTTTAAAAGTTTTATAATAAAACTCGTCAACGTCAGGAGTTCGGTGTTGTTGATTAATACGTACAATAAAATTAAATAGTTTCCAATAAAAATTCTTAAAACTTCTTATAGAACATGAAAAGGGTATAATTAATATTAAGAAATCTCTTAGTAAAAGATATAATTAAAAAAAAGCAATAAAAAAAAGAACAGATAAGTAGATGAAAATATATTTATATATTGGTTGAATATTATGAAAAATCGTTTCATTTAGCATTAAGTATATAACGGTGATATTTTTTTTTTTTAATAAATAAAATTTACTTGGATTTATTATTTACTAAATACGTATCGTGTTGGTATATTAAATATAATATTACTAAATAATCATCTGATTTTATGTATGTATAGCGCTATAGCAGAAGAAATATTATCCTAGTTTACATATACTAAAACGAGAAGATTTTTCGACGTCAATATCGTTTGTAAATTTATTCTTTTAATAGTTTAAGAACCTGTATTACATGCCACATAAAGCATTACGTGTATGAGTAATAAACAAAATTGAAATTATTACGGCATAATATAGATTTTCTATTATATGTAACATTATTGTTTAGAAGAAAAAAATAATAATTTTGAATTGTGCTATTAAAATCAATAGATTTTTACTATATTTCGTCGTATGCTCGGATTAGTAATAATTAATAATAAAATGATTATTTTCCAAAGAGAATGCTTTATCGTAGATTAAATGTTGGTATTTAGTCTACTTGTAAATACGTACCTTTTGCGTTTTGGATAAAATATTCATTTAATAATGAATATTGTGCTTTTTTTTTATCAACGTTATAAAAATTTACTTTAATTTACTTTACAGTCGAATAAGTTTTGAAGAATCGCGCGACAGTTTTGCAATTTAAAGGGGATAACTCGTTACTCTTCGGTGAAACACGAATCGTCATTCGGCATTTCAATCATGTAAAAATATAATGTAAAAATTGATAAAGGTATTACAGCATATTGAAATTAAATTTTCAAGGTATACAAAGTTTTTTTTTATATCAGCAGCGCTTTAATCCTTTATTTTTCCTTGTATTTGCATGGGTGGAAAAAGATAAGGTCGTTTTCAGTTTATGTCGATAAAAATTAGGTTAACATTATATGATAAACGTAATAACATACAACGCTCTTACACATTTCTACTTTTATTATTTTCTTTTACTCTTTTTTTTTTCAAAAGTTAATACACACGCGTTATCGTAATAATTTTATAAAATATTTAATTTTATAACGGCTATAAAGAGGTAAGAAATATAATTTGTTTACTACTAATGGAAACGTACTTTTTTTTCTTCTACCTCTTCTTCTTAATTAATTGTGTCATACACTATATATTTTCAAGTAAATTTTTTAATTGACATGCCATTATATTTATTGCGACATTTACAAAGTAAGATAGGAAAAAAAAAGTCCTCTCATACGTCTTTGCATGCTCAGCTTCTATTCATATTATTATTTATCGGACAGTCCTTGTATAATTATAAGTTTTAAAGAGAATAGAAAAAAAAATATCATTGAGCAGCAATGATATTTTTCTAAAAGGTAAAGAAGGTGAAGAAAAAAAGTCCTCAGGGATTAGGTATTTCGATGATGATGATGATGATGATGATGATGATGATATTGTTAAAACAATATAACTTTGGCGGGTTGTGAGGTTAACTTGAGTTGAGGGGAGTTCGACGGGAGGGTCGCGATAATTACTCGAAGCTGTATTCCTTATTTCCTAATTATTTCCTAATGGAAGATTTATTAATATTGGCATTGCTTGGCTTCGTTCGCTGTTTACATTATAAGGCAAATATCAATAACTGTTAATGTTAATAATAATGTATTGAGGCGGATTTATGAATAGAATGTTGCGCACCGAATGGATCGAATCGACGACGATGCTCTTGCTAAATCTGCCTCCTCTCGCGGTGACAAAATATGCCACGGTATCGTTATCCATAAAGCACTTGTTTACGCGAGCGACGGATGGAGAGAGAAAGATAGATAGATAGATAGATAGATAGATAGATAGAGAGGGAGGGAGAGAGAGAGAGAGAGAGTGAAACGCCAGGCCAGAGCGAGAAAGGGGGTCGTGGCGACGCGTGATCCAGTGTCGTTGTACCAAGGCATCCAATGCACCTGACCTTGCCGCCACCTGATTTGAGAAACCGGTAGTGGTAGTAGTAGTAGTAGTAGTAGTTGTTGTAGTTGTAGTTGTAGTAGCAGCACCGCATGTAGTCAGGTGCAGTGCGTTTATTGAGTAATTTTGAAGGGTAAGCGTAATAATTTACATCGGCTGGCTCTTAATTTTATAGGACATTTATTTTACAATCAGGGGGATTTAATTGCTTCCCCTCCCCCTCCTGCCCCATGATAATTTCTGATTTAAGAGATCATAATAATCGGATAATCAGATCATCTCGAGGCGCGAACCCCTTGAATCCTCGATCCCCAGACAATTACCAAGTCAATTACTCTCTATTATCCGTAATAATGAAAAGACCGAACGGTTTCCGACTCTCGGTGCTCTTCGTCATTTGTTTACCTATCCGTCCCCATTAATTTTTCTCCATCTCGAGATTTCATTTCCTAATGTTCAGCATAGATTACCCTCTCAGTTCAGCATAAATTACCCTCTCAGTTATGAATTTTATGAATATCAGTACTTGGTAAATGATTTTATTGTAGCTTATTTTAAGCACGTAATTATCATCACTTCACAAAGATTCACTTTCTTTATGAAATATTTTAAAATCTATTTAATTTTTTTGTCTTTATACAAATATATATGTGTGTATGTTTCTCTCTCTCTCTCTCTCTCTCTCTCTGTGTACGTCTATACGGTCGTAATTAAGTTATGAGTGAAGATCTAGTACAATATGTAGGCCAGTGAGTACGTTCACGTTCTATTTATCGATTACGAGGTTCGTTATCGCGAAGATTCCTTTCACCACGCTTCTTTTCTCTCTCTCTCTCTCTCTCTCTCTCTCTCTCTCTCTTTATATATATATATATATGTATATTCCACATCTCCAAGCCTTACTTTTCCTCATTAGTTCAGTGGGAAATTCATGAATGGAAAATGCCGAGAAAGTTTTTCTGTATAAAGAATATAATACTTTCCTATTGATTTTATTCTCTTTATCTAATGCTTATTTATAATTAGAAATTAAAAACACTTTACATAACTAATTATTACTCGTTTATTTTATGTATATATTAAATAATCCGCTTTACCGAAGACGCATTTATTACTTTCTTGTTGCTTAGATAGGTATAGCAAATTAATAGTTGAGATGAACTTAAGTAATCGATTGTACATAAAAGTAACATTTTAAATGTTTTTACAATTACTTAATAATTAATATAGCTTTTTAAAGGCCGTTATTACGTTTACAGTATACTTAATATAAATGTTACGACTGCAAATTATAGAACAAGGTTTAGTTGTTATTCAAACAGTTTATATATAATAAAATATTTTTTAATCTACATCTTATAAACTATTTTATTTTCGAAGAAGTGAATCTGAATTTGTTCGTGTGTCATCGTAAAAATATGTAAAAAAAAAACGTAAAAATTAAGAGAAAAAAAATCTTTTAACCAGTTTCGAATTCACGATCACTGAAATGACGTTTGTTTACTTGGCCGATCGTATTTATTGGTCGTATTCTGTTAAAAATTAATACTCTTCCCCGTACATTTTATTGGGGCCGAGAAAAGAATTGCCGCGATTAATTAATTTTTATGGTCAGTATTCATTAAAATACTGATGTATTGGGCTAAATTTCAGTAGGGGTGAGTCATTCAGTATTATTTTTACAGAAAATGTAAAAAACGTATACACACACACATATATATATATATATATATATATTAATGTTTGGAGTAAAAAATGCTATTGTTTCATTCATACGTATCTGATATAGATTTTTTCTGCTTTTCAGGTAGAATAGCAGTTATACTTTTTGGACTGCTCGCTCTCACGATAGGAATCATACTAAGCAGCATACCCTGGGTCGATTACGTAATTTTACGAGTAAGTTTTTCCTATATACCTTACACTCCTTGACGCTCTTATACTGTGACTATTAGAAATACATACGGTTCGAATTCATACAGAGCAGTTAGAAAAAAGAAACATTATCCTCGAGATATTTATATATATATATATATATATAACTGATTGGAGATCATCTTGATTCGGAGTAACGATGTTTCACTGACCGAGAAAGTTCACGAACCATGAATTTGCCATAGCCTCATGCTATTTCGTTACGCAGTAATATCGTGCTATGATTTATCTAGACTAATGCAGCGATTAGCCACTTGCAACGATGAGAATCCTATTGAGAATCCTATTATGGAGGGGAAGAATGTATCTCCTCTAGCTCCCGACGTAATTCGTAATTACGTCCACGGACATGTAATTTGCGCAAACTATGACATTTATTTTACTTACGCGTACTTAACGTATTTAATAATATTAATGCAATGTAATGTATTGAACAAATAATGCACAGTATATGACGTGCGTTGATAACGGTGTTAATTTAAAGGAGAAAAGAAGGTATAATTTTAGAGTCAAGAGTAGCGTATAATTACTTGTAGAGAAACAATGGAAGAAGTGGCGTGTTAAAATAATCGTTGTAAAGTAGTTGTAGACGATGTAGTTGTAAAATAACACGATGTTAACGCTAATATAACTACTTTTTAAGCGGTAGGTAATTTGCGCTATTGATTAATTATGTTTTGCAGCCGGGGAAACAACGATCGCGACGACTCGGTAAGTTTCTTCGGTCGATGCCGTCCAGACATTCTTCCCTCTCTATTATCGTTTATAATATAATATTTTTTTTTTATTTAATTATTCTAAAACCCACTACGAAATCACTTGCTGAGAGAATAATAATGCGAAATAAGGGAAATTATATTAGAAAGCCGATTATTGATCTCTTGGATTACAATGGGTCAATTGATGACAGTCGTTGACGTGCGCGAGACATAGTAAATGTATATATATATATAATAAAAAATACACCTCAACCAAGTCTGTCCATTTATTGAATTATTTAAGCACGGATGCGATGAACCAGATGCTCTAAAGACATTTTGTTTTTCAACAGCAATTGAGGTTATGGAACGGATCACTTAGCTTTCAATATTGGCAGAAGCCAGGTGTCGTGCGTCTCACCAAAGTCTATATATTCAATGTAACTAATGCCGAGAACTTCCTGACGTATCAGGAGAAACCAAAGCTACAGGAGGTCGGCCCCTTCGTTTACAGGTGACTTTATTTATTTATCATTACGTACTCTTCCTACATTCTAATCAATTAATCGGCCATTAAGCGCATCTCTCTATAATATCGTAATATTCGTCGATTGCAATATACATGCACATACATAGAGAAATAATATATACAACATAGTGAATAATACCGTACATTCGCATGGATTTTCATTCCAATCATTTTAATCTTTACTCTTTACTTGCAGTGTGGACTTTTTTAAATTATCTTAAATTGACTTCGTTGCGAATCCTTAAGTATAATGAGAAAAATTTAGAGATACTCTATTTTTAATATATATATAATAAAATTTGTATCTCTTATATTGACAAATAACGCTTTTATTCGACATTTATATTAACTTATCATGCATTTACGTTTGAATAAATTACTACCGTTGAGAATTAATTACTTTAACATTTGCGAGTAATGTGTAAGTAATCGTTAGAAATAGCAGCTCGTCAATTAAGGTAGACATTTAATTGTTATTGATCATAAGGAATCATTTATTTTATTTAAATAGCAGTTGTTTTATTAATATTTATTAGCAATAATACATAATTGACAATTTGAAATGTTTTTTTTTCAGTAGCCAAAGAATAATCATTAAAGTCTAAATGCCCATCATCGACTGTCTAATTTAATAACGACGTAATTCTAATTATTTTCTTTTCTTTTCTTAAGTTGATGTATTTTATAAACTTGGAAATTACAAGATCGAAGTAAATCCTTAGGATTTTCCGTATTTGAATAAGCAAACAATTTACAAGAATCTTATCCAATTACTATGGTATTTATAAACATGAATTTACTCATTATAATTGATAAGGAGTAGCTTTTACGACGAGTGAACAAGTTTATGGAATAATGTTACTGATGGTATCCGAAAATGCTCGCTGTATTTGAATGTGTGAGGCAATTGACGAAATACTCGACGCCCATCAGACATAGACATTACAATTGTCTAAAATTAGAAATTAGAGCGTCAGTTCGTTAAATACCAATTTTTGGTTTCATTAAATTCTAATTATTAAATTCATATTTTAATTTTTAGTCGGCTCTCGAACTCGGCAAATGGCATAATTAAAATTCCATTAATCTACTGACTCGGATAATAAGAAATTGTAATGATAAAACCCCGAACTATGAAATTTTCATAGATTATACGGAAGCGTACGGAAGAAGCGTACGTTTCTATTATTTTATAAACGATAAATAACGTCAAGAAGCCTGGCTAATAATAATAATAATAATAACAATAACAATAACAATAACAATTGTTCTGTATTTAACGTAGTCGCGGGTACGAGCGAGAAATATTGTGGTGTAGAGGTATGGATAAGTGAACTCTGCGCGTCTCTGTGTCCTATTGGCGATCCAGGTCGATTTCTATACGCGGACCCGATGAAACAAGTTCGGTCCATTCATTCTCTCTCTCTCTCTCTCTCTCTCTCTCGAAAGACATGCGCCGAAGCAGAGCGAGGGATTTCTCGGCGTCGGCCAGAGCAATTATTCGCTTCAGTCCAGTACTTGTTTTTTTTTCTTCTTTTTTTTTTTTTACAATCTCGTAAAACATACTTCCTCGACTTTTTCTTCTCCTTTTCGCTAGATTAAAGAGGATGTTCCTATTTAGCGGTCCGATTCCGGATATTTCGTATCATACTCAGGCTATGATGCATTAAAGAGATAATATTACCTCCATCGACAGTATGCAACATCGGCAATTTTTTTTCTACCCGCTCTGGTATCTTTTTTTTTATTTACTACTTTTTTTTTTTTTTTTTTTTTTTTTTAATTACGATCTAGAATTTGTAAATTATAATTGTCAACGACTAGATCTGAATTGTGATTTTTATTTAAACGCGAGTCTACTAAGCAGTCTAATTCGTTAAAATTGATTGAAGCAGAAGATTTCTTTGATTCCGTTTTCCATGAAGAAGCATCGCGAACGGTCCAGTCGGTCAACCTTCACGTAATTTCACGTGAACTCTTCGGCTCTCCCCGCTCTTCTTACAAATGTCCGCTACAGCCTTAGAAAGAAAGGAGAGACAGTGTATTAAAATTGTCATTACGATTTATCGTGAAAGAAAGACAAAGAATGTATAATAGGCGCATTCCGCTTTGTTCTACCCTCGTGTTGGCTAAATCGGTATGAATCTGTTAATGTAAATGTGTTAATGCAAGAATTTTTATGAAATCGAATTTACATAATACCGGCCGTAGAGATTTCTACCGAGAATCCGAAATAATATTCAATTTCAGCGGCGTCCTTGAAATCACTTACTTCTTCGAGCCGAAGAGAAAAATTGCAGATAAGAAAATTAAATTATTGTACGAAGGAATAGTTATTTAAATGGCCGTATCCCCGCGAGCCCGTGGCAAGGTCAAATCACTGTCGTGTCAAACTCATTTCGGAACTCTGTACAACGTGTTCGGACGATGTGTTTTATCGACGCCAAGGCTGGTGACTTTTTTGTCGACAGAGAGGGAGAGAGAGAGAGAGAGAGAGAGAGAGAGAAGGGCAAAATTATCTGGAATTCTTTCGTCCTTCTCTTTTTCGGAGGTGCGCTGGCAGTCAAATGGAGAATTTGTGGGAAAAATATTGAGAACTTAAATAATATTTCAAGCGTAGGGGCCGGGCAGTAGTGGAGTAAGAAAGATAGTCACCGTAAGCGATCTCCTCTGATCCACCTGCGATTATTTGGTTTATGCAGATGCTATGACTCGGTAAATGGCGGCCATTTGCATTCCCGCTCATTATGAAATCTGCGAGACAAAATATTTAACTGCTTTTTTGAACGGATAGCCTTAAACGGCTATTCTTTCAAAAACGTCATATTTGAATTTTAATATGCCGCGCGCTATTATTAATTACATATTCGGCCTTTTATAAAAAAAACTTTTATATATTCGCAACTACTACTTTCGCGTGGGCGGTGAGAATATTAAGGCTTTCGAAGTCTTGATGCGCCTACGTCCCGTACAACACCCCAAAGCCCTATTTTTACTTTATTTATTTATATATTATTTTTATGTATAGAAAAGTGTATTTTCAAATGCCTCGCCAGCCTCCGAGTACTCTCGCACACGCTTAACCTCCATTAATAGAGTAGTAAATCGTCGACTCGAGCACGAGGTATTGACTTTTTAAAAGAAACTTACTTTTTCAAGTTTATCTTTATTAAAGTCATAATGTCCGTACGAACGATCATTTTCTTAATAAAAATGCATGTTTTTCGAAATTTTCGAACGATTTTTCACTAATGCTGTTCTTCCTTCAAACGTTACTTACCGAATGTTGTTAATTTAATTTATTTCTCTCGTGGAGATTAATGAAGCTTATGAATATGAATACGTTTTCAGTTTTTACATCGAAGAAGATAATAAAAGTTTTTTACTTACACTTTTTTTTCTATCTGCTTCTTTTCTATTTTTTTCTTCTTTTTTTTTCTTCTTTTTTTTTTGTAATACGCGATAGGCTTATAATACTCTAATAATAATTCAATAAAGTTGAGTTAATAATTCAAGCCTAATCATGTTTATTAACATGAATTGCATGAATCGTTAGTTTTAATAATGCCAATAACGTGAAATTAAATATTTCACAGGTCGCACTTGGAATAATAAATCCTTTCCTACAGGCTTTTCAATACTGTACTTTATATAGATATTTAAGGAGATTTATTGGTAATTCGCATAGCAGTAATAAATGTTGTTTAATTTATCACTTTAATTATTCAGGAAATAAATCTTGGTAGGTGTCTGTCGAATGCGCGTAATATTAATTATAATTTTTTATTTTATAAGATTTTTAAATAGCAACGATAAGAATCTCAATAAAATAACGACTAATCGTTATTAAATTTTATGTCCTAATCGCTCATTCCCTCGTACCATTGAAATTCCACTATTTGCACAAATTTTATTCCCTTCGATCCTTTTACGAGCACAATTCAAATAATAAAAAAATAAAAGTAATTTGGACACTCGTTGGAAAATGTGTCACAGCCATGTCTATTATATACATATTTACACACACATATATACGTATATGTTAAACACGTGTTCGAGTCTCGTTAATTCTTCTTGCCTCGTGAGTAATAGTTGCACGTCCTGATGAAATTGTCTTTTATTTGAAAATTTGTAACAAACGGTAGCCTGATGTCAATGAGTTGGGAGTTTGGATTACGATCGCGGCCAGTCTACGTTGATGAAAATTTCTTTCGAGCTGCCTGTCACTTTTATACGCACTTATTCGATTACACAATAACTAAGGCGCATCTTTTGTCCTGGAAGGAATGCCTTTGCTTCTAGTCGCTGCATATTCTAAATCCACTCACGTATACGTATATGATTTTATGGACATTAATGAAGACGTCAAGCCGCTCATTCGTTTAATCTCCTGCACGTCGAGTCTCGCTTTCCTTTCCCGAGCTCTTCTCACAATCTCGCACAGACGGCGGCGTTAATTATTCGGCAAAATATTATTATTTTTTTTTTCTCCTCGATTTCGGCACAAATGCCAGCATCCGTGAACTTTAACGCGAACGTATTCTTCCGTCAGTTCTCGGCTTCGGTACACAAGTATCGCGCGCCCTAGCTTTGTTTTAGTTATAGAAAGCGATGCCTCCCCGTAATTGTTCTTTTGATGAGCTATGCTAATTTCATTTGCCCGTAAAAGACATTACGATAGAGATGCGGAGACGTAACTCGTACTCCGGCAGATTAGATATTAAGGAGAAAATGCGGCGTTATTAATTTGGCTCTATTGGATTCAGTAATACAATGTAAGTCATTTAAGGTACTTGTCGACCTTAAGAAATAGAGAAGAGTTTAAAGAGCTTTGACTACTCGTTAAAGCAAGCTGGAATCATCATTTAAATTATTACGGTATTAACTCTTACGGTCCGCAGACTGCGGTGAATTATTTATTGTTATATTTTATGCGCAATAATTTGTGCAATGACATAATGCGCCTCGTGTGCATTACAGTACTTGAAGCGCTTAAAATACAAGATGAAATACAAGAGTTTTCATTAGAATCGTTAGGATTGTTTGTCGGTCAAGTAAACACATCGCATTACACGATCGTTCGGAAGAAATTTAATTTAATATTATGAAAAAGAGTCGATAGAATCCCCGTCGACGATTGCATTTCCCTCGGAATAACTTTGTATTAATAACGAAATTACAGAGCAGATCGTCGTTGTTTTCTGCCGGCGAGGAATAAATTAACGATCGATCGGCTAGTATTTTAATCGCGATCAATGTCTCAACGGATTGCTTAGCTCGGGCTCTATCGAAACCGATATCGTCCTATATTCCTCTACGCGAGCTGTACAATTTCGTGACCTTAAGTAACATGAAGCGTACTAGGCGTTTACGCGGCTCCTGCCAACGACTTAAAACGCAACGGGTATGCAAATCGAAGGCACTTACTTTCTACGGAAGTTTAGTATTACGTGATGATGTCAATGCGAGCCATTGGCTATATTATGCTAGTATTACGTGGCTGATTATAAATCGAAAAGGATAAAAAGCGGAGAGAGTAATTGCACGAAGGAGCGCGCGCTCGCGCGCGCGCGAGAGAGAGAGAGAGAGAGAGTCTTTCGGCGATGGATCGAAGAATTGCTCAGATATGATCTGCCGGAGCTAACCTTGACCATTAATTATATGCTAATCACTCGCAGCCATCATTTTCTCAGATAATTTATTATTTATTGACTTCAATATCATTGTTGATTAATTTTTATACCAATGGATTCGATTTCCTTAAACAGAAATTTTTACAAAGAAATTATTTTACATACGTATACGTTCCATTACCATTTTTATCCCGACAGCCTAACAATAAAAAAAAATAAAAAAATAAAAAAAAAATATAATAATAATAATATTTGCTCTTTCCACAAGAATAATTAACGATTTTGAATGTAATGAATATTTTAAAATAATTTTTAATAGCCTTATGGGTGCTGTTCAGTAACTTATGCTAAATAGACTAATGATCAATTGGAATGCCATAAATATTCCGCGCTTACTTCGAATCAATAATATGCCAATAGAGGATTAATTAGTATTAACTTAAATTAATGTTATTAAAAATAAAAAAAAAAAATTACTTAATTAGGTAGCAAAGTCTCTCGTCTTGGTCTTCGAGAGGCTGTGCGCGGAAAATTATTCGTATCTCTACTGCATAATAAGGAATTCGTCGTAATCTTTTATTTTTAATTACCGTCGGTTGTAAAAATAATAAAGGAATTGTTAAATGACTTTTAGAAGAGAGGAGGCTGACTTTTTACAGAAGAAAAGCTTAGAACAGAGTGAGGAAAAGAAAATCCAAGCATTCTAATCATTGTTTTTATAAATCGAAACCAGTTTTTCAGAGGCAAGAGTGAAAAAGTTATTACACGATTGAGCAATAACTAATAATTTACGCGTGTTCCCATGTTGCAATTGAATACGCAAATACAAATACTTAGTTAAATTTACTGCAATCGACTCTGTCCTAAATATGTCATTCTCTCGTGTTGTTCGCTCGTTGATAATATGCCTCGATAAATATATTAACGACCTCGTTTGTTTATAACATTGCCAATTTTACGAATCGATCATTCGATGCCTTCTATGCCTTCGAGCTGACCAAATAGGCAGATAGAGAGAGAGAGAGAGAGAGGGAGAGAGAGAGAACGGGAGAACGCGAATTATTTCGTACGAAACTGACTATTAGTAAAAAAAAAAAAAAAAAAAAAAAAAAAAAAAAAATTAACTTCACAATATCGTCTAAATAAGCGGTTACCTCCTGTCCTTAATTAACATTGAACAAGTGCATTGATTTCTTAACGTTACGTATATTAAATTATTAATACTGGTAGTAAAATTTATGGAAAACTAGTTTTCAGTGAAATTTTTTTGTTCTACATTGAAATATTAAATTCCGGTGATTAATAATGAACTGATTCGTTTTGTTGGAATATTTTCTCTTGCCGAAAAATTTTCAGTCGTTTCGGAAATAAGCCATTTGATTGTTTATAAATGGCAATAACCCCAATAGCGTGTCTAGTATTACCAGATTATTACCAGAGCCGTCGAGCACGTCATTTCTTCATTTTTCTTGCAAACGTTAAATGGTATTATTTTTTTTTTCTTTATTCGTTGTGCTGTTAAAATTACATGGAACAGAATAATCTCGTAACTTTGAAATTGTAATATCTATCCGCTAACAGGTTTAATTTTTATGAAATTAGAAAATGCGCTCGTTCCTGAGTATAAATTAAATAATTATTTAGGTATTCGCGCTCTATGGGAAAAGTAGTTCGCGCTCAATCAGATGCAAACTAATAAATTTTAATTATCCGGGTAATTCTCTTTATCGTACAAGTATAATAATCTTTGTGTAATCTTTCCGCTACTCGTGGCTCGTAAACGCTCCCCTACGTCTATGTGTATCGCATTAAAGTCTACATAAACACCTGTAAACATTATATTTCCTCTTGAAAGTTTAGATAGAGGTAAGGAAGGTCTAATTTACTCGGATAATAAATCTCTCCGTCCCTAATTTTTTAGGCAATGGCAATTTATCCTACGTTATTTATAATCAAGCTCTCATTGTCACGTTCTAACGAAAGAATACGTATTTAATGAATACTTTATAATTTATTGTATACTTTTCTTCCAGAGAAAACATGGAAAAGGTTAATATCGTTTTCCACAATAACGGAACGGTGAGCTATCAACACAAGAAGATCTTAAATTTCGTACCAGAATTATCCAAGGACAAGAACCTGCCAGTGGTAGTACCGAACATACCTCTTCTGGTGAGTTTATCGCATCTTTTCTATTTCTTCCGCCACTGACAATGGCAGCATTACCTATTTTACCAGCGACGCTCAATTCCGATTTGGAATTAGCCTCTAATGTTATCCCTGGTAAAGTAAGCGACGCCATCGAGTTCATTCGTGTCAGCCTATCGGCTTCTGATTTTATATTTGATCTATATTTACGAGCCACGAGCGCTACGTAATTTCTGGATTTTCGTCAATGTTCTGTAACTTTTTATCCGCAGACTTTAACTAAGCAAACCAAGGTGTTGCCGCACATAGTCAATATTGGCGTGTCCATGTTCCTTAGCGGCATGGACATGAAGCCCTTCGTACCTGTGACCGCAGAGCAGCTTATATTCGGTTATGACGATCCGCTTGTCAGTATAGCCCATCAGTCATTCCCAAAGGCGCTGCGGCCCATGAGCCAAATGGGTCTATTGCTCGGGGTAAGTTACGCTACTCCACTATCGCTTTTACATGTACGAGAATGCAGGCCACTGACCAGAGCCCATATCTCTCTCTCTCTCTCTCTCTCTCTCCCTCTCTCACGTTTCGATACACAACATGCTCTTTCGTTAGAAGAGCATATCGTTTCTCTGGTCAATCCTGCATCTCTTCACGAAAACCATATAAACACATATACTTTACGAGGTCTCTTCATCCCCTTGATTAACTCGTACTTTTTTTTTTTGTTTCTTACTCATGGAGATAAATAGTTAGCTGCTTTTTTACATAAACCTTGGACAATAAGACTTTCGCAGTTGAAAGCGGGTAAGATTCTCGAGCAAGTGATCGACGATGTCGTAACAAAGAATTTAATAGCGAATGCTACTTTTGTTAATTCTATAGGCTTAACTCAACTTTATTTCTACTTTTCTTCTTCTTTCTTTCCATTCATTCATTCTTTCTTTCTTTCTTTCTTTTAACTAGTTCGTCGTCTGTATCTTCTGCTAGTTGTGTGAATTTGATTAATTTCTTCCTGTGCTTTCCGTACGCATGTCAAAACGTAATATTATGTCCATGTCGTAGTCCTAATTGATAAACGTCTCAATTTGCATGTACGAGCTCAAGGGAAATAATCATCCGGCATTGAATATTTTCAGAGAAACGGAACGCTAGAAGAAGTTTCAACGATATACACGGGCCACACGAACATGCGAGAATTCGGTTTGTTAAATCGATTGAATGGACTGGATCGACTTCCTTACTGGTCGGATCCGCCATGCAATTCAATTAGAGCTTCGGAAGGTAGGCCAAATCCTCTCTATGCACTGCCTAATCTTTGTTTCAGGAAAGAATTTCAGGTAAAAAAAATCATTCTATACGAGATAATGTTTGTTTTATCGCGTAAGTGGGGTTCAGTGTGGTTCGGTGTCGTTCGAAACGAAGGAGCCGCTCGGGGACGAGACGCGATTATCCTCACGCGTATACGAATTAATTATTTTTAAATCATGCAAATGAATTGCGGATCTGACAAGATACTTTTGTATTTGGTCCATTGGTAAAAATTAAGGTCAGGTGATCGAGGCCGAGTAGCGGTAATTCCTTACAAGGGATGGTAATGTCGTTTTTTTCAGAAAATAAGGACGACTCGGAGGAATTCACTGGCGAGCAAATTTTTCGGTATGAGATATTGTCCGAGATGCCAATTAAAGCTTCGGGGCTCGAGGAGAATGAGAAATTCCCTCATAATATGCCGAAATTCTTTATTAGAAGAAGACCGAATGAACAAAAAAAAAGAATAAAAAAAAAAGAAGAGATTAAAGCCGTTAATGCATTCGTTCGGTCGCACTAGACTTAAAGATCTAATGCTGTTCTAACGTAGATAAATAAGCATATATATATGTATATATGTATATATATATAGCTAACGAGTAAGTTTTTACGCGAGTTTGGGAATAACTGTTGTTTGCCGATCGAGTCGGGAATAAATCCCCGCGAACGCTCGTAGCTGATAAAAGTATCGAGGAATAAGTGGGATTAATGGGCGAGCCTTTCGTTCGGAGATGTCGACGTGCATTATAAGTAGGCGTAAGTGATAGGGCCTCGATCGAAGAGAAAGTATGAATGGGCCCCGAGAGAGATGGGGAAGTTTCGATAAGGAGGAGGCGGAGGCTGAAATATTCATCTGATTTCAGGTTCGTTCTTCCCACCGCGGGACCGAACCGGCGAGGACGTCGTTAACGTATGGGACAAGGACCTCTGCCGCGTCCTGCCCCTGAAATATCGCGGTCCCACCGAGAAAACCGGTATAAGAGCGGACCTCTACACGCCGACGGACAACGTCTTCGACCCACCCAACGAGGAGATGCCCGACAATCAGTGCTTTTGTCCCGATGACCCCACGAGATGTCCCACCCGAGGATTGCAGAACATCAGCCCTTGCCAATTCAGTGAGTCTCTCTCTCTCTCTCACGCTCAGTCTCTCTCACTCTCAGTCTCAGTCTCAGTCTCTCACACTCTCAGTCTCATTAACTTTAAATGGGTCGGTAGAGGCCGAGCACGTACGTACTAATACCCCAATAACCCGATCTTGCCTGGCCCGCAATTTCGGCTCTCCGCTAACGGCAACTGCTGTACTTACTTTCGTCCTTTCCGGGTCCCGATAAATCCAAAGGCTTCATTCTGAAAGCTTTTATTATTTATAAAACTCCGAGCTTTCCCGGCGGCGCTCCTTCGTCAACTCCTTTCTCAACGGAGCCTTTGTCTCAAACTCTCCCAGTCTTACGTTACATAATAAATTCCGTATAAATCCAAGCTTAGGTAATGTATGGTTTTCTTTCGGGCGCCGCTCGACGAGACGAAGCTACGCGTCGTCGGCTCGCTCGATACGACGGGGATGATAACATAACGAACGCGTATAACGAATGATACGTTCTTTTGCCTGCAGGTGCTCCGGTCTATCTCTCCTTCCCGCACTTCTACAAAGCCGATCCGAAGCTCCTAGACGCCATCACGGGCCTCGAGCCCGTCCAGGAGCTCCACGAGACGTATTTCAAAATACAACCGGTAATGAATTTTTCTCTTACTCGCAACGTATCGACGATTAATCCGGGTACGACGCTTTAGCGCATTTAAGATTTGAAGATTTGACCCGTCGAGACGGGTCGGTGTTACGGGAATCCGAATCGATAAGTCAGTTAAGACTTTCAACTCGTTTTCGTCTCGACAGAAACTGGGCGTACCGGTGGAGGGCAAGGTCCGGGTGCAGCTTAACCTGAAGGTCGAGCACCAGCCGGCGATCCACGCGGTGGCCAATTTCACGGACATCGTATTCCCGATAATGTGGCTCGAGGAGGGCGTAGACGAGCTCACGCCCTCGATACGGCTCTGGGTGTACCTGGGCACGACGTTCGCCGACGCGGCCGTGCCTTGCATCACCTACGGCCTCGTCGTCCTCGGCATCCTCTGCCTCGGCGCCGCCACCTACCAGACCTACAACAACGTCGTCCTCAGTCCGGAAGCGATCGAGTTGGGCAAGCGGACGATACGCCGCGGCTCCTCCTTCATCGTTAATGGCCAGCATCGCATCATCATGGCCGACGACTCCTACGTTCTACTCCACACGCAGGACGCCGGGGACCTCGCCCTCCGGAATAGCCTCCAGACCTTCGTCACCGGCGAGCCGACTTTCGCTTATTAGCAGCCGCCCATTATTACTCCTTATTATTACCTTGTGCTTATCATCATTATTACTAGTGCTATTATTACCTGTCTATTATTATCATTACTCTTAACGTTATTAATATTATTACTATTATCGTTATCGTCATCGTCATCGTCATCGTCATCGTCATCGCCATCATCATCATCATCATCGTCATCGTCATCCTTATTATTACTATTATTACTATTATGACTATTATCATTGTTAGAAAAAGTACAATTAATATCGTCGCGACTATCGTCACCACCATCACCACCACAACTACTACCACGATTATTATTACCATAATACTATTGTTACTGCGATTAAGTAAGGAGGAAATTATTTTTCTACCCCCGTGCGGGTAGTTGCTCGTGAGTTCATTGTGAGCGCTTAGAGACGTCGATTAACGAGGTAGCACATACTCTCCTTTCGTAGGATTATGATCAGGAACGATTTTCTTATAAGTTGTATTATGTCTAGAAATTTAAAGATCTTCGTGCTTTCCCAATTTGTCAGTGACAAACTAATCCCTCGTTACATTCCATTATTAGAAACGTTTTCTCTATTCGTCGCGCTAGTTAAACAATAGTTAAACAATAGTTAAACAATAGTTAAACAATAGTTAAACAATAGATAGATAATTTCTTATTTCAATTATCAAGTAATTATTGGATACCTTAATGTTAAACAAGACAATCATAATCGAATACAAGTTTTTATTATATTTTTAGCTGTTTTCTTGCAAGCTTGTATCGCGATTGACATTCTTGTGCCGTATTTTATTTATGCGTTCGTAATTATTTATAAAATTACGCTATACGTTCGAGCAACCGAGCATCGTTAAAGTAATTCAAACACTTCTGAACTAGTGTAAAATATTTCAAGTTTAGATATATACGCAATTAGTTTTAAATATATTATTAAAATACGAGTACATTACATTTGCAATAAGCTTTTTATACAAAAATCTTATGGGGTAAGAAAAATTCCCATACTCTTGCCTATATAGTCGGTTAATAAGTTAAAAAAAGAGCTAATACTAATTGGTAATTGAAATTACTTTTACTAATACTATCCGTAATAACTGTTAAGGATACTATCATTTCATAATTATCATATTAATATTATCTGTATTGTTACTATAAACAATTATTGAACCATGGAACTTTAAATGATTAAGCGTAAATAATTTATAAAACGTTGATGTCAAATTTATTAGATGACCAGTTATGTACATATTTAATATAGAACTTATAATTCGACGATTCGAATCGATGTATTATAATAATAATAATAATAATAACAAGAACAACAACAACAATCATTTTTTACATTAGAGTTATTAAATAAAATTACAAACAAAATCACGAATGATGGATTAGTCTTTAAGTCTTAAAATCTTGGCAATTTTCAGGATAAACATTTTAAATAACAGCCGGTCAAGGAGAAATCTTTGTTTTTTTTTTTTAAGGATTTTATGTCGAAACCGCTAAAGACTGTTTGAGAGGGTAAATTTTTATATTCTAGTAGCGCAAAAAGAGGCAAATCCATTACACGTATTTTAGATTTATAAAGAATTCTTACGAGGAAACGTACATTGCCGAAATGGTGTTGAGCTAGACGTGCAATGAGGGTACATGCGCTATTTGAAAAGGTAAACAAAAATTTGTAAAGCATATTTTTTATATAAATATTCACGTATTGAACAACTATCTAGGTAACTATACCATTAATACGGTATATTTTCGAAATGCGAAACAAAATGTGTTTAGTTTTAATTGATTTGTAGCTGTTAAAATGTATGTTAGACGTTTTCTATAAGGCAAATTACAAATTACATGTAAATAAGAGATTTTCTGCTTCGCGTTTCTTAAATGGTACTCTGCATAAAGGCAAACGTGTATATATATATATATATATATATATGTACATGTGTGTGTATGCAGATACGGTTGCATTTTTCTAGATAACCAAGTGGTTCGATACTTTCTTTACAGTAAATTGACATTCTTTTTTAATAGTGTCCGTGTGTCTATTAGTATAAAATGAATGATACCGACACTTGGCGTTTTTTATCCTTCAGTACCGCGAAAACATAAATTATAGTTAATGGGCCAAGTGAAACTGACCCTGCAGCGGATTATTATACATAGGGAATGTAACAATAATGAAAACAAAAAAACTTTGCGCTATGGCTGTGGAAATATAATGAAAGAAAACAAATAACTAGAAACAGGAAAAAAAATTCTTGCGCTAATACAAGTGCCATTTTAAATGCAATATAATTACCAGGCGACGATCACTCATTTATGTACAACTTTCCTTTCCTTTTACAGACGAATTGTAAAACAAAACAAAAATATACACATTAGTCGGAATATCAAATGGATTGCGTAAGCCATTTGTAATTATTTATCCCTTATGTATTGAACTTATCTTGTAAGAAAGAAGGTTGAAAATTTACTTTATTATCAAATTCAGTTATAATTTTTATATAATTACATGTTTAATTTTCAACGTTCTTAGATTAATAAGAGAAACGTTTTGTTTTATTTTCTAAGCCAAAGCTTGGAGAATGAATTTTATATTAATTGTATAATAATTATAAAAATATTAATAATAAAATTAACAACAACGACGACAACGACAACGAGGACGACGACGACGACAACGAGGACGACAACGACAACGACGAGGACGAATTATTTATACTTTTTGTGTAAAATAAATGTTATTTCGTAGCAGATAAACGTCAATTTTTCGAAATATACAATTTTATACAATTTTACTTATAGCATTTTATATTACGATTATAAAGCATTATGTATAATAATGTTAAATTTATACGAGAATTACAATTAAATATATCTGAAAATTTTTAAAAATGTATAATATTCCGAAAAATATAAACATACTTTTAGTTGGGTCATATAGTTGGTAATATTCTTTTTCTTTTTCTATTTTTCTTCATATAGTAACAGATGCTTAAAAAAATTTTTGCTAATCGGTAGTCTTTGCGATTGATTTTGTCAAAAATTCATTTAATACGATTTTACATCTGCCATAAGACCTTCTGGTAGAAATAGCAGCTTTGCATAAAATCTCAATGCTCTTATTATTTATAAGATTTTGTACAATTTGTACGTTTCAACGAATTCAGAGCGAGTATTAATATTAGAGAATTATTATGAAATTATGTCTAATGGAATATCGAAAACTAATTTATTTCTAAAAATGAAACTATTCCAGCACTAACCATACAATATGTATTTTAGCTAAATAAGACAATAAATTGAACTTAAACTTATAATCATACTAATTTGCATTATAATACGCGCGAATGTGGATATTATTGATTAAGTCACGAAATTTTTAGTATTATATTCTGTCTTTATGTAAACAATTACTTGTTAATTAGAATGTAAGAACAGGTTCGATTGAGTTAATGTCGCCATCTATTGTTTCTTTGTGTTTCTACGTTCCCACAATCTTATTCTTTGTTCAAAAACAACTTACTAAATTTAATTATTAAAGTGAACGAGTGAACTCTTAGCAGAATATTTCTGAATTAAACGAATACCATGTCTTTGAAAGTAAGATTATTTAAAATTTTATAATTATTAATTAAATATTTAATTTAATAAATTTTGTTTATAGTATAAATATCTTATTTTAAACGATTCTACATGTAGCATATTATTCTATTATGTAGAAAAATTGTAATTATAAAAGAATAATAAAATTTTAGTCGATACCTGATAAACGTCATAACCGACAGCCGATAATTTGGTTATGTTCACATGAATTATTTGTATACACATATAGATTAAATATATTCATTCCATACAGCCGATAATGTAGAATTCTAAATAAACAGATAAAAATTCTAAAAA
The DNA here is from genome assembly GCA_018883505.1 of Ceratosolen fusciceps. Classification (NCBI taxonomy): domain Eukaryota; kingdom Metazoa; phylum Arthropoda; class Insecta; order Hymenoptera; family Agaonidae; genus Ceratosolen; species Ceratosolen fusciceps. Next base: position 8,036,194 of record RCIC01000003.1, on the reverse strand, counting down.
AAAAAAAAAAAAAAAAATCTACGTTTCATTTGTATCTTCATTCTCGTTAATATCTTCCAAATATTATCTTTAATAATATTTATTATTGAGGATTTTATATTACAAACGAAAATGTATGTTTACACTTCGTTTTTCTTGCTATTATTATATTTCTTAAATTTCTTCAAGAAAATGTAAGTTATAAATAATTTACGAATTTACGAAAATATCTTATACCCTATGATAGTACAAGACCTTAATAATAATAATAATAATAATACATTTTTTTGCATTATATTTGTCATGATATCCAACGTATGAAGTGCAATGGCCATTAATTACAGCGAAAATGTATTGTGTGTTGGTACTAAAAATTATTGATATCTATATGATAATAAGGAGTGTTTGATAATTGAATATAAGAATTTTTCTTTTTGTATCGCAGTTACTTCATTTACATTTTTATAACAGTGGATTTTATATTACATGTAATGGAAATAATAAACTACACGTGATTGAATAGATTAAAAATTATTGTAGTTTTAAAAGATCATATTTAGCTTTTAATCTAATTTTGTAATTTTCACATCATGCATCGTGTATTGAATATATTGAAAGATAAATGTTTAATGGACGAGTTAATTGATAAGTTATTGATAAGTTGGATTAAAAATTCCGTTGAATTGTCTTCGAGTCGCTTTAATTTCTCATGAAAAAGAAATTTTCGTAACATCGCTGCTCTCTTCCGTCGTACGAGTAGCAGTAGTTCCACATTACTACTACGCATTGATAATAAAGAAAATGAATAAGTAATCATTCAAGTACAAATAAATAAAAAAGAATTTATTGTCTGAATTTTGTCCTGCTTATAATTATAAAACTTTGTGCATGATTATATGCGACAATATAGCATACAAACGGTTTTACAATACTCTATTCTCGATACATAACTTACATGAATATGCATATAATACAAGTGATAAGCAATTTTATAAATAATTTGTAAAAATTACTTTAAAATTATAATTTCGGCTTAAGGCGGTCGGGGTATTTATAAAAAATACTTCTCTACTACGTCGCGTGGAAGACTCGGTTAATGTACTTGGTAATAAAAATTCCGCTCCTCCACATTGGAATCGCTTACAATCTAGTTTAACAGTTAATATAAAGAATATTATCTTTCTTATGTGATAAACAATTGGATTCGCTTAATAGGCGTGACGCAGTAAATGAAGAGAAGGATAGCTGGAATAAATAAAGGTGACATAAGTTTCGTTCAACGTTCCAGTGATCGTCGTCGTTCTGTCTCTTCTTTAAGAGATAATCTAATTACTCTAAGCTCCGTCTCTGTGTTTTCACGTAGCGAAGATTCGGTGTTCCAAGGATAGAGGCATAGAGAGAGTGAGAGAGAGAGAGAGAGAGAGAGAGAGAGAGAGGCGCCGGGGCGCAGAGGAGGAAGGTCCAGTCGTCGAGGACGATGGATGTATTGATCGTTTCGTTGATTAAAAGCCGCGCGTAGTTGTCAGGATCACTCAGTCGTTGCTCGTGTAGGAGGGGGGCGGCTGCTGTTGTTGTTGCTGTTGTTGCTGCTGCTGCTGCTGCTGTTGCTGCTGCTGCTGCTTACACGGGAGGTAGGTACTGGTTGGCGCCCGAGGGCAGGGTACCCTGCTGACAGTCGCATGGCACCTCGGGTTGGTTCGGGTGATAATGGTGACGGTTGGCCGTATCCTGCGAGTCCTCGCTCTCGATCGGCGTCGCCTTGTCCCCGAAGATGGCCTGGCTCGGGGGGGCCGCCGGTGCCTCGATCATCGCTTTCACCCACTTGGTATCGATCAAAGCGAAGCTCGCCACCTGTACGAAGAACGAGAAGACACCCGCCGTCAGTCAATTGCCCCTAATCCTCCAATTCATTCGGCATTAGGGATGTCGCGCTCGAACGCGTACCATCGGTTGGTAAAAACAAAACAAAACAAAACAAAACAAAACGAAACGAAACGAAACAAAACGAAATAAAACGAAAAGAAAAAAAAAGAAAAAAAATCCCCAGCCTCTCGATGCTGTCCGTAATAGATACCCAGACTTCTTCTCATTCCCTCATTTGATTAACGAGCTCGTATACATTACTTTCTTATTAAATTATTCTCGGCCGTCCGTGGGTCTTGGATTTCAATGGCCTTAACATTAATCCTCATCATCGGTCTCTTTCGTAAGCCTGATTATTTTTAAAATACTTTTTCAAGTCGACTTAATGTTTTATTATACAGTTTCAGAAAATTGAATCGGCCGGCACGTATTCGTTTTATAAATTGCGTTTCGCGATATACGTACGACTACTCGAGAGAATCCCCAGGGATTCGGGATTATTATAAGGAGGATGGAAAAAATCTCAGGGTATATCGGAGAACTATCGGCAGGAAAATTCGATTCCTCGCTAAGGAGGTGTTGGCGGAGCAGGGCTCGGAGGACTGGTAAAGTGATAAAGCGGAAGAAAACTTTATACGGTCTCGAGTCTGCTTTCGTTGTTGCCCGGGCCAGTCTATATTAAGAGTCCGTAGCCGCTTCGACGCTTGATAATCTACCCGCGAGCCCTTTCACGACTTCCCGAGAAAGTTGATTTATCAAGCGAGGCCCGCAGAGATGTACCTGATTGGTCGGGAGGCAGCCCGTGTCCTGGTTGTAAACGCCGACGAGCTCGTAATTACCGTCGCCGCGATCGCACGCGAGCGGCCCGCCAATGTCGACCTGGCACAAGTTGTTGTTCTGCTTGCGCGCCTTGGCGCAGACGAGGCTCTCGTCGATGTCGATCGACGACTCGGCGCCCTGGAGTCTCTGTCTGCACTGATCGTTGCTGAGGACGTCCACGTCGATCCTGTGCATCAGCGCGCCGGCTGCGTGGACTGTTTCAATACAATTATTACTACATTATTACATTGCCATCCAACGCTCGCTCCTCATTCTCATTATTATCATTATCACTTATCATTATCATTATCATTGTCATTGTCATTATCATTATTAAAGACTGAACTTATGAAAATGGAAGGACGGCTCTTTTATATTTTACCTCGTATTTCATGCCGTGAAAAACTCGCGATGACCTACATTAGCATTTGCAATCACCGATGCATCATTATTATTATACAGCGAATGATTTTGCATTGGAATTTATTAAAAGTCAGGATTTTCGTAAGGCGTTCTTAATTAATTTTTACGTCCATCTGGTGTATAATAGAAGCCCTCGCGATTCGGTCTTATTTTCCCTCTCAATCGAATACCCGAGGCCGTTATTTATGTCAGTAAATAATAATAATAAGAACAACAACAACGACAACAATAAACAATTTCAGAGTTGCGCTGATCAAGAATGGCCAATGCAAGATGCTGGAGGTAGGTATCTAATGGATCGTGGGCGTCGTTTCGTCCTCGCTAACGAGGATGATTAATTAAATGGTTGGTGGATCCCATCCATTGGATGGCTGGAGTTTATGAAAATATCGAGGGAAAAGATCGGAACGTACTTTGTAAAATGGTTTTGCCCCATCCAGTGGAAATGCACTTTCTCTGAGGCGCGAGAGCAGGTGCGTCACCAATGCAGATCGTGTCCACGTGCTGGTCGAGTTTAATCGGGCTTTGTAAGAAGAGGAGGGCCGTGTCGAAACTGGGCAATCCCGGCTGGTAGTTCGGATGAGGGACGATCGAGTCGACCTGGACGATTTCGAAGGGCAGCGGCTCCTCGTGCTTCAGATCGTAGCCCAGCTTCCACTCGCCGGCCTTGATCGCCACCTCGCCCGGGTTAAGCCTGGAAATTCATACGCGAGCTCGCTTTAAGATCTATCTTTCGGAAATAAAAGAAATAACCTCGCCTTCTTCCCCCCTACCCCCCCACGCACACGATATCAATTTATCCCCGGCAAGTGATGCCTTTTGTGCATGTGGCGGGAGAGGCAAGCGAATCCCACCCGTACCACCTTACCCGTAGACGCAGTTTGCGGCGGTGAGGACGAGATTCGGGGCGACAATTACACCGGAGCAGAGCAGCTTCTTCTCGGAGTTGGATAGAATCATGGCCTGCCAGGGGATTTCCCCGAAGGCGACCTCGACGTCACTGCGCGAGCCCAACTGCTTTACCTACAGAGACGGATGAATACATGAGCCATGGCAACTAATATGGCTTTGCTTTGATTTGCATTTCAGACCCTTACGAAACGTTAAGAAAGTTGTCAGAAAATAATTAATAAAGTTATCTCCATCTCTCAAATCTTTTTCTTTTCATTTTTATTATTTTTTTTCTTTTTTTTTTTTTTTATTTTTAATGAATTTCAACGGAATCGGGGACGGATTGTTGAAAAATTGAAAAATTAATTTACGTCGTTGATGATTCCGCACTGAGCGCCGGGAGTGTGGGGTGCGATTATCACGGGGTTGTCGTTGGTCGGCGAGCTATCCTGGCCTCTGCCGAATCCGGGAAAGGTGGGCAGGTTCGGGAAGTTCTGGAGGAATCCGGGTCTCTTGGTTGACGTGGGCAGAGTGATGGGCAGAAGGTCGGCTGCGCCGTTGATGACGTCGCCAGCATCCGGCTGCTCGATGGGCCTCTGAGGCCTGAAGGGGTTCAGGTTCGCTATCTGGTTACCGATCTGGTTGGATATGTCTTGGAAGCCGGTGAAGCTCGGCAACGTGAAGGTTCTTTCGGTCGTGTGGTCGTGTAGCAGTGGTTTATTGCCATGTGGCTGCGCACGTTCCGACTCGACGGGCTGCTGATTCTCTGGTGCATTGGGTTTCTGGGCTTCGTGGAATTGGAAATCGTTGTCCGACTCGGGTCGCTGGGGCTGCTGGGGATGCTGGGACTGGTGGGGCTGTTGTGGCTGTTGGGGCTGGTTGGGAAGCTGAGGAAGCTGGGGCTGGTGGGGAAGCTGGGGCTGCTGAGGAAGTTGGGGCTGTTGGGGAAGTTGGGGCTGCTGGGGAAGTTGGGGCTGGTGGGGAAATTGGGACTGCTGGGGCTGCTGGGGCTTCTGGGGCTGCCTGAACGGAAACTGGTTGAATTGGCTGGGCTGGCTAGTCTGCTGGGGACTCTTGGGACCTTGGCCGTTCAGAGGCTGCTGCGGCTGCAGGAATACGTTGTTCGGTCTCTCGAACGGCTGGGGTTGACGAAAGCCAGCCGGCCGCTCGAACTTCTGAGGCAGCTGCGGCTGGAAGGGTCGTGGCTGCTGGGGACTGTTCACCGGCTCCTGATAGTCGTTGAACTGGTTCACGGCGACCTTTGGGCTTTGGACGCTCGATTGGGGTTGGAGGTGAGGGGTTATCTGATTAACGTTCGGGAAGGTCTGCGATGGGCCGAACTTATTCGGCTGCTGTCTGCCCGATTGGAAAGGCTGCTGGAACGTCTGGGGCGGCTTCACCGGCTTCTTCGGCTTATTCTTCGAGAGATTGAGGAACGTGGGGAAACCCTGATCGTCGAATCCGCCGCTGTAGTTCGCGGGGAGATTTCCTGCTGGCCAAGGATCGACGTAGTTCGGATCACGGCAGCATTTACCGACGATACCGTTGTCCGGATTTCTGCAGTCCTATTAATAAACGAATTACAAAAGCTATTACCTACTGGTACCTTAGCGGCCATGGGATGGACAAAAATTGATTCTTAAATTTAATGGAATTCATTACCAGCCCTTATCACTTTAGGAACCTGTGACGCTCGCTGAAATTATAATCAGCGTTGAAATAATCGAGACAACTTTGAGGAAATCTAATCGACGATACCGCCAAGGTTATTATTTCTTACGGTCTTCGAGGATCACGTGACATTCTGACACTCGTTATAAATTAAGTATAAATGCGTTTTCTTTAAAGCGGTGCGTTGAGTGGGAGTGAGGTAGCATGTTGGTGGTGGTGCATTATAGGCAGAATAATATTGGCCATAAAGTTCGTTGGTGAGCCATTAGACGTTAAGTTAAGGAAATTAACTCGTAAGGTCGCTGGAAGTTTTCCCTAGCGGCGCTTCGACAGCGCGTTGACCTTGAGATTTGTCTCAAAGATGGAAGAAGGGAGAGAATACTTACGACCATGGGCACGCGTCTCAGTATCTGCTCCTTGGTGAGTACGACCGGGGTCTCGCTGATCGTACCGATCATGTTGCAGAACTGCTCCTCGACACAGATCAGGGCAGCTGCGCATCCGAGCTGCGGTTGTACCGGCGGGAACGCGAACTGCTGGGGATTGTTGCTCGGCGCATTGTTAAGTCCGGAGTCTGCAATCGATAGGCATTTATTAGGATCGTTACTACTCCCTTGCTGACCTCTCCGTAATAATGCATTGAGACATTGAGACTAAAGGAGGTTCGAGGCTTTTCCCACTGCTCCTAGAGCACCGGACATAACAACGATATTTCCACGGGAATAGAGACGCGACTTTTACTAGTCGGGTCGGGGCGGAGGGGGGGGGCGGAGAGTACGATAATTCGATCGTTCGAGATCGTCGTCGTGAATAAGTAAAAAAGTAATTTTCGCAGGCGTACCCTCGGGCTGCTGGGGGGGCTGAGAGAAGGCCGGGACATTGCTAGAGGACGAGCTTCCGAGAGGTGGCAAGTATCCGTTCGACTCGCCGGGAGAAGGAGAATTATCACCGGCGCTGAGGTCGGCCTCGCTTTCCCCGTCCGAGCCGAAAAGTCCACCGGGCGCGGCTCCTCCGCCTGTAATTTTAAAAATCAAGTTTCCCATTCGGAGCACCTCCTCGGGCCAGTTACCACCGTCCATCTCACTCTCCCTCTCTCTCTCTCTCTCTCTCTCTCTCTCGCTCTCTCTCGCGCGCGCGCGCGTTCGCCCCGAAACCCTGTACGCTCGACTGCTTAAAACTATCGGCTTTAAGGACGCAGGACCTCTGCCCGTCAATAAAAAAAATGATAAACTCGAGCCGAGCATTTGGCTCCTTATCACCGTGGGCTATAAAAGATGAAGAGACGATGAGGGAGAGAGGATGATGACAAAAAAATAGGGGGGTGGGGCGTAATGGTGGCTAAATTGTGAAAAAGTAGTATCCTCGATTGTGTGATTATTATTATTATTATTATTATTATTAGTATTGTTGTTCCTGTTGTTGTTATTGTTGTTACGAGTATTCCCTACCCCGAGCTCGGCCAGTCCCTCCCTGATAAATCTTCTTTTAAAACCAATGAAACCGGAACGGATTTGAAGTGTCATTATTCGGCCTTTGATTTATACTTATTTATTATGAATTGCGCAATCTGCTTATGGAATGCTTAAATAGGTCGAGATATACTCTGTTAAAGTGTTGTATATTTTTCAGGCTGATTACATGACTCACGTCTTCGGTTCGAGTCTTTATTTGAGCACTACTTTTTACTCGCACATTCAAGAAAATCCGTTCATTCATCGGCCAATTAATACATTATTAATTCAAGAATTATGATATTTCGCAATTATTCCACCTATAGTCATTATAATTGTTGAATATTAATGTTAATACTAAGTCTTCTCTCTCTCTCTCTCTCTCTCTCTCTCTCTCTCCGCGCTTTTACTTTCTTACTCGCTCTCTCGCTCGCTGACTAACTTACTCTCTCTCTCTCTCTCTCTCTCTCTCTCTCTCGGCCATGCACACTCCTTCGTCAATATAATGCCGTATTAAATTCATATTAATTATTGTTCAGGCGATTACTCAAAAGTACCCGCTGCTCCTTCCTTCTTCGCGCAATTTTTTCTTCTCTAAATTACATTTCATTATACTTTATAATAATACCAACGTTCTGCCGATCCTACCTCTTTTTTCCTATTTAAAAACCAACAAAGCATAATTTATCGAAAGCTTATTTCACTGTATCTTCTCGTGAGAGTATACACTTTATGCGGCGGAGAAGTATAATGCGCCGAGTATCAGTTGAACCTTTCGGACTTTTTTTTAACCGAAGGCTCGACAAATAAAATATTGACGAAATAACATGAAGTGGAAATTGAAAATTATCATTATACTTTTTCTCAAAACCGGTAAATGTATTGCAACTTTTATCAAGAAGTATTCCACAGTCCCACTGATGCTTCCCATTATACATTTACCGTTTTACAATGTCATTAAATTATTATTCATAGACACATTGACAATTAACGTGTCTTTTCTAATAAAACGAGAGAATTTCATGAAATCTTACTTTACTTTTACAGCTGTTGGAATTACAACTTTATGGAAAAAGATATTCTAAATACACGTTTTTCTAAAGCATTACGTAGTTATGTAGGTGTAATTATTCTTCAAATCACTTATACGCACGAGGATAAGACTCGTATTTGAGCGCACAGGAATTCATTTAAAAGTCATGAAAAGGGACCGAAAGGAAAATTGCTGAGCCGGGGGGGTGGTGGCGTTTACGTATAAAGGCATTATTTGTACGAATTTCACGGGCCCGTTAATTAAAATTAACTACATTTTTATTGTGTCAAGGAAACGAAAATTAATATTGGCTTGATTTTATATATTTTTTTGCACATGTGTAGGCGCTTGTACTCACAGACGCGCGAGATGTACCGAGATACAGGGGGAGGGAGGGGAGAGAGAGAGAGAGAGAGAGAGAGAGATAAAGCTATTGTAATAAGGTAATTGGCGGGGAAAACGAGAGACGAGGGACGGCAAGGGCTCGAAGAGTCACAAATCACAAAAGGTCCTTGTCAAGGCCGCGGCGCTCGCCACGTTCCGGACGTATCCTTGCGTTTATGGAACACGAGCTCGTGGCGATTCCCTTAGCTAAATCCACTTAAAGAAGCCCTTGGCGTGGCCGACTTACTGAAAGCAGCTAATTGGGCCGAGCTTCCACCATAATTCTGGGCCAGCAGAACTAAAGCCACTAAACCGTAATAAATGGAGGCCATTGCATTGGCACTTGTAACTCGAAAACCTCGATTCTCTCACCGCGGCGATCGTCTATGCTCAAGCGGCAAAGGAATACTGACGCTCCCTAAACGATCGCAACCTTATATAAGCGCCGCATGGTGAGGTCATTGCTCAATTAGCGATCAAATTATCTGTTTATCTCGATATTTTCCTCCTTTCGCTTCCTATTCTCAATTTCCTTTGGCCGCGCAAGACGAGCCCGAAACGAGAACCTTATCGCCGTTTATCGCTGCTCTTCTTACCTTACGCCCATCTACCCTGCATCTCCCTCTCCTCCCCACCCCACCCCACCCCTACCCGGCGCTCCGGTGATTCGGCCGCCCTCCACCGCCGCCGCCACCTATTCGCGGTGAATTACGCGAAAGCCGAGGAAATATGTCAATGTAAATCTTGCTTTCTTGCGGAATCAAATAAATAAATTCCTTCTCTCCTTTTCCCCTTTTCTTCTCCATCTTCACTTCGAACCTATTCAATAATCTACATACCGACACTTTACCTCTTTCTTACCTTTTCAGATTTTACCTTTCTCTCTCTCTCTCTCTCTCTCTCTTTCTCTCTGACTGCTCTCTCTCTCCCTCTCTCCCGCCCTCCCTCTCTCACTCTCACTCTCTCTCTCTCTCTCTCTGTCTGTCTCTTCTCGTCTACTATCCTTCTCTCGCGCGCGCTACAACGTCCACGAGCCTCTTTTTGAGACTTTAATGCCCCGAGCAAGTAGTACCGCTGATTGTTATTTATTGCCATTTTAAATTGTCTAAGAAAGATTTTTAGAAGAGACAACGCGGGATTTTCATATTTAAGCTTCTTTTGAGAATTGAGCAAGAAAAATGATATGAAATCGCATTCCAGCAATGAAATATATTTCATAGATACGAAAAAGTTCTTTCGTTATAATAAGTTAAATTTGTATGGTAAGTACATGAAATTGATTACCGATTTTTCGGTTTATTTCAAAACTTTATTATAATAAAATGAGCCTCCGAGGCCCGGCTCGGCTCCACTACTTAATACTACTCAATACTAAATTGTTGCTGATCCGTAATGATTATCAAAGAAAATAAATATACAAACACCTTTGATCGTACGGGAATTATCGCCGCTAACTTATTAAGAAGAATTTCTCTCGAGCTGCGCAACGAGAAGATTTTTTTTTTTTTTTTTTACTTTTCACGTTAAAAATAAGACAATTACTTTAATTTATGTCCATGAATCGTATAATTTTGGCATTAATAATTGGCATTCCTTTATCTTAATTAGAGCATTGCTTCGTTACAATTATTATCCTGCCGGTGAAAAATGCAGCCTTGAGCCGCCGAATAAGAACAAAAGAAAAAAGGAACCGATCGAGAGCCTCGAGTCCTCGGAAAATAATCTTTTTTTTTTTTATCGTTTGCAATTTTGAGGTACCGAAAAACACGTTTTGTTCATTCCCCACTCCTCGGCGCTCTGGGCCATAAAGCCATCGATGGATTTTCGTTAGTCGCGGACAAAAGATTGAAAATCTCAAGTACGAAGCCAAGTGACATTATGATATCGACGCTGCTGTTGGCCGGCGATGGCTTCGGCCTCACTCGCTCGACATCGACATGCTCCTCGCTATTCAAATAAAGCATCCATTGTTGGAGGATTATCGATCGGCCTCCGTATGTGGGTTTTATACGGCCCCGAGCGCGGGATACGTGGAAGTTGCACTTTTTTGGCCTCCAAACGGCGCGGAATAACCAAAAATACCTGTAGGATGTTTATTCTCGGTATCGTCTCGCGTATATTCCCACTTTCAAGATCATATTCCGAAAGGGGAATCTTTTATGTTCACTCGACTGTTAAATTCCCGATTACCACGAGAATTCGACGATCTCTCCCGCTCTCTCTCTCTCTCTCTCTCTCGCTCTCTCCCTCTCTCTCCCTCCCTCTCCCTCCCTCACCCTCTCTCTCTCTCTTTAGATCGACAATACGATACATTTGCTCAACTATTACTTTTTATAGTTTAATAAGTAATAAAGCAAAAAAGGAAAAAAAAAACATCTGAGCCTTAATAATTTATACAGTTTAATGATCGTCTTTCAATAAAAGATATCAAATACATTAAAAGCGAACGTCACTTGTTGAGATAATAACTAAATAATCTTAAGTGACGTAAGTCGATTTTCAAGAAATTTTCGTCTTACGTTTAATGCGCTTTCGTTCTTATGGGATGTGGGCTGGATGACGAAGAAAAAAGAAAAAAAAAAGAGAAAAGGATAAAGAAAAATGATAAAAGGCGTAAGAGATTCTTGGGGCTACGAATAAATCAAAGCCTAAAATAATTAATTAATTTTCTTATTTTACG